>CM022950.1:50177869-50617527 GCA_012931725.1 Litsea cubeba | reverse complement strand
TGTGTTGCATGGAGCATTTTCCGGGAACAAGGTCCTGAACAACATCCAGCAATCTTTCTTTTTCGTTGACTAATTCATCGTCCCAAGCATTAATAGCTGGGAATTCTTCAGTCAGGAAGGGTGTGAACTTTGAAGTCACAGTCTCAGGAGAAGAAACCTGAGAGGGTGTCATCTCAGTGAAAGTCACGTGAGACGAGGTGGCTCCAGAAGATACATTGCTAGGCGTCACCGGAGTGTAAGTGCTCTCATCAGACGATGCTTCGGAAGAGCTATAATCCCGAATTATCACATTACAGGAAGCTCTGACGGGAGACGTTGCCTGATCGGAGTCAGACTCATCCTCGGATGTGAGAGGATCGTCTATCCAGCAATTTTCTCCATTTTCAGGAGTTAAGGGAGGATGTACCTGGTGGTCTTCAGGGACTTCAGGCTCTGGATTGCAAGGAGGCTCGTTGACGCGTTCTTGCTCTTGTTCTAGAGCGAGTCGCTGCAAGATCCTTTGCATATTCTTCGAGATCAGGTATGGGAGCCGGATCTTCTTCTTCATCATCTCTTTGTGGCTCAACATTGTTGATTTCCACTGGAGTAATGAGAGGTGCTGGGTCAGCAGCATTTTCTTGTACAGCTTCTTGGTCTTCTCATCATCAGACCATGATCCTTGTGGCTGTAGGGGTTTATACCAGATTACTGGCATAAGATGAGACTCAGGAACCCATTCTTCATCGGAGAGATATTCTCCTGTTTCAAGGGATTCCTCCCACTCATCGTGTGTAGTTGGATTCGAATCCATCATCGGTGTCGCTTGATTCGTATCCATCAATGGAGAATCCAACTACTGAATTGCAAGAGTATGATGCCTCCTGCATGGCTTCTTTGAATTGAGGGTGGCATGAAATCACTGAGAGTGAATTTCCTTACCCCCTTTGAAGTCTCTGGAAGGGATGTTTTTGTTACCTCCAGTGAAGCGGTAGAGGAAGCCTCTGCCTTTTCTTTGACCTCTAGTTTTGGCTGGGTCTTCTCTTGCCGTTTGAGCTTGAGGAGATGTTTCCTAGCCTGCCTTCACTGTCGAGCTGTAGGCTTTATTTTCACGACCTCCCAATTTTCATCTTCCAGGAGATCGGGATGTACCCATATCGGTTGTCCGTCTGGTGTCGGGTAAGGAACCAGTTCCTCGGACGCTTCGATTGAGTTTATCACCTTGAAGGAAGTAGTGATCTTCTTCTTCGGTGATCTTAATGTTTGTCCACATGTCACCATGTTGACGGAGGCAGACCCATAGTTTTTGTCAAAGGTGATGACTCCGTTTTTCCACATCTCATTTATTTTCTCTCTCACAACGAAGCATTGATTGAGAGGATGCGAGATCATCTGGTGGTATGGACAGTACCGAGGATCGTTGGTTTTGCCAACATCACCCGGTCTTTTTGGTTCAGGCAAGGTGAGCTTGCCGTTTGCCACAAGAGCCCCGAAGATTTCATCAACATCTTCATCAAACGGGTATTTCTTCTCTACTCGTTCTTTGAAGGCGTCAGAGAGTTCAGGTCTCTTACCAGCAGCTTTGTTTTCAGCTTTCTTTGGTGGCTGAGGAGCTGACTTGGTCTGCACATTGAGGACCTCTTTCTTCTTTGGTTTAGAGGTTGCAATGGCGGTTGGCTCTTTTCTTGATGATTTCTGACTGTTGAGGTCTTTAATCACCGTTTCAGCTTCCATGGAAGCTTCTAGGAGTTTCTCCCAGGTTTTTTGATTTGTTGCCGATGATCATGGAGCGGATTCTGGCTCTCATGTTATTTCGGCAGATGTCGACTAGCGACGCTTGTGGCAATACATCAGAGCATTTGTATGCCATTGCTTTCCACTTGTGAATGAAGTCATATGTTGATTCATTCTCCCCCTGTTTTAGGCTGCACAGCTGAGCCATAGTAGCGGGATGATCCTCACCTTTGAAGTGAGTCAGGAAGCGTGTCTCTAGCATGGCCCAATTTTGGATTGAGTCCTCCGGCAGAGTGGAGTACCAATCGAAGGCCGTACCTTTTAGGGTACTTGCAAAGAGGCGGATTTTGAGTGCATCTTGATCCGCGATAGCTCCCGTCAGGATCTTGAAGTGGATGACGTGCTGTCTGGCTGATCCTTTCCCCGTATATGTTTGGAGAGTAGGATGCTTGAATTTGGTGGGGAACGGGACCGAGTCCATCCATAAGGGATATGGTGGCTTGATCCCATGCTCCTTGAGTATATCCTCTTCTTTTGCTTTGGCGAGGATACCGTCTACGTCCTTTTTGGTTAGGGCGCGTGACTCATTTTCTTCTCTATTTACCTCGTCGTCTTGATGATTCGGAGGAGGTTCATTGTTCGCCTGATTTTGGAAGGCGAGGAGAAGGTTTTCCATCAGAGTTTCAATCCTCTGCTGGCCCTGTTCCAACTGCTGGATGCGGGTGATCGCATCTTCTGGAGGTGGATTGCGGGGTGATGGCTCAGAATTTGTAGCCAAGACATTCATCCTTCGTGATTCGAACGAAGAAACTGTCCTGGTGACTGAGCTGGGGCTCATTCTTTTTGAAGAAGAGCTTGAGGAAGGATCACTCTGCTGTCCTTTGCTTGAAGGAGCAGGGGATTCTTCTGAATGTCTTCTTGTCCTGGAGACGCTGCGGGTCATCGGACGTCGGACATGGATTTTTGTTGCTGATTTTTGGCGCCTTCTGGTTTTTCCAACCATATGGACGGCAGCAACTTGGTTGGGTCTTTCTTTTTCGACCCATTTGGGAGAGACTTGAAGTGTGGGAGGCTGGGTCCTTTGCTTCTGTAGTCTCTTTTGTCGGTACGACGTGCGGCGGCGTATACGACGAGCAATTTGAGCTTCGGTCAGCTCTGACTGGGCTTTGACGATGAAGGATGTGCTCCCTCGGGAGCAGCAGCCGAGCCTGTCTTCTCTGTAGCTGGGCAAGGACAGGATGCGAACCCTGTCCTTCGCCTGTTGCAGCGAAGCTTTGAATTTTTGAAGTTCGGCCCCTGTAGATATGAAGGGTCGAACTGCAGATTTGTAGGCCTTAGCAGATGCTTGTGGAGGCCTTGTGATGCATGACTTGATTTTGGGCTTGTAGGAACAAGCCGGCTCATGCTGGGTTGACTTGAGAGTCAGGTTGGAGATGGGTCTCTCCTCTTTCATGTAAACAAGAGGATAGAACTGGTTCTCCTTGGGTGGGGCCAGGAATGCTGGCTTAGTGGATGTTTGGGACCTTCTCTGTTTTGGTGAAGGTTTTGGGGACCAAGTCTTGGAGTAGACCTGGTTGTTTGCACGTTGAGGCTTCGTGGGGCTGCCACGGGCTTCAGGCCTTCTGGTGCTCGCCTTTGGTGTCATGGTAGTGACACGTTGAGAGGCGAGTTTCTGCTTCTTGGAGGGAGCAGTTTGTTCCTCAGGAAGTGGGAATGGTCCCAGCGTCCCAAAGACGATAGTCCGGGGAGTCGAGGTCGACCCGGAGTTCAGAGAGTTGCCGAGGGAGTTGACACTTCGGCAGCTGATGGGGCGCTTGTAGGTGCGCGTGGTTTGCTTCTGTTGAAGCATGAGTTGGTGCTTGTTTTCGTCGAAAGTAATGGTTAGTGAAGCTGCCATTGTTAGTTTTCGAAAATTTCTGAAACAAGACCACATCCATTAGTAATCACAAGAATATAATGATCATAAATGGGAAGTTCTATGGTTTCGTCTTTTCAAATTGCTCGAGGTAGATGATCCAAGCAATATGAGGAAGGCAAAATGTCATAGAAGGTACAATTGTTCTGATCGCAGGTATGGTAAGCCCGGAATGGGCATCCCAGTGACTGCTAGAAGCAATTGTGAACTTAAATTCGACTTATCGAGAAGCAGAGCTTGCTCGAGGTAAGAAGAATATAAAGTTGGAGTTACAGATGTGCCGGTCGCAATACAGTAGACCCTGAAAGGGCGTACTAGTACCGCTAGACACAAATATTTTGAGACCGCATCTATGAGATGAGATTCTCTGTTTTGAAAGGTCAAGATTGGATTCATCAAAGAGAGCAGATGGTATTCCAATCTGAACACGGGCTCAGCGATTTCCGCGAGCGCCAGTGCTCAGAAAGAAATGAACCATAATTTCTCGGATCTGAATCTAAAAATGACGAGTTTTTTTTTTGAAAGGCCAATATCGGGTTCATCAAAGAGAGCAAAAGGCACTCCAATCTGAACACGGGCTCAGCGATTTCCGCGAGCGCCAGTGCTCAGAAAGGAGAAGACCAAGATTTCTCTAATCTAAACCCAAAATGACGGAAGTTTTTTTTTTTTTTTGAAGATTTTTGAAGATTTTTTTTTTAAAAAAAAAATCTTTTTTTTTATTTTTTTTTTAAGATTTTTTTTTGAAAAAATTTTTATTTTTATTTTTTATTTTAAAATTTTTATATTTTTTTTATTTATATTTTTTTTATTTAAAAGACGAGAGAGTACACATAGGCCTCCTAACCCGGTCTTATGAAATCTTGATTGATAGAATTGCCCCCAGGTAAGGGTAGGATTACTTAATGAACCCGTTTGGAGGACCCTTGCCTAGAACAGTCAAGCTGTCTCCACACTCTGGACAAGGCTTTTCTTTGAATCAACCATGATCAAAGAACACAGTTGGTTTAACCTTAGTGGTCTATGTCTTTTTTTTATATATATATATATTTTATTTTATTTTTATGAATTCATCGAAGAGAAACAATGGCCCAAAACCTTAGTCGAACAGGCTCAACATTTCTGCAAGCGCGATGAACGATAGGAACGGATCAAGGTTTCTCAATTTTGAATCCAAATTGAGAAATCTAAAATTTTTTTATATATATATATATATATATATTTTTTTAATGAACTCATCGAAGAGAAACCATGGCCCAAAACCTTAGTCGAACAGGCTCAACATTTCTGCAAGCGCGATGAACGATAGGAACGGATCAAGGTTTCTCAATTTTGAATCCAAAAATGACAAATCTGATTTTTTTTGTTTTTTTTTTTTTTTGAAAAGAGAAAGAGTGGAAATAAATTCAAAGAATTAGAAATTTCCAAACAAAAAATCTCATTTCATTTTTTTTTTTTTAGATGCGGAATTCAACATAGGCCACCAATTATAAAGTAGCCAAGGAATCGAGAAAAGAAATATAAGCATAGAGCAAAATATATGATATGCAAATATTTCATTTCTATCATCGTATTCTCAAATAAACGAGTCCCACCGGGTGTGCCAGCTTGATGGACCGCGCTCCTGCTCGGTTCTACCGAGGTCGGCGGACGTGGGAGTCCGTCGGGTCCGACCCTTTCGTAACCGGGGGGCAAGGGCGTGCATCAACATTTCTTTTTTTGTGGGTGTGCCAGATTTTCTATTTTTACTTGGAATTGCAAGTGGTGATCCGGAGATCAACCTTCGCAAGTAAAAAGGAAATCAACTTCTTTCAAGTTTTCCATTGCACATATATTTAAGAAAAGAGACATTTTCTTGATTTGCCGTGAAAGGCGATTTTTTTTGGCATTTATAGCCGATTTTTGGCGTTTATAGCCGATTTTTGGCGTTTATAGCCGATTTACAATCCTTATCAATAATGAAAGACAAGAATTGTGATTTTTGTCTCTTTTGAAAAAATACAAACTACAATGAAAAGCAAGAAAAGGAGGATCTAACTTCTCAGGAGATTGTGGGGGACTCGTTTAGATTGACGGTCGCAAGCCATATGTGGGCTTCGCCATCATCCATGCAGATGAGAACAGAGGATGCTATTGATTCGCTTGGCTTGGCTATAACCTCAGGTTTTTAGAGGACAAAGACCAAAAGGAGGTCCTATGTCCAATAAAAAGCCGAGTAGACGGGCTGAAAAGCCATATCTAAGCCATTGGAGGCAGGAGGAGAAGGCAAGGACCTTGGGGGGGAGTACCCCCCAAGGGACTTTTGTCACCTTGTTGCGGTGGCCGGTGTAGAACTTCCGCAGAGTTTTCTCTCTTTTTCTTTTCTCTGGATTTCTGACTGCTGTTTGTTGATGTTCGTTGTGTGTTTTTGTCTTCTTGGAGAGCCCTCCTATTTATAGGCTTTTAGGTAGCCTTTTAGGTGGATTTATGGGCTTTTATTGTCATTAAGCCGCATAATGGGAGGAGTTACAAAATTGAATTGTTTATTTTGTAACTCCTTTTTCTTGGCTTCTGATTGGCCGGAGGAGATTGAGGGCATTTAATCGCCTTTAATCGCCATGATGGGAGGAGTTTCATGGGTTAAATGCCATGAATCTCTTGACTTGTAACTCCCGAATGCTTGCTTCTGATTGGGCCATCCAAAGAAATGGATTAATGACTGTAATAAAGCTAGTCAATTAATCGCATTAAGTGGTCGCCGAGCAGCTGAAGAGTCGCGGGCCGTGCCACGTCTTTTGGAATTCTTCTGTCGATGATCATCGATGGATCTTCATGTAGATTGACATCAGATGATCATGTAATTTCAGGTGTTTGTTGCCAACAGCGGGTCGGTGCCATCTGTCCTGTCGATTTCTCGATCGGTCGGGTGGAAAGCACACTTTTTTGGTTGACCGGGTGGCGATCAATACTGTCTTCGATACTCTTGATGATTTACCCGTGTTTTGGACGGATGTCAGAGGACTTGGTGTCTCAAAAGCATGAATTTTGGAAAGTACCAGAGGCTGGGCCCTTCGAATCGCGAAAAAACGGCGAAAACCGGGGTTTCCGGGGCTTTCCCGGCGACCCCGGGGTCCAAGGTCGCCGGCGACCCTGGCCCAGGGTCGCAGGGGGCTGCGACCCTGGGGGGTTTTCCCCTTTTCGTGTCCCGTTTTGCGTCCGTTTTTGCTGTTTTTCGATTCTTTTTTCTTCTGTACTTTTCCTTGACATTTTCACCATTTATTGGCCTGATTTCTTTGTAGGAAACCTGATGAGAATCCTTGCATTTTATTTTGCAAAGTTTCCAATTTCCTGAGAAAGCCGAAGACTTTGTCGCGCAGAGCTGCCGATTTTCCGTCAGAAGCTGAAACTGGGCCAAACGATGTCGGAATGACCTGAAATTTGGTGTGAAGCCTCCTGAGCAATAAATAAGACCAACATAGGCTTTTGTTTGAGTTTCGAAGCCGTTTGGGGTCCTATCACCTGCAGACTTGCTTTTTGTCGCGATGAAGATGTCGCGGTTTGATGTGCGGTCAACCGATGTCCGATTGACTTGAAATTTGACAGGGAACCTATTGGAGTCATTTTAAGATGATCCATAGGTTCTGTCTTGGAAACCATGGTCCCGGAGAGCTTTTGTCGCCGAGAGCTCCTTTTCGGCTGTCGGAGAAGCGAAGTTAGGCCAAATGATTTTGAAATGGCCCGAAACTTCTTGTGTACTCCTCTTTTGGCTGTCTGGAAGAATCTTGCAGTTTTTGTTTGATTCTGACAAGATTTGATTTTTGGAAGCAGCATTGCCTATTTATGGCAGGTTGCGACTTCATGTAGCTCTTTGGATCTTGAAGAGGCAAAGTGACATTTTTGGTGTCAACACTGAGGATGGGCGCCCAGATGGGGAGCTCCTCGGCGTGGAGCTCTTGGAAGTCCCTGACGCGATGCTCCTTGTGGTACTCCTCCAAATTGTGCTCCTCCTTGCCCTGCCAGCATGAGTTGTATGATTTGCTGGTTTTGGGTCATCAACTGCTGCATGGTCTCCAACGTTTGTTGAAGAGTAGAAGTAGGAGCATTTGAGGCAGGATTAGTTTGTGGAGGATCATTATCGCCCTCTGCTCATCTTGTCGATCTAGTGGTGATCACGATAATTTTGAAAAAAGGATGAGAACTTTTGTTCAGTTCCCACAGGCGGCGCCAAACTGATGATGCCTAAACTAGTTTCGGACAACACCGGTCGAGTAATGGATAATAAATTCAATAATTAATGAGAAAAAGCAATTATAGTGGTTCGGTCAGTGTGACCTACGTCCACTTCAGAAAGGTGGTTTGGTATTGAGTATCTCAAAGGATTACAATGTAGGAGGGAAAATACAGATACGTGTAGAAGGTAGAAATTTTATCTCTCCCCCAAGTGACGGTGGGGTCTTCTATTTATAACCTTCCCCTAACAGATGGGGATGACTTTCCGCCAATGTTCACAAGGAGCCTTCGAACTGCACCCGATAGACGAGGCAATTAAGATTCTCAGCTGGGCTCGGAGAGAGTAGGTTGAGAGTGACTTTTTCCGCAGCGACGTGTTAGCCTTGACGTGGCCAAACTATGTAGATTTGGACCCGGACCCGAACGGACCAATTGGACCTCCACAGATTTGGGCCCTGACTCATTCTGATTGGGTCACTTGAACCTGACTCATCAATTATTATTATTATTATTTGCTTAAAGGCAATTGTATTGAAAAGAAGGGGAAAACAAGGACTTCGAAAAGTCCCCCAAAAGACAGACAACAGGCGGAAGCTAAAAAAACAAAATGATTACAAAAAGACCTCATTGAGAGGATCAAAAACCTATTAAATGTTGGTTAGCGGAGCTTGAACTCCCAAAAATTTGAGGATATGTTGAAGGAGTTCACCTCTGAATGTCCTTGTGATATTATTGAAAGAGAAGAGAAGCGAATCAATGACCCATTTCTTGATTCTAGTTATGGAGAGCTGGATGGAGTGAATATTAAATATTTCTTCTATAATAATTTCTTAATCTAGATTGTCCCTATTTTGATTTGTTCGAGTTACTGCAAGCGATCATATATATATATATATATATATATTTTACTGAGAATTAATCTTTTACATTATATTACATTTTTAGGATATATTTAAGTTTAATAATTTTAAATTAAAATAATAATAATAATAACGGTTTCGATTGGTACAAAGTACAAACTCAATGAGACGCACGATGTATGAAAGGCCGGGTTCAAATTATATTTTTCCAATTTGATCATATAAATGGACCCACTTGGTGTCTCACGACTCACGAGTGAAACCTACGAGTGGCTTGGAATTGCACTAAAGCAAATGCCTATTATTATAAGTAGGGCTGCACAACCGGATTTCCAGTCCGGTTTTTGGACCGGAATCTGGTCAGACCGAATCTTAATATGAGACTTAATATAGCATATAAACGAACACAGTAAGAAAATAAAAAGGGAAATGACACATTCATAAATTTTTAATTTAATCATGAAAACTTTTGGTTTTAGAGAAAAAGATCTTTACATCTATTTACAAAATATAAGTTCTAATTTTATATTTTAAGAAATTTTTTTTATCTAACATGAGAATTGCTTCTTGCAAAGAGGAGTTTCTTATAATCATGATTTTAAATGTAAACTTCATCCTTAGGAACACTATTAACCAAGATAATTCTTAAAAATATTATGTTTTATCAACATAATTTGAATTAAAAGTTCTTCCTTATAAAAGATAAGAGATCTCTATTAGAGAAATGGGAATATACAAATTCTCATATACTAACTGAGATGAAAGTGATTATAAATATTTTGATTTTAGTAATAACATTTTCAACTATAAATATGTATTTTTTAACTATATTTAAAGTTATTAGTTACAAACTGCAATCATTGAATGCATTTTATAATTAACTTAGATTGATCATTAAAAGTTGAATCATTAGTGCTTAACAAAGGTTATTTTTTATTAATAATTTGAATATAGTTTTTTAGAAACCAGTTGAAACAAATAATCATTGTTCTATTTCTTTCTTTAATTAGTTTTTGTTTCAATATTAAATTCTGTGATTCTGATTTTTTTTTTATAAAATACTCTTCGTTTTCTATTTCCTTAGATATTTTTAATTTTTTGATGATTTCCTCACAAAAATAATATCCACCAATCTGTTTGATTAAATTTCTCACTCTTTTTTTTAATAGTTTACTAAGCTTTCATGTAATTGTAAGGAAATTAACTTTAGGTCCATTACTTGGACCACAAGTCATTACGTTTCCCAAATTGTGGTCATTATAGGAATTCCGTTTTGATAGGATACATGCTATCAATTACTCAAATACGGTTTCCTAATGAGATATATTCCATAATATTCTCTACCTTGATGGACGGCTGATATTAAAACTAATGAATCCTAACTGGAAATTCGGTCCTCTCTCCACCTATAAAATAGATTGTTTCCTCCATCACAAAGACTTACTTACGAAACTCAACATATTAAGGTTTATAGGCATGGAGAGAGAAATCGAAATTATTCCCCTAAACTCTTCTTGGACGGATCTCATCATCAATCAACAACAGCATCAGCAGGATCAGAAAGCTCTCTGCATCAGGATGTCTGGAGGTAATCTTCAATCCATTTCAGATTAAATCCTACATGTGATTATCATGATGTTCTCGATCTTAGGCTTCATGTTAATAATAGAATAACAACAATAAGTAAGAAACATGATATGTTATGCTAGAATCTATTATAAAAGTGTAATAGACTTTTTGTACTTTGGTGGATTTATATGATTTTATTTTGTAGACTTATAATGCTTTTTTTTTCATTATACTTTTTTTCCTTTTTCTCTAATGGAATCTTGCTTGAGATTTTGTTTTTGTGCTCTGTTTTGAGGTCTCTGAGCATAGAGCCTAGGAACTCTATTTTGAGTTAATCTTATAACTAGAATGATGCTTAATTGTTGATATTAACATAATGTTTAATTCTTTTCTTCCATAAGACCCTATTAATACATACTTAAGGCCATTTCTATATAGATATATTTCCAATATATAAGGATTTCATGTAGTTTATAAATTCGATTGTTAGCACGGGCATATTTTGCAAGTTTTTTCTTGTTATTATTATAGGTTTTAGTTTTGATTGTAATTTTTACCATTTCAGTATAATTTAACTAAGTATTATTTTAAAATCTTATTATTTTTAATATTATAATTTATTGCCCGTGCTAAGCGCGGCTACGCGGGTATATTTTTCTAGTGCTACAATGAAGGAAATTTCAGCGAACTGTTTGAATAGGGAAGTTTGCTTTTGGTAGATCATGTACATTACTACAAGACCCTTAATTAACAGGTTGTGTGTTCAGGTTGGGTTATTGGAAGAGCACAATTAGTAGGGATGGGTCTGGTCGGCAGGTCAATCAAATAACAAGGATAGACTGAACCTAGATCAGACCTATTTATTAATTAGGTCAGAAATGTTAACCTGAACCCAACCCAAAAACAAAATGGTCAACAGGGATCCTGAGTAACGAGATCAAATAAGGTTAGGGTTAGTGAGACATAATCAGGATTTGCCACCCCTAGGCCAGGAGTAGTGGTACATAATCAGGGATATCCTGAGTCACCAAAAGGGTTGGGTTAGATGTAAACAGTTGTGACCTGGGTTAATTGGGTCTATAATGGCCCCAGACACCCTGACCCAATTAATGTTAATTTCTTTACTAGGGCCCGGACCCCATATGTCGCCAAGATCCAATAGACCCAACTGGGTCTGGGCTGATTCCAGGTCTAACTCAAATCTGGAAACATTATTCTGTAGTGTGTGTGTTTGGGCATGGACCATATCCAATTGTCAATTGGGCCTAATAAGGGTCTTTACGAAATTCTTTCGGTCACATCATTTAAGGTAACATGGTAATTTGCAGTTCTTTTACATCCTTAATGAATTGAACCCAGCCTTCTTTGGGCACAAATCAAATTTAGCAGAGTATTATGGGTTCTGTTCTTGTAAGAGTTTGGGCCTAGTTAGTAGTTGAGTTGGATTTGGTGCTTTCGCTGGAAAAGTCCGATTGGCCGGGCATATTGACAAGGCCTGTTAAGTACACCATGCCAAAAATTTCTAGAAATTCATGTTGGGCCTGCAGTACAATACACCAGACCATTTGGATCTGGGCCTGCAAATGAAATTGGCTCAGGCTCGCCTGCGCCCACTACATTATTTTTATAGGCGTTTATACGCAATAGAAAAATAAGTTTCAGTAAGAGGGCCTTTGTTTGGCTAATCTTTCAGTCAGTTGGATAACACTGAACTAGGCCCAGGCACAATCAGTTAACTGAACTAAACCTACACTGGAACCAGGCATATGGGCCAATAATTAGTGGTGTTCATGGGCCGTGATGAGGAATATTCAAGCCCGGCCTGACTTCTAAACACTAGCTCCAGGCCCTGCCCAAGCCCGACTCGAGCTGTAACTAGCTGGCCCGAGTCTGGCCCATCTGAAGAATATTAAGCCCGAGCCTGGACTTGTTTACATTATAAATTACAAAAAAGAGCATTTTCGTTGTCTTTTAAGCTGCAGGTCAGATGGTTTGGTTATGTTTGTATCTGTGACTAAATGATGCCCTCTTTTGAGTCATGTTCTAGAACTACGGATCAAAGAATTGTTGTCAAAACATAAGATAATTTTATTTTATCCAAAGGGCACGATGATCGCATCAAGCATTTTTACATGAGGAAGTTCTCACTGGTCTTTTCCTCTTTGTTGATGTGGTTAGTACCTTGATTTCTCTTTTAAGGTCAAGATTCTTAGGAATGATATCTCTTTTAAAGATTCTGACGGTTTGTCCATTCCCTCTCTCTATCTGTGTGTGTGTGTGTTTTATAATTAAATTTATAAGTTTGGAGTATCTCATGAATGAATTTAGTATTTCTATGATTCTATCACGTGAAACTTTTTGACAATTTTCATGAGTTTACAATATGTGTTTTGAATCTTTGACAACTTATCTCCGAATCCATAAAGTTGTCAATAGTGTTGGGACCCATCCACCTTGTTAGTGGATCTAACAAATAATTGAGAATAGCTTTATCATTATTCTTGCCTTTGTGAATGGATTCTCCTTGAAATGACTCTTCAGAGTAAGTTTCTTACTAAAAAACTCTCTAAAAAACTCCATGGCATTTCGATAGAAAAAAATTGTAGCACTAATGAAAAGAGAACTTTCAAGGCCATTGCATTGGATGTATTAATGATTTTTGAAATAGGTTATTGAGGATTTTAATGGAAACATGATACCTTTGGACTCATTGAAGATCAAGAAGGCTCTCATATTTTAATATAAACCATACAGGTCCTCCCGCTACTTTTTTGTCTTCTATTTTTTATTTTTCTGTGTTCGATATCACCAATGATTTATACAAGGCACCCACTTTTTGTTATTGTGAACCTGCGATCCACCTTAGGAACTACAACATGGCCCATTTTTAGGAGTCTCAGTGCGTACCCACGATAGGAATTGTTGTACATCGTCAAGCATTGCCTCAACCCATGCCTAAGTACTCAAGTTGCATGTGAGTAAAGTTAGATCAAACCTCACATAAATATAACCCTTAGCATACCAGATTGCAATTCGAGTTGGTTGTATTCATCTTGAACTTGTAAAGGAAAGAACTTAAAAATAATGATGTTGGGACATTCTGGTTTCAATGGGTATGTGTGAGTTCGGTTGTAGTCATCTTGAACTTGTAAAGTATAGAACTTCAAAATGATGATTGTTCCCCTCGCAAGTTGGGACATTCTGGTTTCAATGGATACGGCGATCCGTGGGCTAATAATCCCTTCCTGCTAGGCGGGAAAACAGCCGATTTCTTTTTAAATGGGTATGCTAATTTTTCTATTTGGCTTAGGAAAGAGAAAGATGATGCGAAGATCTATCTTTTGAGCTGAATGGAAAAACAGAATTTCAGATTTTTTTGCACGTGTTGAGAAAAAAGAGATGATTTTGATTTTGGGTGCGATGAAGGCATGAAAGGTGTTTTGGATGCCATGAAAGGCGAATTTGGGGGCGATTTACATGTCTTGTCACAAAAGACAAGATTTGTGATTTTCTTTTGTCTTTTTCAATACATATATAGAAAAATAAGAAAAAAGTACATCAAGCGATTCTCTAGACACGTTCAAATTGGTGGACACAAGTTGTGTATATGTTGCCTCTCTGGCGTCCCTCTGATTGTAACACGGTACTTGAATTCTTTGACAAGGCTTCAAATTTTAAAATTTTAAAGAGTAGGGATCAATATTGCAAAGAGTAGATCCTGTAGGTGCAGAAAATAATGACCCACAATGAGATGGTGCCTTACAGGACTTATCCGAGAAGATGATGGTGTCTCGGAGAGCCTTGCCTTTTTTGTAGGAGGGTATCCGAGCTGAGGAGGTAACCGCCTGGGAGTCGCACAGCTGGACCCTCTACAGGGGATAGGCGGGGCCCAGGGCCCCGCGCCTATTGTATACACTCGGGCTGTAGCCTTTGGCTGTAACCCTCATGCTTTTGTCCCAGGCAGGAGCGTATCGCGTACCCAGGGGCCTCCCCAGGTTTCGATCACCAGACCTCCATCAAAGCTTCAACACGTCATCCATTGATGAGTACAGGTGATCTAAAGCTCATATTCCTTCACCTTCAACCCACTTTTTCCAATAGCTGCATAGCCTTGTTACCTCTAACAATAACATAACATGCAATCTTCTCATTTCTCCTAATACCAAAAGATTGAGCAATATACCTAGCTTTTGAAAAAACTGAAGATTAACAACTAAATTGTTCCAACGTACACCTTAGCGGCTACTTGGACTCCTTAACAAGCAAGCTAGCTAGCTACTCCATGGGTAGCTCAAAAAATAAATTAGAAAACAGTTCTAATTAATTTAAGCCAATAGAGCCCAAATAATACCTTACACAAATAGCCATGATGATCTATGTGATAAATACGTCGATAAAGTCAATGAAGTCCTGACGAAGTACATTTATTTCCTGGTCGTGTACTTGTCCTTGCTAGCCAACTCCATCACCTAAGTGAGTCGAGAAAAAAGTTGATGGATCATGAAATTTTTTCGATATCATATTTTTTTGTTTATATTGATGTGATGTATTAAAGAACATGGGAACTCTATTCACCTTCTTTTTTATTGGTAGACCAGCATCCTCGATCAAGTGCAGCATAAAGAGCATCACATAGTAACCACATACGATAACCCCCTTTTGTTGTGGGCACTTCACAAAAAAGTATATAAAACAATCAATTATATATATTCAACCAATAACAAAGATACACATTGCACCTTTAGCTGAAAATAGTAGTTTACCTTCACGTAGTTCCAATTTGGAATTGGATTGTTCTTTCTCTTTCCATGAGAGAAGTTAACTGCTTTGATTAAACTAACAATTCCAAGATTTTTGCAATAAGAACGAAAAAAACATAGTCAGCTCTGCTTGTAACTTATTTAAATTCATAATCAACCAAACTTTCGAACCGAAGGATTCATTCATAAAGCAAATGAATGCAATTCAAGGCACTATTAGTAAAGTCTACCATATCCTACCAGTCAAAGAAACTGAAAAGGGTACTCACTTGGTTATCTCTAATTTAAGATCCGGATTTGGTTCACTTCCAAGAGAATTAAACCAGTACACTTCCATCGATGGTATGTCAATACCTATTAAAACCCAATGCGCGCTGCGACAAATCAAGTATAATTAAATTAAATAAATGCTTACAAAAATAAAAAAATTATTTCATAAAAAAATACACGTACCCTGTGTTGTAAGGAATTAAAAGCACGCGATCACCATGGATACTAGCCAAATGCTGAATGTATCGTGACTTATCATCATCCTTTGTAAGAGCATTAATGCTTTGAGGGCTTCCAAATGCATATTTTGCTCGAGCAATCCCATAAGAAGTATACAAGTGTCTAAACCATATATAAATCAATTAGATTTTATTGTATCAAACAAGAATGAATTTTAAATGGCAAACCAAGAGTTCTCACATAATGTATGTTATCTAGTAAGAGGAAGCTAACTTTCCCATGTGACACACATCACTCAGCTCATCCATACTCACTGTTATATCATCCATCTCATCGATAAAAAGAGTTCCAATCAGTGTAACAGTTATCAGTAGTCCATTATCCCCCAACTTGTTTTCCACAGCTTGATAAAATCTTGTGAACTTATTTTCCTTATCACCATTTCTCAATGGAGCATGCTCTTCCTAACATGTACGTTATCATATCATTGGGCAAGATTGATATTGTGATAGTGATCGTAGAAAAACTATACGTATGTAAAATATTGTTAACACACTCACCACAACATTTCAAGTATCATGAATTCCTTTGGCCAAGCCACAAATGAACCAACTGCATCTTTCACATATGAATGTTCACCAGATCCATTAGGCAACGGGAGAAGGGCACCACCAGACAATGCTTTTTCGATCGACACACGTACATATGCATCCGGGAAAGTCAAGCAATGCATAGATGTTGCTGCCTTTGTCATTGGATAAACACTTCCTTCGGCAACAACATTGTCTTTTGATCCCAAAGCCAATTTACGCTTTTGGAACTATGAAAAATAAAGAAATTAAAAAAATATTAGGACTTGTTGAAACATAAATGTTTGTCTTAAATCTTCAATAGGTAGATACTTACCATCATCCCATTTATAGGAATAAATTTTGATGTTGCTGCAGTGCCTTTTTTTTCTTTAGTTGCTTTTGACTATACAATGAAAACAAAGCCAATCCATGTTAGTAGGAAAAAAAAATGTAGAACAGAACAATATATACAATCACATATAGAGTCTATCCTAAACTACTAGAAAATATAAGCCATAGATTGTTTAAAATACGTACCTGAACTTTTTTCACCTTTCATTTCGACAATGCCATGGTTTGCTTTGTTTTACCGACTTCCTTTGACTACATATTAATTGAATAAAAGTGAAGTCAACAACCACATAGTGCTTAAAAGGCTTACGAAACCAACATATAGAATTAAAGGTACAAAGGTATAAAATCTGAACCTTTTGGCTACATGAATTACGATTTTGAGCTTGGGCTAACAGCCCCTGTCTATTATCACTCTTATCACTATTGGACGCCACATTTTCTGCTGGTGTGGAGTTGAGCATTCCAACTTGTTTCTTAAGCAACTCACTCAATGTTTCATCTATTGGTGAGTTAACCAATCCTTGATGTTTAAGCAACTCTATCATTGATTTCTGCAATGTCACAATGTGATCATCTTTCTCTCGCAACTGCGCCTCCAATTTCTAGGTATATTCATTATTTGATCTACGCTTAGGGAGATTAAAGTACGTAGTTGGAGTACAATACATTCCACCAGCCCTAACTCGATCACTATGCTCAGGGGTTCCCAATGCCAAAGTAAGAATATCTTCACTACCTTTTTGTTACCAACTTTCCTTCCTTTTCATCATGTTTTAGTACTTCCTGTAAGATAATGGAATGAGAAACCCATTAAGTATCTTCCCACGAATTAGAAATGTTTTTAATAAAATCTGGAACTTACGACTTTTTCAGCTATCTCCTTAGTAGCATCATTTGAATATTCACCCTTCTTGTCTTGTCGTGCTAGTAGCCACATGACATGTCTATCTTTAGGATCAATCGATACTCCCGCTGCTTTCTATTATCAATCACAAGTCAAAGAACTCAAATAGTTAAGAAAACAGAGTATATATCATGAACATCAACTAGAAACTAAAGTGGGATGTTCGATGGTTCTCGTCTGAACCGATTACCATCTTATCGGAGAGGCCAGCATAACCATCCTTGCCTATTCGGTGGTCATATTCGTTCAGATCCCTTCTCTCTGCTTGCAACTTGCTTAACCCCTAAAGGTTTCGAAGGAAAAAAGAATCAGTTTATCTTAACTTCCCTCCAATTTATTCTTTAGTGGAAATTATAAGTAAAGCATGCACTTTCTATTAACCTGGAATTCTTCTGAACATCTAATCATAACAAATTTAAGCCAATCCGGTTTCTTGATGTCTGGATAAACATCCCACAAATATGGTGGATTTTCTAGCAATTCTGGATCATCTAAGTATGGTCTGACAAATTCTTTTGTCAGATGAGTCTTGAACCTCCTCCATAGTACACCGCAATGGGATATTGCTTTCTTTTTATATTTTACATCTATAATAAATCTTAACTACAAATATTCAATTAAACAAATTGTAGTTTACAAATAAAATAGCAAAAGAATTTAATAACCACTTCAACAACGATAAGCTCAATAAACACTTACCTCCATTCCTACCCATAAATCCTCTTTCATGGGATCAGGCACTTTAAACCAATTTGGATTTCAGCTAGCGGAATGACACCTCTAACCAATGCACCTGCCCAAGTAATAACTTTTTTTTGTACCACTTTTCCGATAGGCACATAATTTTCATCAAACTCCACTACAATCTTTATACCGTCCCATTTCTTATTCATGTCATGAGACACTGTTTGACCTCTCACATTTTTTTCACCGGCAGGTACCACAGCTAAATGTCTTCTCTTCCTTTTTTTAAGTGAACCAGCACCTGTTTCAGGGTCCATTGCTTAAGCTTCAAAACCTGCTAAAAGCACGCATCACAATTTTTTAGTTTACCACAAGAAAAAGCAACAAAATATGAATAAACTTAAGCATATGTACTTAACCATAATAAACAGTACTTACCCAAGTCAAGAACGAATGAAAACGAATTTGTTACAACCTCGAATATAATTCAATGGAGGATTATCTTAATCCATCTCATAGCAAAAAGAATATAACTAATAGGCATATAATTTGATTGAGATTCATCAGTAGCATGTAATAGGCATATAACTAATAGGCATATAACTGAAAAATCTAAAATTAAACTTTTAGCTGTCAACCCAAATCCCTTCACAATCTTCTCGCATGTAATTTCATTGAGATTCATTAGTAGAATCAAATGATTCAACACTTGGCAATACTTCAACTTGATCAAGTATTTCATTGAGGTCATCTTCGTCTCCGTAGTCCTGGTAATTTTGGCGGGATTCTAGAACCACTGACAAACTAGGATCAACTTGATCAGGTACATAGAAAACTTGCTTCGCCTATGATGCAAATATAAATGAATTTGACTTATGGCCAATTCTTCCAAGATCAACTAATGTGTGACCCATATCATCAGTCTTGACACCATTTTTACTATCCACCCAATCACACTTGCACACTGGGACTTTGAAGGCAACATAGTCGAGCACCCATATCTCGACAAGAACACCGTAGAATGTCATGTCAGTGACTATTGGATTTTGATCCTTTGAACTTGAAATCTGTGGTGTTCTTGCCAATAGAGAAACTCCACTATTTTGAGTGACTCGTGAAGCATCATGAGCCTTTGTTGAAAAGCAGTGACCATTAACGACAAAGGTAGAATATTTTAAAACATGTGCCAAAGGACCTTTAGTTATCCAGTTTAAGGCGCTTGACACCTTATTCTCAGGCTTAAGCCGCTCCTCTAACACCTGATTGTTTTAAAATAAAAAGTTAGTCATACTAATAGTTTATTATGCTGAAAGGACGCTAAGTCAGTCATTTACCCTTTCTTTAAACCAACTACTAAAGGTACGATTGTGTTTGTCTTGCAACAATGTCGGTTTTCTTGACTTACGGGGATCTTGTTTCTTTAGATAGGTCATATGTTCCCTATCATGTTGCCAATAGAAATCATTTTGTTAGCCAACAAAATTCAAGACACATAGGATTGATTTGAAATGTGAAATAGCTAAATAGTCCTACTTACTCGATGTAAGGAAGAACATCTTTTGTGTTTTGTGACACATAGTAATGTGCTTGCAATAAAGCTTTTCTATCAACTAGAACTAGATCACTGCCAGGTGGAGCCTTTTCATATAACACCATATCAGCAGGAGCGTTGTCACCGGAAGGAGGAATCCCAATTCCCAACAACTCGGGTAAGAACTCACTACAAAATTCAATTGCTTCCTCTGCAATATAATTTTCTGCCATGCAAGCTTCTGGTCGGGTTGGATTTCTTACATAACTCTTTAAGACCTTCATATACCTAAAATAATATGAAAGAAAAACTTGGATTTTAATTTTTTTATTCTAATGAAGCCATTAACAATCAAAATAAATTATTCATCATACCTCTCAGATGCGTACATCCATCAGAAGAAAATCGGACCACAAAGCTCAACCTCTCTGACAAGATGCACCGTTAAATGAATCATAATGTCAAAGAATGATGGTGGAAAATACTTTTCCAACAAGCATAATGTGATCACCATATCATTCTGGATTTCAGGAAACCTTTCCATGTCTATTACTTTCGCATAAATAACTTTAAAGAAGGAACACAACCTCAAAATGGCATGTCTCACATGTTTTGGCAGCACAGACCGTATTGCAACAGGAAGCAATTGTTGCATCAACAAGTGACAATCGTGCGACTTGAGACCATGCAATTTTAGGTCTTGCATTGAAACAAGTGGCTTAAAATTTGAAGAGTATCCTTCTAGGACTTTCAGCTTGTGTAATGTTTTGCACAATCTCACTTTCTCTGCTCTAGATAATGTGTAGCACGCTGGTGGTAAGAACGTCCTCTTCTCCCCAACTTTGGAGCCAATTCCTTCCTTAAACCCATCTCCTCCGGATCAAGACGACTATTAAGATTGTCTTTTGTTTTATTTGGCACGTTTAACAAAGTGCTAATGATGCTATCACAGACATTTTTCTCAATGTGCATGACATCCAAGTTATGGAATAAAAGCAAATATGGCCAGTAATCAAGATAAGATTTTTTTGACTTTTTATTCCAACATTTGGTGGCATTGCTTTCATCATCTTCTTCCAATGACTTCTTTGATGTTCCCACTGATTTTTCTGTTTTCCCCATGTGAAATTGATCCCTTCAACTTTCCTTTTAATTTCCTCACCAGATAATATTTTAGGTTCCATCCGAAGCTCTTTCTCACCGTTGAAGGCCTTTCGCTGTCTACGATAAGGATGATACCGCGGAAGAAATCTTCTAGTGGCTTGGTATATATTTTTCCTTGAGTGTTTCAGCCTATAAGAAGATGTGTCTTCGCCGCACCTTGGACATGCATAGTAGCCTTTAATAGTGAACCCTGAAAGATTGCCAAGTGCTGGAAAATCGCTAATTGTCCATAGCAATACAACTTTCAACAAAAAGGGTTCTCGCTTGTAGGCATCATAAAGCATAACTCCTTCCCTCCACAAGGTAACCAAGTCCTCAATCAAGGGTGCCAAGTATACATCGATCACTTTTCCAAGTTGTTTCGGACCAGGAATCAACATTGTCAACATCATAAACTTTCGCTTCATGCACAACCAGGGTGGGAGTTTGTATGTGACCAACATTACCGGCCACAAGCTATATCTACTGCTGAGAGAGTTGAATGGGTTGACCCCATTAGCTGAAAGTGCTAGACGAAGGTTTCTTGACTCACTTGCGAACTCTGGCCACCTATTATCTACCTCCTTCCATGCTTTAGAGTCAGCTGGGTGACACAATTTATCATCGATTACTCTTTCATTGGCATGCCATGTTAGTGACTTTGCTGTCTCATCGGACTTAAACATTTTTTCAAATCTTGCAACTGGTGGAAAGTACCACATAACTTTTGCCGGTACACCACTACACTGGTCTGTCTTGCGACACAACAAGCCATTTTTTTATTAGTGAATACTTTATGGTATCATAGATTGGGCCCGAAGATGATCTTACGATCAAGCCGGGTACGCTACTGTGCTGCCGTGATTATCATTGTCAATCTTTCTATTTTAATAAAAATATGATCATCCTATCTTACCCATCTATCTAAGCCCTATGATCTCACCAACTTCCACAAAATTGAACGATCAAAGCTTCTGGAAGAAATCGCGACGGATCTAATCCAGTGGGCCACCGGCACCAACAGACTCAGAAAGGAGCTGGTTGCGAGAGTGATGGACCCATGACCAGACAGCGATCACTAAGAAGACATGATGATCGATTTTGCAACATGTTTACCATTTTTTGAGAGATCAATTTATTTTCATGCTACCAATGACAGATCTTTTCTCTGAAAAGATCATTTGATTGAGGGGGGATGTTGGAGAAGACTAAATGTTGTTAGGATTATTAAGAAGAGCTTAGGTAGGTGAGAAAGATTAGCTGAATTTGAATTTTAAATAATCTACTAGTAAGTTATTCTTTTGGTATAAATTGAGAGGATTTCCTCTCAGCCAATTACGGTGATTTTATGGAAATTACTTGAAAGTCTTTATGGTATCAAAGCTTGGGCTTGGCGATGATTTTGCGATCAAGCCGGGTATGATCCTGCTTCTGCGATTATCACCGTTAATTTTCCTATTTCAATTAAAAAAATGACCGTCCTCTCATATCCATCCATCTAAGCCCTACGATCTCACCATCTTCATCTCAAAATTATACGATCGAAGCTTCTGGAAGAAATTGCGACAAATCTGATCAAGTGGGCCACCGGTAATGACTGACTCAGAAACGAGTAGGTTGCGACTGTGATGGATCCACAGACAGACAACGATCACTAAGGACATGAAGATCATTTTTATTAAATATTTTATCATCTATTTTTTTTAAAGATTGAAGGGTTCTTTTTTTTTTTCTTGTTTACAATCACAGAAACTTTCTTTGGAAGTACCGTGTGATTGAGGGGGAATGTTGGAGATTATCTGTAACGCCCCAATTCCGAATACCGAGATTACCACCAAGGTACCCGAATTTGGCGTGCTGCTTCCCGAAAAATCCAAGAACTTCCAAGATCATAGTCCGCAGTGAGGTCTAATTTAAAACTTTTTGAACAATATAATAATCAATGGTTAAATTGCGGAAGCATAAGAAAGATAGCGGAAGCAAATGTAACAAAAACCGAAGCATAAGGTATCATATAAAATGAATCAAGTGTAGCAGGGCTGAAGTCCAACCTAAAATGTTAAAATATAATAAGTTTGTACATATCAGTCTAACTCCCTGCTCACAACATAAACACTCAAAAACTCAAAAGATAGTACTCTCATATTCCATGTGTAGGCACTCCATCATCTAACTCGACCTCATGGTCAGTTGGTCCCCAGGGCGCCTGGATGATCGCATCATACGTGGGGTCAAGGTCAATACCAAAGCACCAAAGATGGGTCAAATCCAAGGATCTGGCAAAGCACAGTATACAAATAACATAGGATGTATGCATCAAAAGAATAGAGACGACCATGAAATCAATGAGAATATCAAGGTACATAAGCTAGGCAATTGAGCAAGGAATAATCATTTAGAATTAGGATAGAAGTAAAGTATCTAATCTAACCAAACAACAATGTGACACATTCGCACAAGCTGGACACCGCATGATATTATGCCGTAGCCCTCCCATATTGTAAACAGTCGCGGCGGGGAAAATACGTAACCATGCAAGGGATAACAAGCCCCGCCGATAATATCAACATCAATAACAATACTCTCACACTCAATAGACCGGAACCGGTATCTCACCGTCCGTCTAACGATAGCTCATCATTATAGCTCTAATCCGTAACCAATATAGCTTCTACCAGTGATGATCTGTCCAAAGGCCGAGCTTATAACAACTGAGTGAATGTTAATGCCAAAACCATGGCCTTAGTCTAAAACATTATAATTATAGTATCCAAGTTCAATCCATCAGTATCCAGTCTATTCTCTTTCACAAATGAGTCACAAGTCCATCATAACCAACCTCTTCATTCTAAGGTATTGCACACCCAACTTAGGCCATATGAGGGCCCGCCTAGCTACAAACACGGGTCATTAATCACCAAATCACATCACCGGGTCACCACTAGGTAATCCTAGGTTCAGGTCATCCAATTTCCACTTAATTAACAGGTATATAACAATATAACAAGGATATATGAGTGACAGTGATGTATTAAGTATAGTAAACCTCCAAACTAAGAGAATCAATGGGAAAATAACAAATGTCCAACCTAAGTAATGGTCGCACTTTCAGGTTTAGGTACATATTAGTTAAATTGATTCCTAAATGAAGTTTCCAATGCCAAGGATACCATGTTTGGTGCTCCAGAAGTTACGAACATCTTCAACAACATTTAAGGATCGAATCAACATCAAATCTATACCTTAGACCCTGCTTTGGTGGTCCCCATGAGTCAAGGTTGAGCCACACCATTGAATCATGCTTTGGACATCAATAGAAGTCCATTTGGATGGTCAATCGGCCTCACAATAGATTACAACCTTAAAAACTGGAAAATCGCCGATCAAAGTGTATCCGGTCGACATCCTCCATGGGGTTGTCGACCGGGTACACTGGGAAGTCAGGATGTTGACTCCCAGGTCGACATCCAGTGCAGTGTGCCCAATCGACCTCCTGGCCTGGTCGGTCAACCGCGCACACTGGGGACTGCAGACATTCACCTGGCAGGCAATGGCCTAAAGGGAGTGCTATTGGCACCGCATATTTTTCTCTCCTCACCGCACTAGAAGACAAAAAAATATTTTTTCCTAAACTACTTCTCCACTCCTCCCTCCTCCTCCTCCTCCTCCCTCCCTCCTCTTCCCTTCCTTTCCCACCCTCCACCCTCTTCCCTTCCTCTCCCACCCCCTAGCCTCCGACGGGGAGGGAGCCTAGCCGGCAGCCCATGGCGGGCTCCCTCCCCCTCTCCCTCTTTCTTCCTCCCTTCTCCCTCCCTCTTCCCTTCCTCTCCCTGTAACGCCCCAATTCCGGATACCGAGAAAATCGTCAAAGTACCGAAATTGGCGCGCTACTTCCCGGAAAACCCGAGAACTTCCAAGATCGTAGGTCCGCAGTGAGGTCCAATTTAAAACTTTTTGAACGAATATGTAACAACAGTTATTATTGCGGAAGCGTATTATAAGCGGAAGCCATACAGAGATAGCGGAAGCATAAGGTATCATCGTATATATGTCAAATGTAGATGGGCTGAAGTCCAGCCTAAATGTATAGTGATAACAAATCAAAGTTTAATTACATATTTTTCATTACTACCCAACTCACAACAAAAGTCTCTCAAAACCCAGACAAAAGAACACTCAAACCCCTGCAGCTAGTGTCGGCTCTCCACCTTCCGGCTCGACCTCATGGTCGGCCGGCCCCCATCCGTAGTCGCCTACTACGGGCACCTCAACGAGTGCGAACGCATCGCCCTCGAACTCGGGGTCAAGACCTAAGCACCAAGAGTGGGTCAGATCTAAAGATCTGGCAAGTCACAATATGCAGATAATATAGAATGTATGCATCAAATGAGTAGAGACATGTATAAAGTTAAGAGAGTAACAAAGGTACATATGCTATGCAGTCGTGCAAGATAACCATGTAGAATCATAATAAGTATAACAGTAATAAACCTACACAATATGGCACATCCACATAAGCTGGTCACCGCGGGATATTATGCCGCGGCCCTCCCATACTGAACACAGTCGCGGTAGGGATCCTAAGCTAATGCTAGGGATTACTAACCCTGCAAAATATCAACATCAACCACAACGACCGGAACCGGCATCACACCGTCCGTCCCAACAGTGCTCATCATGATAGCCACACAACAATTCTCAATAGCTCCTACCAGTGATGATCAGTCCAACTGGCTGAGCTTAAATCAACTCAGTGAATGTCTATGCCGACTCGGAAACAATAAAGGTCTGTGTCTGTCTAGGCTTTGCCTTGCGTGAACAAGGTCCTAACAAAAGTCCCTAAGAGGTCCAAGTACTCAATATAAACTGTGGATCATAGTCCAAGTCCAATCCCATCATTGGATCCATACCAAGGCCCACCAAATACATGGCCGGATCTATAACAGTCCATATGATATATATAAGTCCGTGTTCAATGACATATGATCCATTTACAACCTTAATGGGTCACAAGCCCATACAATCTAACCTCTCCATTCTAGGGTAATGCACATCCAACTTAGGCCATAAAAAGGGCCCGCCTAGCCACAGACACGGGTCAATGATCCACCAAATCAGATTACCGGGTCACCTCTACGTATTCCTAGGCTTGGGTCCTCCATTTTCCATTTAATTAACAGATATGAGCAATAATAAGGGCAATAGAGTGATAATCGTAGTATGAGGGAGATGAATCTCCAAGTACACGAATCATAGGGAGATAGCAACAGTCCAACCTAGGTAAATGGTCCACTTTCGGATACAGGTCCATCTCAGGTAATTCGATCTTTAAGTGAAACCACAGATGCTAAGGAATATTGTGTTTGGTGCTTAGAAGTTATGTGCATCATTTGGTAACGTATAAAGGTCGAATCATCTAAGATTACATAACCAGGACTTTAATTAGTGGACCCCATGAGTCAAGGTTGAGCCGTACCATTGACTCGTGGCTGGCACAGTGATGGAAGTCTATTTGAATGGTCAATGGGCCCTACATATGATTGCAACAACAGAAATTAGAATCTGGGGATCGTCACTGTACACAGTGTGCTCAACCGACCTCCTGGCCTGGGCGGTCAGCTCGGCACACTGGGACCAGAGAAGGAAAAACACCCTACAGGCAAAGCCTGCTTGTCCAGGACTTCCTGTGAGTTCGGCTAACTCCCTGGCCTGGGTAGTTGGCCGTGCACACTAAGAATCCTGGCTCAAGGGAATGTCCCAGGTTCTAGTCTCCTTTGTTGAAATCCCGCCTTTTTGGAAATCCATCCCGGAGTTCGGCTAAGCAATGGAGCTCAATTGATACTCAGTTCGGCCACCCAGCTCAGCTCGGCAAAGGGCCTAGCTCAGTTGGATCACCCAGCTGAGTTCGGGGAAATGCATTGGGCTTGTCAGGACAGAGGTTGGTTTAGCTCTCAGCTCGGTTAAGCACTGAGTTCGGCTAAGCTCGAAGTCCGGTCTGGCACGGAACCCGGTCTGGCGCTGAGCTCAGTAACACTGAGTTCGGCCATAACACTGAGTTCGGCCGTAACACTGAACTCGGCTTTGGGCACTGAGCTCGGCCTATACACTTAGCTCGGCTAAACGCAAATCTCATCCTAATCATCATGCTCGGCAGAATTCTGAGTTCGTCTAGTGTTGAATCCAGCGCTGAGTCCGGTCAGTACTGAGCTCGGCAGTTGCTGAGCTGCGCTAACGCTGAGCTCGGCAACCGCTGGGCTCTGCAAGTGCTGAGTTCGGCAGTTGCTGAGCTGCACTAATGCTGAGCTCGGCAACCGCTGGGCTCTGCAGGTGCGGAGCTCGGCCATCGCTGGACTCTGTCCATCTCTCCTATCAGTGTTGTGCTCTGTTACAGAACCCAGTTCTGCGACAGAACACAACTTCTCTTCATTAAAGCACAGGAATGGTGGTCCACCTCTGATCAGAATCCAGATCAAGTAGCACCCCATGGTCGCACAGGCCCCCCCTCACATAGACGTAGGGTCCTGATCTACCAAGGGTGGTCCTACTTCGATTCCGATCACAACACAACGAGGTGGGTTCTCGTCATTCCATCTCCGGAAAACCCATCACTGCAACCCAATTCTCCTGGGTTTCTCCATAGACCATTACAGAAACAAAATAAATCATTCCTACATCATCCACCCATCATCAACCGGCCATTGATCATCCAAATGAGGTAATCCCATCCATCAATGGCCAAAGGAACCAAACAAACATGCTCAAGGATCGATCTAAACATATATATTACAAATTGAAATTCTACTGCCAATCAAAGGAAGGAAACATGCAATCTAAACTACCAGCACAGTGCACTTGCCTTGATCGATTGAAGGTAGAAGGAAAAGAAAGAAAACCACAGGGAAACCAAAAGGCAGGGTCTCGGCAGGCCTTCTGTCGAGGATTTCTGGGGCGAGGGAGAGAGAGAAGAGAGATTGGAGGAGAAACGAGGGTTCGTTGGAGGGAACTGGGGAAGAAGAAGAAGAAGAAGAGAGAAGAGATTGAGACTCGAGAGAAAGGAAAAGGAGATGAACAGTAGTTGTTAGGGCAGGGGAAGGGTTTTGTTTATATAGGTTGGGTTTTTGGGTTAGGGACAAAATTGCCCTTAGGGTTAAAATAGGATTAGGGTTAGGGTAAAGGGTATTTAGGTCTTTAGGTGACTTTCTAGAAGATTCTTTGGTGCAAACCCCCTATGGTAAATACAAAACTCTAGCTAGGGCCTCAAACAAACTAACTAACTCTAAGAATAACAAAAGACACCCTATTGACTCTACTAATTACACCACTAGTCTAACCCTAGGAAAATACATAACTACCCTCACTAAGCCCCATAATTAGTATAATTAAAATACTTAGGCTAATAAATAGTATTCAAATTCACAATGAGGGCCCACCAGTGGTGGGGTCTCACATTCCTCCCTCCTTTAAAACATTTGGTCCCCAAATGTAAAAACAAAGTAGGGACATACCTGCGGTAGAAGATGTGGATAATCTCTTGCCACCTGGTCTCGTAGCTCCCAAGTAGCCTCCTCCGGAGTGTGATGCTCCCACTGAACCTTCACGAACTGGATGGTTCGGTCCCGAAGCACTTTCTCCTTGGTGTCGATGACGGCGACTGGCTTGGCGATGTAGGACGCGTCGGGCTGGATGTCGAGCGGCTGGTGATGCAGAATGTGGGTAGGATCCTCCACATACTTCCTCAACATCGAGACATGGAAGACGTCGTGCACACCTGATAGCTCTGTTGGCAGCTGAAGTCCTGTAGGCGACATCTCCGATCCTGGCCTTGATCTCAAAGGGTCCGACGTATCTCCGTGCTAACTTGCCCTTCTCGCCGAATCTGAGGGTGCCTCGAGCTGGGGAAACCTTCAGGAAGACACGGTCTCCCTTCTGGAACTCGAGTGGTCCTGCGCCGATTGTCTGCGTAGCTCTTCTGCCGGCTGCGGCTGACCTTCAGGTTCTCTACTATCTGGCGGATCTTCTCACTGGTATCACCGACAATAGACGGTCCGTGGAAGCTCCTGACGCCAACTTCCTCCCAACATACTGGGGTCTTGCACTTCCTGCCGTACAACGCCTCAAACGGTGCCATCTTGATGCTCGAGTGGTAGCTGTTGTTGTAGGCAAACTCACAGAGTGGCAAGGAATCCTCCCAGTTCTCCTTGTAGTCTAGAACACAAGCTCGCAACATATCCTCCAAGGTCTGGTTGGTGCGCTCTGTCTGTCCGTCTGTCTGAGGATGATAGGCTGTGCTGAAGCTCAACTTGGTACCCAAAGCTCGCTGAAGACTATCCCAGAAGTGAGAAGTGAAGCGTGGATCTCTGTCTGAAACAATCGAAGCTGGAACTCCGTGCAAAGAGACGATCTTATCCACATACAGCTTAGCAAGGACGTCGAGTCCCGCTCTCATCGACACTGGCAAGAAGTGAGCTGACTTAGTCAGCCTGTCCACGATCACCCAAATGCCATCACTGCGTCTCCTGGTAGCTGGAAGTCCTGCAATAAAATCCATGGTAATATGCTCCCACTTCCACTGAGGTATCTCGAGCTGATGAAGTAACCCTGGTGGCTTCTGATGCTCGGCTTTGATCTGCTGACAGGTCAGACATCTGGACACATAGCCTGCAATCTCTTTCTTCATGTTGTTCCACCAGTAGTAGCTCCTCAGGTTCCTATACATCTTGGTGCTGCCCGGGTGAATCGAATATCTGCTGTGGTGTGCATCTGCTAAGATCTGGTCCTTCAGCTCCTGGATATCTGGTACACACAGTCTGTCCTGGTAGTAGAGTACTCCACCAATCAGTCTGAACTCTGGCCTCTGGTCAATCTGCTCGATCACTTTGACAAGCTTGGGATCGCTGCGTTGACTGTCCTTGACCTCTCCAAGCAACTCTGGTTCCCAAGCGGACATGGTAGCAAGCATAACTCGGTCGCTGAGCGGCTGAAACTGGACATCTAAGTCACTGAAGACATCGGTCCACACGCCCTCTGCTGCTAGGAAACTGACTAGGGCGGTCTTCCTGCTCAAAGCGTCTGCCACGACATTCGCCTTACCCGGGTGGTATTTGATTGGGAAGTCATAGTCCTTGATGTACTCCATCCAACGCCTCTGACGGTTGTTGAGATCATGCTGAGTGAACAGGTACTGCAAACTGCGATGATCTGAATGGACTTCGAACTTCTCTCCGTAGAGGTAGTGCCGCCACATCTTCAGTGCGAACACGACTGCTGCAAGCTCCAGGTCGTGAGTAGCATACTTCTTCTCGTGTTCCTTCAGCTGGCGTGATCCATAAGCAATGACTTTGCCCTCCTGCATCAAAACACAACCAAGACCGGTCCCTGAAGCATCGGTGAAGACAACGAAACCGCCTGTACCAGAAGGTAAAGATAAGATCGGTGCTGACGTCAGTCTCTCCTTCAGCTCTTGAAAGCTGTCCTCGCATGCATCTGTCCATACGAACGGTACGTCCTTCCTCGTCAGCTTGGTCAAAGGGGCTGAAATCGAAGAGAAACTCTTGACAAATCTGCGGTAGTAGCCTGCTAAGCCAAGGAAACTCCGAACTTCTGTGACATTCTTCGGTCTCTCCCAGTTCACTACTGCCTCGATCTTCGCTGGATCCACTGCTAGGCCGTCTCTGGAGATGATGTGTCCGAGGAAGACTACTTGCTCTAACCAGAACTCGCACTTGCTGAGCTTTGCGTACAGCTGGTTGTCGCGTAGCAACTGTAGAGACGTCCTCAAATGCTGCTCGTGCTCCTCTCTGGACTTGGAGTAGACCAACACATCGTCGATGAACACCACCGTAAAGCTGTCGAGGTACGGGGCGAAGATCTTGTTCATCAGGGCCATGAACACTGCCGGCGCATTCGTCAACCCGAACGGCATTACAAGGAACTCATAGTGCCCGTAACGAGTACGAAATGCTGTCTTCTGCACATCCTGCTCTCTGACTCGCAGCTGATGATATCCCGATCTCAGGTCCACCTTCGAAAAGTACTGTGCTCCCTGAAGCTGGTCGAAAAGCTCGTCGATCCGGGGAAGAGGATACTTGTTCTTCACTGTTGCCTGGTTCAGCTGCCTGTAGTCGATGCACATCCTCATCGATCCATCCTTCTTCTTCACGAAGAGCACAGGTGCTCCCCAAGGTGACATGCTCGGTCTGACGAAGCCCTTGTCTATCAACTCTTGCAACTGGGTCTTCAACTCTCGCAGCTCTGCAGGAGCCATGCGATAAGGAGCTCTGGAAATCGGTGCGGTGCCTGGCACAAGCTCGATGGTGAAGTCGATCTCTCTGACTGGAGGCAATCCCGGGATCTCGTCGGGAAATACATCTGGGAACTCACAGACAACTGGTATCTCCTCGACTCCCTTGGACTTCTTGTCCTCTGAGATGAATGCGATGTAGCCTTCGCAACCTGATCTCACTAGCCTCTCTGCCTTCAGTGCCGAAATCAATCTGGTGCTGGGTGGTCTCCTCTCACCCACAAACTCGATCGTGGCATCTGAACCGTCGATGGTGAGTCTGACTATCTTCTCGAAGCAGTCCATCACCGCTCGATATCGGGCCAGCCAATCCATCCCCAAGATAACGTCGAAGTCATGCATGGGTAACACGATCAGATCTGCAAACATAATACACTCCCCGATCTGCACTCGGCATCTGGGGTGGTAAGTCTGACACACTACCCTCTTGCCCACGGGCGTAGACACAACTAGCGTGTATGGTAACTCCTCTCCTACCCCACCAAGAACTAATGAAAAAGCAGAAGACACATAGGAATGTGTCGCACCAGGATCAAACAATACTCTAGCAATCTGATCACAAATAGAAAGAGTACCTTCAACGACGTTCCCTGCAGCTTCGGCCTCCTCATGTGTGAGTGCAAATGCCTGGCCTGCGGCCTGAGGTCTCTGCTGCTGTCGCTGCTGTCCATGGGGCCTCTGGTATCGTCCCCTCTGATAGTGCTGTCCCCTGGGCTGCTGGGGTCCACGTGCCTGCTGCGGGGCACGGTACTGCTGCTGAGGTGGCTGGGGTGCCGGTGCAATCTGCTGAACGGGTGGAGCTGGAACTGGTGCTCTCGGTGGTGCTGGAAGCTGAAGCATCGGGGCCTGAGGCTGTCCTCCTCTGAATGGGCAAAATCTGGAGATGTGTCCTGTCTCCCCACAGTCATAGCATACTCTGGGCCCACGCTGCTGCTGCTGCTGAGGCTGCCGCTGATACTGATGCTGCCTGGCCTGGCCTGCTGGCCTCTGTCTCTGAAATGGCTGCTGCTGTATGGGCAAGGGCTGTGGTCTGACCAAGGCGGCTCTAACTCGCCTCTGCTGCTGACTGGCCTCTATCCGCTGCAGACGCTCCTCTGCCCAGTAAGCTCTCCTCAAAGCCTCCTCATATGTGGGCAGCTCGATGCAGGACATGCTCAACTGAATATCATCTCTCAGCCCATCGACGAACCGACGGATCCTCTCGGACTCAGGTGTGATCAGAGCCTCTGCAAAACGAGAAAGCTGGGTGAAGCGAACCTCATACTGGTAGACAGTCATGCTGCCTTGCACCAGCGCCTGAAATTCCCGCAGCTTGCGGTCTCTGACGTGAGATGGTATGAACTTCCGAAGGAAGTCCGCTCTGAATGCAGTCCAAGCGATCTCGTCTCCTATCGCCTCGAAATGACGCTGAATCGTCCTCCACCAGTCCTCCGCGACTCCCCGAAACATATAAGCGGCTAACTGCACTCTCTGCTGACCGGTGCACTCGAAGACCTTGAAGATCTTCTCCATCCGCACAATCCACTCGTCGGCCACCAGCGGGTCATCGGCGCCAGTGAACTCAGGCGGTCCCCTTTTGAGGAACCTCTCAAATATGACGTTCGGGTCTGCCTCCCGAAAGGATGCCGCTGCTGTGCCTGGCTGAGCCACTCTGTCCATGATGTCCAAGACTTGCGTCTGGAATTGAGCAAAATCCTCGGCCTGCTGCTGCTGCGCCGACGCCTGGGCCTCCTGGGAAACGAGGAAGGCCTGCAAGAACCTCTGGAAACGCTGCTCGAAGTCTGGCGAACTGCCGACTGCTGGTATCATATGTGATGGAGAACCCTCTCTAGACATCTGTCAAGAGAAAGAAATGAGGTTAGTTTAAGTCCAACACTTAGGACTACACTGATTCTACCCGATCCATCGACCCTACACGTACTCCCACACTGAGATCCTCACTACGTCCTAAAGTTTCTAGTGTATTTTATTTCCTAGAGACTTGCCCGCTCTGATACCATAAAATTGTAACGCCCCAATTCCGGATACCGAGAAAATCGTCAAAGTACCGAAATTGGCGCGCTACTTCCCGGAAAATCCGAGAACTTCCAAGATCGTAGGTCCGCAGTGAGGTCCAATTTAAAACTTTTTGAACGAATATGTAACAACAGTTATTATTGCGGAAGCGTATTATAAGCGGAAGCCATACAGAGATAGCGGAAGCATAAGGTATCATCGTATATATGTCAAATGTAGATGGGCTGAAGTCCAGCCTAAATGTATAGTGATAACAAATCAAAGTTTAATTACATATTTTTCATTACTACCCAACTCACAACAAAAGTCTCTCAAAACCCAGACAAAAGAACACTCAAACCCCTGCAGCTAGTGTCGGCTCTCCACCTTCCGGCTCGACCTCATGGTCGGCCGGCCCCCATCCGTAGTCGCCTACTACGGGCACCTCAACGAGTGCGAACGCATCGCCCTCGAACTCGGGGTCAAGACCTAAGCACCAAGAGTGGGTCAGATCTAAAGATCTGGCAAGTCACAATATGCAGATAATATAGAATGTATGCATCAAATGAGTAGAGACATGTATAAAGTTAAGAGAGTAACAAAGGTACATATGCTATGCAGTCGTGCAAGATAACCATGTAGAATCATAATAAGTATAACAGTAATAAACCTACACAATATGGCACATCCACATAAGCTGGTCACCGCGGGATATTATGCCGCGGCCCTCCCATACTGAACACAGTCGCGGTAGGGATCCTAAGCTAATGCTAGGGATTACTAACCCTGCAAAATATCAACATCAACCACAACGACCGGAACCGGCATCACACCGTCCGTCCCAACAGTGCTCATCATGATAGCCACACAACAATCTCAATAGCTCCTACCAGTGATGATCAGTCCAACTGGCTGAGCTTAAATCAACTCAGTGAATGTCTATGCCGACTCGGAAACAATAAAGGTCTGTGTCTGTCTAGGCTTTGCCTTGCGTGAACAAGGTCCTAACAAAAGTCCCTAAGAGGTCCAAGTACTCAATATAAACTGTGGATCATAGTCCAAGTCCAATCCCATCATTGGATCCATACCAAGGCCCACCAAATACATGGCCGGATCTATAACAGTCCATATGATATATATAAGTCCGTGTTCAATGACATATGATCCATTTACAACCTTAATGGGTCACAAGCCCATACAATCTAACCTCTCCATTCTAGGGTAATGCACATCCAACTTAGGCCATAAAAAGGGCCCGCCTAGCCACAGACACGGGTCAATGATCCACCAAATCAGATTACCGGGTCACCTCTACGTATTCCTAGGCTTGGGTCCTCCATTTTCCATTTAATTAACAGATATGAGCAATAATAAGGGCAATAGAGTGATAATCGTAGTATGAGGGAGATGAATCTCCAAGTACACGAATCATAGGGAGATAGCAACAGTCCAACCTAGGTAAATGGTCCACTTTCGGATACAGGTCCATCTCAGGTAATTCGATCTTTAAGTGAAACCACAGATGCTAAGGAATATTGTGTTTGGTGCTTAGAAGTTATGTGCATCATTTGGTAACGTATAAAGGTCGAATCATCTAAGATTACATAACCAGGACTTTAATTAGTGGACCCCACGAGTCAAGGTTGAGCCGTACCATTGACTCGTGGCTGGCACAGTGATGGAAGTCTATTTGAATGGTCAATGGGCCCTACATATGATTGCAACAACAGAAATTAGAATCTGGGGATCGTCACTGTACACAGTGTGCTCAACCGACCTCCTGGCCTGGGCGGTCAGCTCGGCACACTGGGACCAGAGAAGGAAAAACACCCTACAGGCAAAGCCTGCTTGTCCAGGACTTCCTGTGAGTTCGGCTAACTCCCTGGCCTGGGTAGTTGGCCGTGCACACTAAGAATCCTGGCTCAAGGGAATGTCCCAGGTTCTAGTCTCCTTTGTTGAAATCCCGCCTTTTTGGAAATCCATCCCGGAGTTCGGCTAAGCAATGGAGCTCAATTGATACTCAGTTCGGCCACCCAGCTCAGCTCGGCAAAGGGCCTAGCTCAGTTGGATCACCCAGCTGAGTTCGGGGAAATGCATTGGGCTTGTCAGGACAGAGGTTGGTTTAGCTCTCAGCTCGGTTAAGCACTGAGTTCGGCTAAGCTCGAAGTCCGGTCTGGCACGGAACCCGGTCTGGCGCTGAGCTCAGTAACACTGAGTTCGGCCATAACACTGAGTTCGGCCGTAACACTGAACTCGGCTTTGGGCACTGAGCTCGGCCTATACACTTAGCTCGGCTAAACGCAAATCTCATCCTAATCATCATGCTCGGCAGAATTCTGAGTTCGTCTAGTGTTGAATCCAGCACTGAGTCCGGTCAGTACTGAGCTCGGCAGTTGCTGAGCTGCGCTAACGCTGAGCTCGGCAACCGCTGGGCTCTGCAAGTGCTGAGTTCGGCAGTTGCTGAGCTGCACTAATGCTGAGCTCGGCAACCGCTGGGCTCTGCAGGTGCGGAGCTCGGCCATCGCTGGACTCTGTCCATCTCTCCTATCAGTGTTGTGCTCTGTTACAGAACCCAGTTCTGCGACAGAACACAACTTCTCTTCATTAAAGCACAGGAATGGTGGTCCACCTCTGATCAGAATCCAGATCAAGTAGCACCCCATGGTCGCACAGGCCCCCCCTCACATAGACGTAGGGTCCTGATCTACCAAGGGTGGTCCTACTTCGATTCCGATCACAACACAACGAGGTGGGTTCTCGTCATTCCATCTCCGGAAAACCCATCACTGCAACCCAATTCTCCTGGGTTTCTCCATAGACCATTACAGAAACAAAATAAATCATTCCTACATCATCCACCCATCATCAACCGGCCATTGATCATCCAAATGAGGTAATCCCATCCATCAATAGGCCAAAGGAACCAAACAAACATGCTCAAGGATCGATCTAAACATATATATTACAAATTGAAATTCTACTGCCAATCAAAGGAAGGAAACATGCAATCTAAACTACCAGCACAGTGCACTTGCCTTGATCGATTGAAGGTAGAAGGAAAAGAAAGAAAACCACAGGGAAACCAAAAGGCAGGGTCTCGGCAGGCCTTCTGTCGAGGATTTCTGGGGCGAGGGAGAGAGAGAAGAGAGATTGGAGGAGAAACGAGGGTTCGTTGGAGGGAACTGGGGAAGAAGAAGAAGAAGAAGAGAGAAGAGATTGAGACTCGAGAGAAAGGAAAAGGAGATGAACAGTAGTTGTTAGGGCAGGGGAAGGGTTTTGTTTATATAGGTTGGGTTTTTGGGTTAGGGACAAAATTGCCCTTAGGGTTAAAATAGGATTAGGGTAAAGGGTATTTAGGTCTTTAGGTGACTTTCTAGAAGATTCTTTGGTGCAAACCCCCTATGGTAAATACAAAACTCTAGCTAGGGCCTCAAACAAACTAACTAACTTCTAAGAAATAACAAAAGACACCCTATTGACTCTACTAATTACACCACTAGTCTAACCCTAGGAAAATACTTAACTACCCTCACTAAGCCCCATAATTAGTATAATTAAAATACTTAGGCTAATAAATAGTATTCAAATTCACAATGAGGGCCCACCAGGGGTGGGGTCTCACACTCCCACCCTCCATCCTCATCTCCCCCTAGTCTCCGGCAGGGAGGGAGCCCTCATCTCCCCCCAGTCTCCGGCGGGGAGGGAGCCCCGGCCGGCTGGCTGGCCGGTCTCCCTCCCCTTCTCCCTCTTTCTTCCTCCCTCCCCTTCCATTTTCTTTCCCTCTTCTCCCTCTCTCCCTCTCTCTCCTTCCATCCCCTACTCCCCTACTCCCCCTCCCCCTCCCAATCGTGGAGGAAGAAAGAGGGAGAGGGGGAGGGAGACCGGCTAGCCGGCCGGGGCTCCCGCCGCGGGCTGTCGGCCGAGGCTCCCTCCTCGCCGGAGACTAGGGGGGGAGATGAGGGTGGGAGAGGAAGGGAATAGGAGGAGGAGGGAGGAGGGGGAGGGGTAGTTTAGGAAAACTTTTTTTTTGCAGTGGGAAGAGAGATTTTTGTGGCGCCAATAGAGCCCCCCATGGCCTAATCCTGAAATTCACTGTGTGCCCGGTCGACCTCTTGGCCTGGGCGGTTGACCGCGCTCACTGGAATTCTGAAAAGAATAGATGTTCCAGTTGTCAGCTAAACCCTGGAAGTCCTTTGTATCCGGTCGACCGAGTACATTGGATTTCTGAGCCTGAGGGGAAATTCCAACTCCCAGTTAAAATCTAGATTTCCCGTGTATCTGGTCGACCTGGCACAGGGTCGGGTCGACCGGATACACTGGACTGTGAACTTCTCAGAAATTTAACTGAGACTTGAGTTTTCCTAGTTTCTAGTGTCCTCGGTCAACCCTATTGTAGGTCGGTTGACCGGTACACGCACCTGCAACAATTCTAAATTTCTGGAAATTCATTTCTCCAATCAAATTTTCATCAAAAACACCTTTGATCACCACCATCCATCACAGAAACATAAGAAACAATAGAGGCACTTCAATTTCCATCCATACATCATCAAACGGGCCATTGATATTCCAAATGAGAAATCGCATCCATCAAATGTCCAAAAACCCATAAAACATGCTCAAAAGGTAGATCTAATCAATTTTAACATAATTGGAATAAAAATACAGGATCAACCAACAGAAATCATGTATTCTATGCTAAGTGAGTATATTACACTTGCCTTAATCCAATTGTAATAGAAATTGACAAAAGAGATAGAAATCCAAGCTCCTAATAGAAATCCAAGCTCCTAATAGGGTCTTCCAAGCTCTCAACCAATCCCAAAAACTAGATCTAGGTAGATCTACAGGTCCTAATACCCAATTCACAAGAGAATTGCAATAAGGGAATCTAAAGAGAGAAAGAGAGAATTCTAAGGAAATACATGAAAATTGAGCTAAAGAGAGAAAACTACCTTGAGTTGTAGATAGAAGGAAGAGATTAGTAAGATAGGAGATCCTTAGAGAAGAATTGTAGTTGTAGTTGTAGTTGATCTCTTTCTTCTCCTTGATTAGGGTTTAGAGCTAGGGTTTATAGAGAGAGAAAGGGAGGGAAAATGAGAGAGAAGAGAGGAAATAGAAGGAAATGAGGAGTGAGAGAGGTGAAATTCGTTTGGGATGGGAGAGGGTTTAGTTATATAGGTTTAGGGTTAGGGGCTGATTACTAAAAGGTCCTTCTTGGTTTAATAGAGAATTGGGATAAGCTTATGGGCTTTTAGGTCAGTTTTAGGAATTCTAGAATGTTCTCAAGTGGAAATCCCCTTATAATAAATCCTAATTACTAGCTAGGGCCTCTATTAACTAAAAACTCTACAATTATAATAAACAGCCTACAAAACCTATAAAATACAAAAGGCCTAATTCCTAGAAAATAGACTAAGACTTAGGAAAATACCTATCTACTCTTATTAATCCCTATTAAATAGCATAATTAGATAACACATACTATAATTTATAATATTCAAATCAAAATGAGGGTCCACAAGGGGTGGGACCTCACATTATCTGTTTTGCAGAGATTATCAGTTTGTGTTAGGATGTTAGTGATATTAGTAGGTTATCCTTATCCTTTGGATAAGGTTAGTTAGTGTTTGCTTATAAATGCAATATTTTCACTCAATGAAACTTATGGTGAAATTATGGGATGAAAGTGATATTTGAAATTATTTAGCTCTTGCTATGTATGGAGAGTTTCATCGCAAGAAGATAATATACATCAATTTCCATTAGATCAACTTGAAACTTCAGAGGTTGATTATTGTCGATGAGCCAAGACCATCTATTTGTTGATTTCTTGATAGTAAGATAAAATGTGGACTTTTCTAGTTGACCAAAATATGAATCCGATTTGTTGATGGATTTCAACGAATATCACGCCCAAAAATATGGTGTTTTCGAAAGTTCTATAGGCAAAAAATGAAGAAATACCCCAAAAGTGGGAATTTTCTAGCAAATTGGATGATCCAAATTTCCAAGGTCACCCGCGACCATAGGGTAAAGTCTCCCCGGTACGGCCGCTTTTCTAACTTTTTTCTTGTTTTATTTTTTATAGGAGCGTTAAGATTGACATATGAAAGATTCCAGCTCATCCTTTATTGAAAATGAATTGAGAAAGAAAGGAAAAGATGATGCCGACCAAGTAGAAGGCTTGGTAGCACGAGGAAGAACAAAACACTCTAGTAATATTGGTAAACATAGTTTGAAATCTAAATTCAATAAGAAAAATATTGAATGTTATTTTTTTGTCATAAAGGCACATCGGAAAGAATTGTCCAAAAAAATGGAAAAGAAAAGGAGAAAAATACAGATAATTCTTCCTCTGATGATTTAGGCCTTGTTTGGTAAGTCTTATCTAATTGAGGTAGATCTGTTCGAAATAAATCTGTTCAAAATAGATCTGTTCGATATAGATTGTTTTAAAAATCGACCGTTTGGTAAGACATGTAGTATATCTGAAAGAAATAGATATGTTTGAAATATCTTATTTGGTAAACATACAAATAAGAGCTTATTATAGGGGTATTTCTTGTCTTTTAAAAAAAAGGTAATTTTTAGTAGAGAAATTGAATGAGACATTCGTTATAACTTTGTTAAAATTCTCTAAGGCCCATGTGCAGCTATATAGTCTGAAATTAAACTTTGTTAATAGAATTTTACCTTATGGGTTTGTCGTTGGAGAGAAAGTAATATATTCTAGTCCGAAAGTATGCAAGAAAATGATTTTAACCTGTCCAGGTGAAATAAAGCACTTACAATCTACTGTGTGTTATTAGTATTCCAAAAATACATAATTTTGCAACTAGACGTTCATACCTGAGTTTTGATGATGGTGGTGCCTAAATGTGTTCTTATTGAATGTTCATGGCGCTAGCCATGGATGATCATTATTGATCACAGGGCTTACCATTGGAGGCAAAAAGTCCCAAAATATGAAGCAAACCATCACTCAACATACATTTACCTTCAATATCCACATTAATAGATGAGGTGCATTGTCAAATTTAAAATGATACAACCATTAGTCACGATTGGATCGAATTATGATAAAGCAATTACAGTTACAAATCAATTTAACTAGAGGCCTTAGAATCAAGGGTCGTGATAAGCCCCAACTACGAGACTAACCCATGGAGGTGAGGGCATCTGTGCATCAGGATCATTCATGGTTAAAAATCGAAATCAACCATGTATTATTTGATATGTTTATTTGATAAAGTGAGGGTGTACCAATCCTTAGTGGGGCTGTCAATCATGCCCAATTGTACCTCTAGAGAGATTCATGCAAACACCACTAACAAAAAATCAGTAGTCAATGCCAAAGGTTAATTTTAGTCATAAGAACAAAAATAGATATTACAACTAGTACTGAAGAAGCCGCATAGACACAAAAACGTGTTTATTAAATATAAAAGTTGGATAGAAACTCACACCAGATAAACAAGAGCAAACTCCTAACTCTCCCAAAACAATAATCATATCTTGAATAAGGGCATCTGCTATTGCATCTCTAACTAATGCCATCTCCATTTGGTCTTCAATGTTCACAACTCTATTAGCTTCAGAGGTACTATCATCATCATTATTATTGAGCTCTAAAGTCATGTCTTCATTCTCATATTGAAGAAAGAGTGTATCTGCAATACCTTATTTTCTGATAAAGTTGTGCACTATCATTGCAACAACTACTATACATCTTTGTACAAGATATAAATAAGGAGGCATCCTTTTCAATATTGGAAAATAGGCTTTTAGTACTCCAAAAGAATGCTCTATCACATTCCTCAATGATGAATGAATATAATTAAAATGCTCCTTCCTATCACGAGGATGACCACCACCCCGAAAATCCGATAGCCAATACTGAACATTACGGTATGGAGCAAGAAAATCACGCATATTTGTGAACCCAGCATCAACAATATAATATTTACCTAAAAGTAAAAAAAAAACATCTATTATTAGAGAGAATGTGATTTAACTTATAATTTTATTAATATATACCTGGGGGGCATGTGGAAATTTCAATTCTGGTTTATAAATGGTGTCAAGTAAGATACGTGAATCATGTGCAATTCCTTCCCATCCAGCAATAACAAAAGTGAATAACATGTCAAATGAGCAAGCCGCCAAAATATTTTGCATGCATTCTCCTTTTCTTCCTCTATAAGGCACTTGCTTCTCTGCAGGGATCACAGCATTCACAAGTGTGCCATCTATTGCCCCAACATGGTTAAGAAAAAAAAATAAAACACGCCAAGCTAATTATGAAAAAACACATACAATGAATAGTTAATGATAAAATCATACCTTCAAATATGGACAAAATCGAGGGTTATGCAATATTTCCTTTGGTGTTTGGCTGTACGAAGGAGGCTTTATAATATCCGTTGAGAAGTGAATCATTGCCACCAAAACAGCATGAAAGTGACGATGGATAGTTTCTCCTGAATGTTGAAGTTTATCTTGCAAAATCATATTTCTATGATTTTGCCCAATTGTCACTAAAAATATAGCTACTTGCTTCTCGACACAGACATATCGACTATCTTCAAGAAGCCTTTTTTCTCTTAACACTGCACACAATCATAAGAAAACATGTTTCTCCATGCGAAACAACTCTAAGCATTGCCTTCGGTTACCATTTAGAATTCCCTGAACTAAAACATGACCGGAGAGAATTGAGGTCCTACATGGCTCTTTACATAAAAACATCTCTCGCTTCTTCATAAATAATAATGCCAATATCAAAAATAATTTTCGCCTCCTAGGTGTCATGATAACTGCCAGCATTCACAATTATTAGAAGTTTCTATGTTCAAATATACACTATAAAAAGTCTATAATAATTGAATGTATAGTACCTGTAATTTAAGACAATTTACAATTAAAGACACCAAATATCTATTAAAGGCCCATGTTCCATTATCATATCCAACCAAAAGAGATGGGCTTCATCACTTTCAAAGGACATCCAAACATCTCTATTCTCCTTATCTTTAAATGCCTTGGTTGCAAAAAAATACAACCTTGATCTCTCTTGGATATTTGGCATTTGTTTTAAAATAGCAATACATTTTTCCATGGTGGTACCATGTTTGCTCTCTTGTTCAAGGAAATTCACAAGACATTCACGTTTTTCATCAAATTTAATATTCCTAGCATCCTTTTTGCTTCGTGAAGGACAAGGATGTTTTCTCCTAACGTTTGTCATTAGCTCTTCCATTCCATTCTCCTCAAACGTCTCTTGTTGCACATCATTTTGGGCATTTCCTATATCAGGTTGTGAAGAGGGCACATGAATGTTCAAATCTTCTGGAAAAGAACCAGAAGAGGGTGTCCAAGTTTCTTCTCTTGTAGCCTGGGTTTCTCCAAAGAGAAATCTCATTTCATCAGAAAAGGACAAGGGTCTAGTCCTAAATATTTTTTCTACCTGGTGACCCTACATTAGATCATATAAACTTGTTTAATAAATACTCTAAAAATGCATATTACAAAATATAAATTTATATTACCTTTAGGTATTCCTCCCATCTCTCTAGCTCCATGGTAATTGTGTGAGTTACTTCGTTGTGCCTTATACTAGTTTGCTCACATAATGTTGTGTAAGCATTGTATTGTTTTCTCATCAAATCCCATTGATTCTTTAATTGTTTTTGGGCATATACAATCCCAGTTTTCTCCTTAAAAGCCTCGATAATTCTTGTCCACGATTGTGTTTTTAAATTCGACCCCGTCTTCCGTCCCGCATTACTTCATCAATGCACAAGTCTAAAAAAATCTTCTTCATAGTATTTGACAAAACAACCCTACTTGTCTCAACCTTCTCCTTACCTTTATGAGATGGAGCCATTGTTTTGGCCATATAAACTTTCCAAAAGGACTTTATAAATTTTAAAATAAAATATATCATACTCAGATCATTCATGGAACCCAGTCAAACAATGCCACCATTCAAATCATGTCAATTGTTAGAATACCCTTGAGGATGAGAGAGAGAGAGAGAGAGAGAGAGAGAGAGAGAGAGAGAGAGAGAGAGAGAGAGAGAAGGAAAAAGAACTGAAAAAAAGAACTGTTTAATACTTTTCCACACCATCTTTGTTGATGCACCTATATTAGCAAAAACACCTACCATGTAATAGAATTGTAGAAAACATAACACAATTATACATGTTGGCTTTGTTTTTTCTTATTATTAATTTTTTGGTCGAAGAGACAATTTTGTTGTAATCTATTGTTGTTTACACTACTATCATTGGTGAGGTTAAATACATAAAAGTGAAAACCTTGAGTTTTCAAATAAAAAAAAAAACTTAGAATTTTTGTTTCTCTATCCTTGACAAACCCAATTATCTCTAACAACTTGGATAATAGGGTATTTCACATTATGAGTTTCTTGTTCAATAAACCATCCATGGAGGGTCCCACCATACGAGAGATCTGATCACCAATTAGGCAGGCTTTACAAAACAGAATGCTTTGCCCACTTAGAAGAGATGATGACAAGCACAACATTCCATGATAATAGTGACACACCTCATGCATTCATTCCAAAGTCGACAAATAGGTGTGGGTCTGAAGGTTTCCGAACCCGCCACTTAAATAACTGCTTCAAGTCAAATCTGAACATATTGTTGAATAGGTTGGGTACTTGATCAGTTCCCCAACTCATGAACAACCCATTCACAGTAGATCTTGTCTAGATTTGTTTAGGTAGTTTGGGTAACTTGATGGGTCTGCTAAATCAATTCAGACTTGACCTTACAATTAATTGGCCAGGGTTCCCAATCCATGGCAAACCCATATATATTGTGAGTTTTGTCTTGGTTAGGCAGTTTTGGCCGGGTTTGTGTTGGTGGGTTGGATTGGATCTTGCCACTCCTATTACTGTGGATCTAGATTACCATTTTGACCAAAGTTTCATTTCTATAAAATGACAGTCAAAACTGCTTTGTTGTATAGAGCTGGATGTTAGTGAAAAACAAGAGAGAGTACATCATGTCATTGGTGGGCCACTTGGCCATGATATTCGATGGATGGATGAATCTCCAAGAAATGATAGATATAGGAACAAACTCACATCCAAAACAAGATGACATGAAGTCTCCCACAGGAACAACAAAAATAACATCCAGTAGAGAGATAGAGAGAGAGAGAGAGGTGCATATCACAAGGGGCTAGGTTTCAGGGAGAGAGAATGGACATCTTTAGAGCTCTGCTAGGGTTTCCTCCTCTAAAAGCTTTTCTCAACGAAAGGGGAAAGGTCTTTCTTTTATACGGGGAACTTGTAATATTTAAGTTTTTGTAAGGGTAAACTTGTCCTAAATTTCAAGAAAAATCATCTGTACGCTTCAGATGTTTTCTGTCCTTATCAAATGGCAGTCTTTCTAGGGGGATTTCAAATAGACAAATATGTCTTAATTTCAATTCGAATAGACATTGAAATAGACATGATCCAAACAGTCTAAAACACAAAAATATCTATTTGAAACAATTTTAAGATGAGTAGACCACAAAAATAGAGATGCCAAACTGAACCATAGTCAATGTTGCAGAGCATAGACCAAATTCTAATGGCAATAGTGCTTTATCAATGATTGCAAATAGTCTTTGTCCCTATGATAAATGGGTTCATGATTCGGGTTATTCTTATCACATGTGTCTCAATAGGTATTGGTTTATCACCAATAAAGAAATCAACAGTGGTAGTCTCTTGATGGGTGATGATAGAGCATGCAAGTGGTTGGAACTTGATCAATAATCAAAATCAAAATGTGTGATGGAACCTTTAGAACATTGACCAAGGTTCGACATGTATTTGAGTTGAAAAACTATCATATCTTTTTGGGTTCCATGGACTTCAAAGGTAATAAATTCTCAGCCAAGGGTGGAGTTATAAAGGTAGTGATCAGGGTTCTCTAGTTCTTATGAAAGACAAGAGAGTTGAAATTTTGTATGTTTTGTATGAAAATATAGTTACAGGTGGAGCAATAGTGACTTCCTCAGATGACCATAATTCTGTCTCAATGCGTTTATAGTACTTGTGTGGGTCACATAAGCGAGCATGGATTGACAAAGCTTTGTAAATAGAGTTTATAATGTGACACAAAGATAGGCAAGTTGGGTTTCTGTGAGAAATTTATCTTTGAAAAACATCATGGACAAGTATTACTTGCATGAAAGGTATCATTGATTATATTCATTCAGGTTGGCGGCCGGGTCCATCTAAGGTTCTATTCAAGGGTGGAACTTGGTATATGTTGATTTTTGTTGTTAACAATTATGTAAGTAAACTTAAGATTTTATATACTGCAGATGAAGGATCAGACCTTTGTGACATCAAAGCTATGAAAGAATAAAGTTGGAAAATATATAAAAAAAAGGTGAAAGTTGAGATTAGACAACAACAAATAATACATATTAATAGAGTTTGAGAACTATTGCAAGGATCAAGGTTTAGTTCAGCCCTCATCCATTAAAGGAACTCTATAGCAAGATGGAGTTGCAAAGAGGATGAACACGACACTCTTGGAGAGAGCACGTTCTATGTTGTTTATTACAGGATCATCTAAGGACTTTTAGGCAGAGGCAATAAACATGGCTTTCTAATTGACGAACATGTTTTCTTACGCAATGATAGGTTGCAAAGTATAAAAGAAATGTAGTCAAGTAATGTAACATTCCGACCCTTAACCTATATTAATTATAGCTAATTGCTTGATTAGTTAGTAAGTGTGTTTAGAGTCTTAGCGAGTCGGGTTTGACGTATAAATCATGTGGGTGAAATCTCACGTGATTCGGAGCACGTTTGGGTACAGTAGGGGGGTGGTTTGCAATTTGGGAAGTTTTCAGGGGCTTAATTGAGATTATGAGTTTTTGTGAATTTGGGTGCATTGGATAGGTCTCATCATTTCATGAACTTTAGTCTTCTATCGCGTTTCGATTCGACGCGAGGAAGAGGCCCAAATAATCATTTAAGCTAACCAAGGACTAAACCCATAATTCTCCATACTTATCCTATGACTCATCTCAACCCATCCCTTATGCCAACACCTCATCCGGATGACTCATTCCTTCATCTCTATCACCATTTCATTCCTACTATTCACTTTCTTCTTCCTCTTCACTGTCTCCTTGCCAAAACCAGCCATAGTCTCTCCATTTTCACAAGCCAAGCATCACATCTTCTTCCTCAAGCTCTAAGGAACTCAACAATTCCATTTTCAAGAACTTCCAACCACAATCCATTGAAAGGTAGGCTTCCAGAGATTTTAACCAAAGTGAATCTTCTTCTTTTTAGTTAGAAATGGATTAGGGAGACTCACTACTACCCATTGCATTCATTTTGTAGAGTGATTTTGGGATTGAGAAGCTTTTACACCCTTTGAGCTCAAAAAGAGAGATTTCCTTAATTCTCTTGAATTTTGGTTTAGCTCATCACTAAGGCAAGTTAATATATATATTTATGCTTGGATATACTGTTTCTTCCTTGAATTGATGATTGATTATGTCTAGATAACCCAATGCTCTAATCTTGACAATTTGAATTGAAAACATGATAAATTGGGTTAATTGTCTAATGAATTGGATTGGAAATGAAATGGATAGATTGAGAGGTTTAGAGGACTTGAAAGGATGTGATTTTATCCTTGAATGGCTGTGAAACAGGTTCAGGGATTTTGGGAAACTGAAAGGGACCAAATACACATCAGTTACAGAACTGATGTTCTGTAACTGTGTGTGCTCGGTCGACCGGCCCAGGGCTTCGGTCGACCGAAGACACAGGGTCAGGTGCGGGCAGTACCTGACCATTTTAGTGTTCATCATTTCTGCATATTAATGCAGGTCGACCCGGGCTGTACTAGGTCGACCGGGACAACTGTAGAGGACCTTTTGAGGGACTCTTTTGACCTCTTTTTCTATTGGACTTGTATGGAACCTTGGCTACCTTTATGGACTCATTTGACTTGATATGAGGAGTGTTTTGGAGCATGCATTTCTCATTGTTATTCCTATTTTCTCGGTGTTCAACTTATATCAATCTTGAACGGTACGGGACAACGGGATACCTCTTTTATATCTATGCACGAAGATTGTTTGTTCAGGTATCGCGAACCTTATTCCTTTCGTTGACTGAGTATAGTTGTACGAGACTATGGTAATAACTATTGACCTAAGATTGGATTGTTTATTGCTCTCGACTCTACATAGTACAATTGGGTACTTTCTACATGAAATGTTCATGTTCTATAGATTGCTTTACTTATTTTGGTTTGGGATCACATGATGAACTTAGATGATGACCTAGGATCCCCTTGATGTCTTGTTTATCTTGTATATGATTGATGGAAGTGTTGAGATTAGGCGGCTTTAATCGTAAAAGCTTGATGAGGACTACTATGGTATTGATACTTGAATAAGCTTGTTTGATAGTCTTGATCTGATTGATGGAAAGTAGTCTCTCAATTGTTTATGAATCTTGTTCACGCAAGAAAGCCTAGTCTCCTCACTCCTACTTGTCTAGGACTCTTGTGTCAGGCATCACTCAGTTGTCAACGCCCAACACATGGTGGGGCACCACATGTGTGAGGACCTTGGTTTGAAAGTCTGCGCAGTACTACTTTTTATATTTTGATGGATTGTACACCATCGGATACATCTTGCATTATTGATCTTGTTTGGCCTTTAGTATCCATCTTGCTTGCTTACTTGTTTGCCGGGTTTTCATCCCGTGCCACTCTACCACAACTCTCATGTTGAGTATGGAGGGTCCTTGTTGAAACTATCCGTGGTGTATTAGCTTGTGTGATTTGCCTATTTGCTAGATTGTTTATGACTCGTATACTATGTATTTCTTATGTCTGAAATGCATATGTTTCTATTGATCTTGTCTCTTGTCTACTCTGATTCGATATGTATATCTTGTTGTCATTTGTATATATATTGCTTGCCAACCATCGTGTTGACGATGTTACTCTTGGTGCATAGGTACCGAACCCTTCTATATCGAGGAGGAGACGACGGAAGAAGTACAGGCGGATCAGTCTGATGACTTCTTAGATTTTAGTACGGACGGCATTGTATAGCCGTACTGACCCCGTACTCGAGAGCCTTCATGCTTATCTTGATAGATTCAACTTTTGTACTTTTGTTTATCTTTTGATTAGGCCTCAGTGTTGATGTGGCCTAATGTTGTAAATAATACTTTTGGTTTAAAGCGTTTAAACTCTGAACTTTAATGATGATATATAGTATGGTTCCAAACTATGCATCTTTAAGATACCAATTGTAATTATTAAGCTTCCGCTATTGATTGTTTGTATTTGAGGAAATGTTTATACCTCACAGCGGTCTTCGATCCAATTGGGACACGATTGGGGCTAAGTTATATTTGACTTATGTTGTAAAAAGTTTTAATTAGCCCTAATCTCACGTATAACCCCGGTTTAAATATTGGGGACGTGACAAGTAATCCAGCTGATTATTTAGACTTGAGGATCTTCGATTGTCTAGCTTATACTCATGTGATCAAAACCGATCGACAAGATAGACCCAGGGGCAATTAAGTGTATTTTGACTGAATATGCCTTTGGGGGTGAAAGGATATAGGTTTGGTGTATTGGCTAGGATTCACCCAAATTTATGATTAGGAATGTCACATTTCATGATCATGCCATGCTCAGTATGGAAAGCAAGTGGAGCAAATAGACACATTTATCATCATTAAGGTAAAGTTAGACGGAAAGCAAGTGGAGCAAAATAGACACAACTATCATCATTAAGGTAAAGTTAGATGTCTCAAATATAAAGGAGAGTGCATTTAACTCCTCCCAGGAAATAGAGGATAGTCAAATAGAGCAACAAACAAATAAACCTTGCTTTTATAGAGTGACAGAGAAAGGAAACAACTAGTAAGGTATGGTACGAGTTCAAGGACATATTAAAATATGCATTGCTTTAATAGAGTGACTGGGTGATGTGGTTGTATATGCATTAACAGTTGAGTATGGTGATGCATATATCCATGTTCCTTGAGACAGTGGAAGGGGAAGAAAGTGGTTGATGGCTAGCAACAATTGGTGAAGAGGTGGAGTCTTTTCATAAACATTAGACTTGGAAGCTTGTGAAGCGTCGTGAGGTTATCAGTCCATGGATGCAATCAGGTCTAAGAGAAAAAAGAAATGAAATTCGTCTACAGGTTGAGTGAAGTTTTCTGTTAAGATTGATCATGTACATAGATTAACGAAACTATTATCGGTAGGGGTCGAAGCAAGCTTCTGAACAATTGTACGAGTGATTTTGGTGCATTCATAAAGATACTTGTTAAAGAAATTGCAAGCATTGCTTCAACTTGACCCTTATCACTTAGCATTGATCGAGTAAAGGCTGCACCTAGCGAGTATGGGTGTAGGGATGTACCTTTCTGCAGCGTATGGAAAATTAAAGACATTGCTGGTTATCTTCTTGGTGGCTCGAGTTCTATAGACCCAAGGCAAAGTAAAGATTGTTGATTTTATCTAGGTGGCTAGTTGTTTACGTTAATTAAAAGAAGAGGGAAAATTAAACTTAGCTTCAGCCATTAATTTTCTTATAATTATCATCTATAAATCTCATCTTAACGAGTGCGTAACTCCCCATTCGTTTGCAAGCTAATGGGTTGTTTGCCTTTTATGCATGGGACCAAAAAAATGGCTTTTTACGTAAGTAAGTTTTATATATACAAATCGAACCTATGAAAATGGTACACATGAGAAACACATTACTATATTGGTCAAAATTACCACTTTCATAAGCAATGAATAAATCCAACAGTTTTAGATGTGTTTGGACATTTTGGACCTTTTCACAAATTTTTCAAAATCTATGAAGATTTAAGATATAAGCTAAGATGCTTAACATTAATATGAGAATATCGAATGGTTCGGATCATGATTAGGGCAACAAAGAAGAGTAGAAAACTAGGGGCTTGTTTGACATCTCTTATCTGTATGATATAGATCTATTTCAAATGCAGCGGCTTGAAATAGATGTTTTACAAATACGCCGTTTGGTAAGACAAAAAATCTATTTGAAATAGATGTTTAATAATCCAATGGTCTAGGACTTTTCATCAATATGTCGAGATCTACAAAGATCAGGGCCTGAATTTATACCCATAGCTCTTTTCACTATTTCAAAGAGGATTAATGGTTCAGATCTTTATTGTGTGGCCCATAGAAGTAAAAAAATAATATTTAAGGTTATGAACTTTTTCACAAATGTCTCGAGATCATGGACAGATCAACAACTCAAACTTAAACTCATATACATGTTTGATCTTGGGAACATTTCTGATGGTTTGGATCGTCATTGAGTGACACGAAATTTAGAAAAAAAAGGAAAAAACGGAACCCAAAACGTCACATGGAAACCATTGCTTCTGACCTAAGCTTATCAAATGGGTGACTTTTTTTCTAAATTTTCTTGAGGTTTGTAATGAATTAGAGGCTGAGATTTATATGAATACTTCTTGAGGTTTGTAATGAATTAGAGGCTAAATATTTCAAAGGGGATCAACGGATCAGATCTTGATTGTGCGGCCCACAAAAGTAAAAAAGACAAATCAATAGTTCTTCGCTTTTTCACAAATATCTTGAGATCCTGAACAGATCAACGTCTCAAACTTGAACCTCTGGTCGTATCTGATCTTGGGGTCATTTCCAATAGTTTGGATCGACATTCAGGCTCCCACAATTAAAAGGAAAAAAAAAAAAATGGTCTGCCTTAAAGGACTGGACTGTCAGTTTCACTATAGCAGAACGCATCTGCACGCTTCAGACGTTTTCGTCTGTTTGAAATTGGCATAAATCCGGAGTTATCTCAAACAGAGGCAATGCCTCTTTACGTGGTTTGAATGGATGTGGGTAAAACAATTTTCAATCAGTCTAAAAGCATATAGAATTTGTTTTCAGAGAATAAGAGGTGGAAAGTAGAGATCCCAACACCACCTTGATTTATAGGTTGGGACCTTTTCACAAATTACTTAAAGTCTATGAAGATTTAAGATAATCATCTTTAAATTTTTGGGGCTTATTAGCTCAATAAAAAAGTGAACGGTTTGGATTAAAAATATAGGGCCCACAAGAATTAATAAGGTAATTCATGGGGCCTATAAAAAAAGTTCCTGTGTGATAGACTATATTAGCGCCTTTTTTGCAAGAGGGTTGTAAATCACTTTCACAGTTGTATAAATGTGAAGATTTTGGTGTTTAAATGACCTTATTTATCGATTATTTTCGTACCTTTGTTAGGTCAAAAAAGGTTGCAGAAGCCTTAAAAGGCTGTCAGAGCCAAAATAAAAGAAAGCCGTCCCGAGGCAGAGACATGCCTTGCTATAGCGAGGGTGAATCTCGCTATAACGAGGGTGACATAGAAAGTCAAGTTCGTTCCGGACTCTAAGTGTGTGTTTGAGATGGACTCTCTTTTCTAATTGGATTATTCTTAGGAGTCTTAAGCACGAGTTAGGGGCTATAAATTGGGTATTTCTTATAACCCAAAGTGATTCAGATCATCTCTCAAGTTCTGAATTAGTAAGTAAATTGAAAGAAATATTCTCTAGAGATTTATTGAAGAGTTGTGCTGCCAAGTACTCTAGAGACCTAGGTTATTTTGCATCCCTTGTAGAAGATCATCTTCTTGCGTAGAAGATTTGAGAAGTCAAGCGCTAGATTGAGTTTGTTGCAATCAACGGTGTGAAGTCGTTGAAGCGTGAAGCAACACAAGGTAACTTCAGTCTTTAGATATGAGATATACAGGGAGGAAATCTGAGTTTTTTGTAATTGCAAGAATCATAGTGTTTGATTTGATCCAGTTTGGATCGGTGGTTTTTCACCCAATTAGGGTTTTCCACCTTAAACTTGGTGTCCTTGTGGTGTGCTTGTGATTTTATTTCCACTGCGTAGATTATTATTTTTTGCACACTAGTGGGCTGATTTATTGAGCGGACCAATCTAGAGATCTCGTACCCTAAACCTTCAATTGGTATCAGAGCGGATTGCACTAATTTGATGTGTTTAATCTAAAGAGATTTCTAGAAAGATGCTCAATAGAGAAGGGACATCAACTTCCAAGCCTCCTTTGTTTGATGGTTCTAATTATGCATATTGGAAGCAAATGATGATTGGATTCCCTAAGTCCATTGATGATGATGTGTGGGATATTGTTGAGGAGGGTTACTCCAGACCAACGATTGTGGTTAGTGGACAAACTGTTTCCAAATCTAAAGTTGAATGGACTAAGGATGAGAAGCATGCTTCCAATTGTAATAACAAGGCTGTAAAAAGCATATAAATGGGGTGTCTACTGATGAGTTCCGTAGGATTTCCACTTGTAAAATTGCAAAAGAAGCATGGGAAGTCTTACAGACAGTGTATGAGGGTACAAACACGATGAAGCAAGCAAAATTTCAAAGGCTGACTAAAGAATTTGAAACCATCGTGATGGAAGAAGATGAGACCTTTGATCAACTTAATGCAAAGCTGAATGAGATTGTCAATTCTGTTTTCATTCTGGGTGAAGAAATACCAGAAAATAAGATTGTCAAGAAAATTCTGAGGTCTTTTTGCCTTCGAGGTTCGATTCTAAAGTTGATGCTATAGAAGAAAATAAGAATCTTGATACCCTCAAGGTCAACCAGCTGGTTGAGAATCTTCAAACCTTTGAAGCAAACCGTTTGGATAAAGGAAAATCAAAAGAGAAAGGTATTGCTTTGAAAGCCAACTCATAATCAAGAAAGAAACCTGAAAAGAAAATTGAATCTGATTATGAATCGGAGGCTGAAGATGATATGGCTGAAATGTTTAATTGCTTCAAGAAGTACATGAAGTCAAAACAAGTCAAGTGAAAGAATTCTAAATTTGAGAAGAATGATTCTGCGAAAGGAACTAAGTGTTTTGAGTGCCAAGGCTACGGACACTATACAAATGAGTGTGCCAATAAGAAAAATGGTACATTGAAAAAAGCTCTCAACACAACTTGGGATGAAAAGTCATCAGAAAAAAAATAAGAACATTCAATTGATGCTTCTGAAACTGTGAATGACAAGTTTGTGGCTTTCATGGCTATGTTTTTGTCTGACAATGATAATGATGAAGATCATGAAGATGAGATGTCAGATCAATATAAAGATTTTGAAGAGTTGTATTATACTACATATGCTGATTGTGTCCGGATGACAAAGTATGGCAACAAGATCACTATTAAGTTTAAAGCTGCTCCAGAAGAAAATTCTACATTGAAAATTGAATTAGAGCAAGCACTTGAAAAGGTTTATCTCTTGGAAAGTCAGAAGAACTGCATAGCTGAAAATTTGACTACTGATGGTTAGAAACTCAAGAATGCTGAACAAGAGATTGAGACCTTAAGCATAGAGTTACAAAAGGTACAAACTGAAAATAAAGATTTGCAAGGAAGATTGACGATCACTCTGTCTGAGCTAAAACTGAAACAAGCTTCGCTAAACAAGATGAGCACTGGTTCGAAGACACTTACAAATATCTTGTGCAATCAGAAGTCACAGTTTGATAGAAGCGGTCTCGGTTATAATCATGGTGCATCCACTTCAAAAGCTAAAGGTAAAATAATTTTTGTTTCAAGTGTTGCACATGCTACTCCATATACTGCACTTTCAAATAATGTGTCGAGTAGTTTCAAGAAAAAAAAAGTGTCACGAGCTGCACGCACATCCACTTATCACTATTGTGGAAAGAAAGGATATATTCGTCCCCATTGCAAGGAGCTGCAAAGTCTACTCAAGACCAAGCAATGGCGGAAGAATTTTTCTCCACCCAAGACGACTCCAATTTTGGTAAGAAAGTTTGATTTACCTAAGAAGTTTGCTCACACTGTGCTGAAAGCTCAAAATACACAAGTGAGGGTGGCTAATTATAAAAAGCCCTGATCAAGGAGGTCAAGGCCCCACCCCTAGAGCTGATACGAAGATCAAAATTGAGGGGGAGCTACTGCTGGATCCGGACTGACAGAAGCTACATGATTATTTTTGTTTTTCAATTATGGACAAATTCAGGGGGAGAAGAGTGAAGCTAGGGGGAGTTCTACAAGCTAAGGCAATTCAAAATCTATAGTGTTTTTTTTTTAATTCAATGTATTTTGGGTATTTCTTTTCTGATTTTATTTTCGCTGTGTAGATTATTATTTTTTGCACACTAGTGGGCTGATTTATTGAGTGGACAAATCTAGATATCTCATACCCTAAACCTTCAACCTTATCTGCGCATAGCACCGACTAACCAAAATAGTGGTATATAAAAAATAGAATCTTGATCGGATGGATACAATCAAGGTTCTAATACCATAAAGATGAAGAAACATGGTAATGTTGCTAAGGAACTTCTTTCTCAATATCAGAAAAAGAGTATATGTTGATTTATTTATATAGTTTATAGAAGATAGAGGTTACATCCAATTATAAAACTGATTTCTAATACAAATAGGAATCTTACTCTTGTTAGTTTTTAGAAAGTCCCATTTATTGTAGATAAGCCCACTTTTCATGAATTAGAATCGAGCTGAGATTCCTCGTTTCCGTTTTCCTCATCATACTTTGTAGCAAGGATGAAGACTTCCTCTTTGTTGAAATATGAAGAATAAAAAATCTCAATAACTTTTTTTTCTCTCTCTAGTGCTCTAATTCATCATTGGCACTAATATGTAAAAGGAGAAAATTGTGTATTGATACACGATGAATAAACAATCTCAATATCACAATCATGGTCCTGAACAAGGATTTGAAAATAAATCTCTTTTCAAAAAATTCAATTTCAATATCCTCTTCAATTCTTAATTTCCAGTTAAAAGAAGAAGTGTACGTTTCCACTGAAAACACATATAAAAGAAGGGACTGTAAAAATAAAAAGTACAAAGGACCAGTTTTCCTACTTTATATTAGATTCATAGGATTTCATAGTAAAATGGGTTCTTGCAAAAGAGAACTTATAAATTTAAGGATCAAAGGAAAAACAGTTGGAGCCCTCACGTTTTAAGAATTTAATTTGCTAGGTGCATGAGTAGAACTAAAAACCTTTTTGGTAGGGTTTTACAAATAAATAAAAAAATAAACAAATAGATGCACCATAGACTTAACCATGTTTGGTATCTTTACTCTTTTTCTGACAGACCCAGTAAAAGTAGAGCCATAAAAAAAAGAGTCATACAAAGAAGAGGCCAAAGCTCTATTTTTCAGCTGCCCACTTTTTGAGCATTTGGATTTTAAAGAATTTACTTCTAAATGTCTAAAACGGACAGATGCCAGTATGTTGTGCCAAACGCTCTTATTTTCATAACCTCTGTGTAGAGAGATTCATCCATTTTGAGCTGAGATTTCCATCTCTAGAGTCCATTTCTTCTATCTTTGGTTCGTTTCATCTCGGAGTGCTTCGAGGGTGTAGACGGAGAGTCAAGCACAGGAGAAGATGAACGGCGAGGCGCCGGCATGAGGTTCTGCAGTCCTTAGGTTGTTGTTCAACTGGGGAGGGGTTGTAAGTTCTCTTGTAATCTTCAAATTGTTAGTGTTTGATCTCTTTCCTGGACCGAGTTCCAAGGCCCGTGGTTTTTTTCCCTTGTTTGGAAGGGTTTTTCCATGTATATCGTTGTCTCTCTCGTGGTGATTGATTGTTGATTTTGTGATTATTGTTTGTATTGTTTGAATTGCATCTTTTAGATCTGATTGAGGACCTTAACCCTTAGGATTTGGGGGTTTAAAACCTTCAATTGTAAGGTTTTGAGTGTTGGCATAATTCATGGGTTTGGACAAAACTTGGATTTGATTTATGTGTTTTTCATTTTTCTAGAATGGACTGCAAAATCCCATGGAGTACAGCTTTCAAACCAAAGACCAGAGCTCCAGAATTAGAATTTTCAAAAGCAGAAATTTAGAACGTTCGAACAGAGTTCGAACGTTGCTGTCCAGAGCCTTTCAAGCCAAGTTTCCCGAGAGCCCAAGAGTTTGAACGTTCAGTACCAGAGTTCGAATGTTGCAGTCCAGAGTTCGAACGTTCAGCACAAGTGTTCGAACGTTGCCTGCCAGAAGCTCCCAGGCCAAAGACCAGAGAAGAGCAAAGTTCGAACGTTCAGCACAAGTGTTCGAACGTTGCCTGCCAGAAGCTCTCGAGCTTTTTTTTGAGAAAGTACAAGTGTTCGAACGTTCCACTTAAGTGTTCGAACGTTCGTTATAGAATTCTATTTTGGGCAGACCCTAGTGGTTCTACTATATAAGGGTTGTTATATTTTGCCCTAAATAACTCTCTTAGCTCTCTAAGACATTCAAGGACGGCTGGTAACATTGAGAGAGGGCTTTTTATTCTCTAGAGAGATTCATCCATTTTTAGCTAAGATTTCCATCTCTAGAGTCCCTTTCTTCTATCTTTGGTTCGTTTCATCTCGGAGTTGCTTTGAGGGTGTAGACGGAGAGTCAAGCACGGGAGAAGATGAACGGCGAGGCGCCGACATGAGGTTCTGCAGTCCTTAGGTTGTTGTTCAACTGGAGAGGGGTTGTAAGTTCTCTTGTAATATTCGAATTGTTAGTGTTTGATCTCTTTCCTGGACCGAGTTCCAAGGCCCCTGGTTTTTTTTCCTTGTTTGGAAGGGTTTTTCCACGTATATCGTTGTCTCTCTCGTGGTGATTGATTGTTGATTTTGTGATTATTGTTTGTATTGTTTGAATTACATCTTTTAGATATGATTGAGGACCTTAACCCTTAGGATTTGGGGGTTTAAAATCTTCAATTGGTATCAGAGCAGGTCACACTAAGATATTGTGTGAAACGATTAATCAGATCTAGAATATGGAATTCAACCAAGAAGGATCCTCTACCATAAGGCCTCCTTTGTTACTTGGGTCAAATTATGCTTATTGGAAGGTTCAGATGATGGCCTTTTTAAAATCTATTGATGATGATGTTTGGGATTGCGTTGAAGATGGGTATTCTTTACCCAAAATTGAAATTGATGGGAGTTTTGTTCTCAAACGTAAATGTGAATGGACCAAGGAGGAGAAATATGCTTCGAATTGTAATAGTAAAGCCATTAATGCCATCTACAATGGTTTGTCTCCTTCGGAGTTTCGAAGAATTTCCTCTTGCTCCACCGCCAAGGAAGCATGGGACATTCTCCAAACAGTCCATGAGGGTACAGATAAGGTCAAACAGACCAAGCTCCAAAATTACACCACTGCATTTGAATCATTAAAGATGAAAGAATCTGAGACCTTTGATTAATTCTATCTAAAATTGAGTGACATAGTGAATAACTGTTTCAGCTTGGGGGAACCAATTTCAGATAGTAACGTAGTCAAGAAGATCCTAAGATCTCTTCCTCCAAAGTATCATGCTAAAGTGGTGGCAATTGAGGAGACAAAGAATCTGGACTCTCTGAGAGTTGATGAATTAGTTGGATATCTGCAAACTTATGAGGCCAACTACTTGCATTCTCTCAAACCCAAAGGAATGGCTCTTATTTCATCTAAAAATAAAAACTGTGAACCTGATGATGAAACAGAGGATACTTCTAAAAATGAAGAGATGAAGACTCTCTTTGTGAAAAAATTTAAGAAATTTTTGACAAACAACAAGAGTGGGATGAAGAGGAATTTTTTGAAAAACAATGGACAAACTATGAATAGCTATGTCCCTAAGGGTGACAAGCCCCCAGGCAAAAAATTGCCTAAGAATTTTTCAAAGGACATCAGATGCTTTGAGTGTCAAGGATATGGGCACATTGCTACTAAATGTGCTAATCGTGTTGAAAGCCGATTGGATAGAGCTCTGAATGTTACTTGGGATGATGACTCAGAAGATGAGAAGAGTGAATCAGAGTCAATCCCTGAAGGTGGTAGAAAATTTCTTGCTTTGATGTCTCGATCTTCTAAAATCTCTTCTGTGCAGGGTTCTTCTGATAAAGATTCTAAGTCAGAAGATGAAGTGAATTTTCACGAATCATCTGATGATGATCAAGACTTGGAAATACGGCATGAAAATCTTCTTAAAGATTCAATGAAGCTAGCAAGGAGAAATGAGAAAAAGTCAGTCAAGTTGAAACACTTGAAACTCGAAAATGTTATCCTGTCAAATGAATTGAATGAAGCTCGGAGCAAGGTAAATCAATTGGAATTAAAGTGTTCAAAGTTTACTGAACTATCAATTGATGCAGATAAAAATGGGTGTGATGATGAAAAGCATCTGAAAGATCTCCAAAGTGAAGTAGCCATTCTCAAGAACCAAAAGCATGATCTTGAAGGAAAATTGAATATGGTGTACAGTGAATTGACTGCAACAAAAAGTACACTCAAAAGGATGAACAATGGCTCCTTAACTTTGGATGAGATTCTAAGTCAACAAAAGAGGGATAAACATGGGATAGGATATGGTGATGTTGTTTCTTCATCCAACTCAAAGGGTAATACTATTTTTGTTAAAGGCCCCATCCAAAATGAAAACACCCCTATTGTTCCTACCATTACTCATGTGAATCTTGTTCCTAGTGCATCAAAAGGAAAAGTCATTCAAACTAAGTTTGTGCCTATTTATCACCATTGTGGAGTGAAAGGTCATATTCGACATTTTTGTCGAAAATTGATGACAAACTCTATCCCAACTTGTCATTATTGTGGAATAAGAGGACATATTCGACCACAGTGTCGAAAACTGAAAAGGCACTTACATGAGCAACAGAGGATGATACGATATTCTCCTCCGCAAGTCAAGACCAAATCAATATGGATTCGTAAATCAGACTTGTGTTGCATGCGGTCTTGTCTCCACTAAAAGCACAAGACTCAAATGTGTGGTACTTGGACAGTGGTTGTTCAAGACATATGACTGGGAACAAGTCATTGTTCACTTCTCTTGAGATGCGTGATGTGGGTGTTATTCAATTTGGTGATGGAGGTAAGTCAAAAATTATTGGAAAAGGCACAGTTTACATTCCCGAGATATCTACTCTTTCTGATGTATTTCTTGTTGATGGTTTGAAGGCTAACTTACTTAGTATTAGCCAACTGTGTGACACTGAGTATGATGTACACTTTTCCCTAAAAGACTGCACTATTGTTGATAAAAAGGGAAAGATTGGTCTTGAGGGAAAGAGGACTTCTGATAACTGTTACATTGTAGCGAAGGCCGATTATATTGGAGGGGGATTTGTTGCACACAACTACTTTGGATGAAGCATATGTTGTCTATCTATGAGATTTCTCAAGAGATGGTGAGTGTTTTCTGTGATAACAAGAGTACCATAGATATTTTCAAAAATTTGATGCAGCTCTTTAGAACAATACACATAGATATTCAACATCCATTTTTTTTTATGACTTAGTAGAGGAGAAGATTTTGGTTTTGGAACACATCTTGTTTGATCATCTCTTAGTTGATCTTTTTACTAAGCCACTTGATCGAAATAGGCCTAAACCCCTTAGAATGTTTCTAGGTATTTGTTTGTCTTTCTAATCCCCTGCATTTCTGAAAGTTTTGATCATTCTCTTTGCACGGCACTTCAGTTTGAAAGTATTTCAAATGGGATGAGTTTGCTCCTTATTTCCATTACTTTTTCTGAATGTTAGCTTATCATTTTGTCTCCTGGCGAATTTAGGTTGTTGACGAAGTCTTGCTGGGTTTGCTCCCTAGCTCGTGTTGTTTGACATTTTTAGATTGCTGATGAAGATCTATTGGGTTTGCTCCCTAATTGGTCTGTTTGGCTAGATTAGCCCGGTTATGTAGACTCATTGAGTATGCTCCTCATGAGTTCTCATTTCATAGTTGAGAGTTAAAAATAAAAATAAAAATAAAAAAAACTGGCTTGTTTGGATTCGTAGCCTTTTTAACCCGAGCAGTAAGTCCGTAGGGGTATTTCTATACCTAGTGCCCTAAAGTCATCTGATTTGGGAGTCATTGGCTTTTTGCTCGTTACAAGGGTTAAATAGAAAGCTTAAGGAACCAAGCTTTGTAAAAAAAAAAAAAAGGTTTTGGTTCGTAGCCTTTTTAACTCGAGCTGTTAAGCCCACATGGGTATTTCTATACCTAGTGCCCTAAAGTCATCTGACTTGGGAGTCATTGGCCTTCTGCTCGTTACAAGGGTTAAATAGAAAGCTTAAGGAACCAGGCCTTGAGAGAAAATATTAAAAAAAATGCTAAGCCTCTGTGGGAAAATGTTTAAAATTTTTTTTAGTGTTGTTCAGTTTAGAAGGAGACATCCAGATGGGTTTTAATATTTAGGGGGAGTTTGATTAACTTGAGAATTGATTTGCCCCTCACACATGCTCACTGGCAAATCTTTTAGAAAATTATAATTTTCTTCGAACTATTTCATTTGCAGCCGCCGCCTCCTCTCTCCTTCCTTTACTAGGAGCCTTCCTCATCAAATGGTGTGCCCAAAATCTTATTCTTTACTCGGTTGTGAGCCTTTCATGTGTTTTTGTTCTTTTCCTCATGGTTCCTCGGACATTTCTTGAAAAATTCTTGTCATCTTTTGTCTCATATGATAGATACATGGCTAATGATTTCTATTTCTCTTGATTGTGTTTGAATAGATAGTTTTGTGAAGAAGTTGGGATGGTGTGTAGGGAGAGTTATGCATTGTTGAAAAGAGTTGATTTTTGTTATGTTGATGGCTTTGCTATTTTAACTATCTTGTGTTGAACTTTATCTCCTTTGACAATTATGTACAAAAAGGGGGAGAATGACTAATGGCTTTATTTTAATTGTTGGCTTGAATGTTTGGTTTGGCATTTGGTTTATGTGATTATCTTAGTTTCAATTTCTTGTTTTACTGACAAGATCTTTGCCCAGTGGTTTTTGGGTTTGGTATTTGGTTTGCAGATTATACAGGCTCCTCTTGTGATGATTCTTCAAATCTTTTGAGTGTTTTGGGCTTTCAAGGGTAGAATGTATATCTTAGGAAGTTTTGTCCATGAATTGCCAAAGGGGGAGATTGTAAGATTTTGAGTGTTGGCATAATTCATGGGTTTGGACAAAACTTGGATTTGATTTATGTGTTTTTCATTTTTCTAGAATGGACTGCAAAATCCCATGGGAGTACAGCTTTCAAACCAAAGACCAGAGCTCCAGAGTTAGAATTTTCAAAAGCAGAAACTTAGAACGTTGCTATCCAGAGCCTTTCAAGCCAAGTTTCCCGAGAGCCCAAGAGTTCGAACGTTCAGTACCAGAGTTCGAACGTTGCAGTCCAGAGTTCGAACGTTCAGCACAAGTGTTCAAACGTTGCCTGCCAGAAGCTCCCAGGCCAAAGACCAGAGAAGAGCAAAGTTCGAACGTTCAGCACAAGTGTTCGAACATTGCCTGCCAGAAGCTCTCGAGCTGTTTTTCAGAAAGTACAAGTGTTCGAACGTTCCACTTAAGTGTTCGAACGTTCGTTACAGAATTCTATTTTGGGCAAACCCTAGTGGTTCTACTATATAAGGGTTGTTATATTTTGCCCTAAATAGCTCTCTTACCTCTCTAAGACATTCAAGGACGGCTGGTAACATTGAGAGAGGGCTTTTTATTCTCTAGAGAGATTTATCCATTTTGAGCTGAGATTTTCATCTCTAGAGTCCATTTCTTCTATCTTTGGTTTGTCTCATCTCGGAGTTGCTTCGAGGGTGTAGACGGAGAGTCAAGCACGGGAGAAGATGAATGGCGAGGCGCCGGCATTGTATTGTAATGGTTAATATTGACCCTCCGCCCATGAAAAACACGGTTTCATAATCTTCCTCCTCTCTTTCCGAAATCCAACCCAGATCCAAATGAAGATAAAAGGCCATTGTAGAGGAAGAAGGGGAGAATAAGACACTCATATCAATGAACAAACAAAGAAGAGAATCAACAAGGGCAGCATGATAGACCCACTACAGAAAAATGGTTGCAAAACGAGTTCTACATTTACTGTCCTGAAAAATGGGTTCCATTCTACTGTGGATGATCCATCCTCGAAAGTTCTCATAATCCATATTTATTAGTCAGTACTCAGTAGGGACATGATATCACACATAAAGCATTCCGACCTTTGCTCCCAGCTTTCCTCAATGTTGCCGAGTTCTAAATCTAATTTTCTAGAGCCCACTCCATGGAACAATAAAGTGTTGGATTCTTTCAATGGGCATTACTCCTACGTGAGTCTCTCATATGACTGGCATGGTGAGTCTCTTATGTGGACGATACAGGCAAAAAACCCACTACGTGGACTACCGAAAATGAAGATCATATGGTTAGTTCTTATGGTTGGATTGAACTGCAGTAGAGAAGCACCAGATGGCTCCTATCTTCCTAACAGTGATGTCAACTGGGTTCGGTTTGGGTAGAGAGGAGGAGGAAGATGACGGGAAACTATTTTTTTCTCCACCCTCCTTAAATCAGAGATGGCGCCCCATGAAGATTTTGGTTGAAGGCAAACTAGTTGGTTCATTGATCTCTGATTTTCCTCTTATTCTTCTTCCGCAATGACTTTTCTCTTCATTTGGGTTTGGGTCTTGCCCATTGGATTGGGTTTGGAGAAGAGAGGAGGAGAACGACGGAAAACTTTATTTTTCCGCGGAGAGTCGATATTGACCCTTGAAAAATCAGGTAAAAAAAAGGGATTTCTTTGCGAGAAGGCCGGTTTGATGTGAGGGAAACGTGAATTATTGCGATCTAACGAGCAATCAACCACACAAGAACAAGCAATCACACACAAGAGAAAATACGTGGTTCGGCAATCTTGCTTACATCCACGGGAAAGAAACTCGACTCTCCTTTGGGTTCACTCTGTATGATATGCAATACAGTCTATCTCTCTTGTATCTATATTCTGCTTCGGTTGTAGACAATACTATGCAATTTAGATTGCCAGGAAATAGCTCCCCATGCAAAAGTAAATAAGTACCCAGAAGTAGACAACCGACGATCAAGATCACCCGCAAAAACAGCATCTGTAAAGCCTTCAAGTACTGGTTTTAAGCCTCCGAAATACAAGCAAAAATATGATGTACCTCTCAAATATCTGAAGATCCACTTCACTACTTCCCAATGCTCTTTCCCAGGGTTAGAAAGAAATCTACTCACTACACGCACTGCATGAGCAATGTCTGGCCGTGTACACACCATGGCATACATAAGACTCCCAACTGCTGAGGAGTATGGAACAGATGTCATCCGTTCCTTTTCTTCATCTGTAGTAGGACATAAGCTCTTACTGAGCTTGAAGTGACTGGCTAACGGCATGCTAACTGGTTTAGCATCTATCATGTTGAATCTCGCTAGCACCCGTTCAACATATTTCTCTTATGACAACCACAGCTTCTTGGCATTTCTGTCACGACGTATTTGCATTCCCAAAATCTATCGTGCGGGATCCAAGTCTTTCATGTCAAAAGTCTTTGACATGTCCCTCTTCAACCTGTCAATCATCTTACTATCCTGTCCAATTATCAACATATTATCTACATATAAAAGAAGGATGATAAATTTGCCATTACCAAACTTACGAACATAAACGCAGTGATCTGCAGCTGTCCTCCGATACCCATGACTCACCATGAATGAATCAAACTTCTTGTACCGTTGCCTCGGCGCTTGTTTCAGCCAGTATAGACTCTTTTTCAACCTGCAAACCAACTGTTCTTTTCCTTTTACCTCAAACCCCTCCGGCTGAGTCATGTAGATCTTCTTTCAGATCACCGTGAAGAAATGCAGTCTTCACATCCATCTATTCAAGTTCAAGGTCCATGCTGGCGACTAGACCCAAGACAAGTCTGATAGAAGTCATCTTCACAACTGGAGAGAAGATCTCATCGAAGTCAATACCCTTTGTCTGCGCAAAGCCTTTAACCACTAGCCGTGCTTTGTGCTTTATCAGTTTTCCACTGTCATCTCTCTTCAGCTTGAACACCTATTTGTTATTCAGAATCTTCTTGCATTTTGGAAGTTCCACCAGCTCATAAGTATTGTTCTTTTTCAAAGAACTCATCTCATCCTGCATAGCCTCCATCCACTCATCTTTATATGCATGAGTTTTTGCTTCTGGGTAGCTCTCTGGCTCCCCCTCATCAGTAAGCAAAATATAATCTGCTGTAGGATATCTTGTTGATGGTTGACGCTCTCGAGTAGAACTCCTAGCCTGAGGTTCCGTGGTTTCTGACTGAGGAGACTGCTCCCCCTGCTCAACACCCTGTTCATCTGGCAACACTTGTGTCTCATTACGATCTGGATCGTTTTGTCCACCTTCTCCACCTGTAGTCTGCACTGGAGAAGGAGTCGGTGTGAGATCAACCACTCCATCAACAATTTCTTTAGACTTTTTAGTCCATTCAATATCTCCAAAGAACTGGTCTTCATGAAACATCACATCCCTACTTCTGATAATTTTTCTCTTCTCTGGATTCCATAACCTGCAGCCAAACTCGACTCCACCATAGCCAAGAAGAATGCAACATACTGCCTTGTCATCCAGCTTTGAACGTTGCTCCTTTGGTACATGTGCAAAAGTGTTGCACCCAAACACCTTCAAATGAGAATAAGAAACATCTTTACATGTCCATACCCTCTCCGGAAGATCAAAATCCAAAGGAACTGAGGGAGACCTGTTAATCAGGTAAACGACAATCAGCACAGCTTCACCCCAAAATGGCTTGGGTAGCTGTGCCACTCTAATCATGCATCTCATCCTTTCAAGAATAGTGCAGTTCATTCTCTTTGCTACACCATTGTGCTGTGGAGTACCAGGAACTGTTCTGTCAAATACCATGCTTCGAGCAATAGCCTTTAAACTGGTTGGATGTGTACTCACCACCATTATCTGTGCGGAGACATTTCAAGAGATTTCCTGTTTCTCTTTCAATCATGACATGAAACTGCTGAAATACCTGGAACACCTGATCCTTCGATTTCAACGCATAAACCCAAACTTTCCTGGATGCATCATCAATAAATGTGACAAAAAACTTATTGCCACCCAATGACTCCACCTCCATGGGACCACAAACATCAGAATATACCAAATCCAGCACATTAGATTTTATCGTTGATGTTTTAGAGAAAGAAACCCTATGTTGTTTACCAAATAAGCAATAATCACAAGGGTCAAGGGATGTACCTTTAGAGTAATTAATCAAATCTTTCTTTGCCAATAAATGCAGTCCTTTCTCACTCATATGTTCAAGTCTCTTGTGCCACAGATTTGGAGAGGATCTCTCTTCAACAACATTCAACACACTTTTGCATAGCTTTACATGTGTCTTGTACAACGTATTACACGCCTTCGCTCTTGCAAAAATAAAAGACCCTTTAGTGAGTTTCCATCTGCCATTTCCGAAGTAACTTTCATAACCTGCACGGTCCAATGAAGACCTAAAAATCAGATTCAACCGCAGATCAGGAATATGTCGCACATCTTTCAGCGTCATTGTGCAACCAATATCGGTTTGAATGCAAACATCACCGATCAGGAGATCATCACCGCCTGCGATCGCCGTCGCTGCTCTGGCGTCCCCGCCGCTGCTGATCACTGGTATCAGAGCTGCCGTGCCGATCACTGGTATCAATCCCCACCGCTGCTGATCGCCGTTCCGTCGTTGCCGTGCCTTAGCCGAATTCATCCGCCGCTGTTCCGCTGCTGCAGTGCTAATGCCGGAGTCAGTCGCTGCTTCTAGTCCTCTGTCTCTGGTTGGAGAAACCAGATCAAAACCAAGAAGAATGGATCTGATCTGGGCCAGTTTCTCTGGGTTGGGTTCGAGTCGGTTCTGACTTGACCCATGTTGTAGCAGAAAGCCCAGCTCACAATCCAGAGCAGGTCAGGTCAGTTTGGGTCAGGTTAGCCTGATCCGTGAAGCAGGAAGCCCATTCCAGCAGCTGCTGATATCAGCGCCACGTCAGCAAATAGTACGGTCAGCAGGGGTTTGACCAGATTGACGGTTGAGAATTGTTTCTTCTATATCTTGATCATCCAGTGTCAGATCGGAGATCCATTTGCGCCTACAGACTCGTTGCGAGCAGATCTACGTAACTGTGGAAGAAGATTGACAGTTTGATGGTCAATGGGATAGTTTGACTAAACGAAGCACAGAAAATTATTTTTGCGATATCGGAGCCATCCAGAGTCAGATTTCAGATGCGTTTCTTCCATCGTGCTCGTGGTGACGAGATCTATAGCTTGGTGCAGTAATCGAGGTTACTGACAATTGTTTATATTTCTTGATTATTTACTTAAGATGGAAAGCAACACTGTGAACACTACCATGATCAAACTCAACCATACCAATTGGTTGGTTTGGAAATCTAAGATGGAGGATATCCTCTATTGCAAAGACCTCTATGATCCCATTGAGGGGGATAGTGCTCGACCAAAAGAGATGTCTAATCCAGATTGGAAAAAGAGGCATAGAAAGACCATTGGGCACATCAGACAGTGGGTGGATAACAGTATATTTCATCACATGTCTAATGAAACCAATGCGAGAACCCTTTGGATGAAGTTAGAAGAAAGATATGAGAAGAAAACTACCGTGAACAAAACTTTTCTGATTAGAAAGCTTGTGAACATGAAGTTCAAGGAGGGTAGTAAAATTGAAGATCACATAAATGATTTTCAATGCATTGTGAATGAGCTGGCTACATTGAAGATGGTCTTTGATGATGGGATGCAAGCTTTATTTTTTTTAAGTTTTTTGCCAGATACATTGGAGACATTGGTTGTTTTCATGAGTAACTCTACTCCAGATGGTGTGTTATCAATGAGTCAGGTAACTAGCAGCTTGTTAAATGAAGAAACAAGAAGGAAAACTGCAGGGACGGATAATGCACTGGCCTTTGTTATTGAGAAAAGGGGGAGGAGTAACAGTAGGGGACCAAAGGGTGGTCGTGACAAGTCCAGAGGTGGCAAGGAATCACAGACTAAGAAAAAGTCTGGAAAATGCTTTCATTGTGGCAAGGAGGGACACATTAAGAAGAATTGCTTTGCCTTGAAGAAAAAGAAAGAAACTAACAATGAGTAGAAGAATGACACTGACACTACAGCTACTTTGGATAATGAAGTAGTGATTCTGACTAGCGAAGTTGAAGAGTGTTTGAGTGTTGCAGATGATCAGGTTGAGTGGGTTGTTGACACAGCAGCATCCTACCATGCTACTCCTTCTAAGGAGATGTTCACGACGTACAAATCAGGGGACTTTGGCACTGTGAAGATGGGCAACACAAGTCATTCGAATATTGTTGGGATCGGTGATGATCAGAAACGTGAATTAATGCGATCGAGCATTCAATCAACCATACAAGACAAGCAATCACACACAAGAGAATTACGTGGTTCGGCAATCTTGCCTACGTCCACGGAAAAGAAACTCGACTCTCGTTTAGGTTCACTCTGTATGATATGCAATACAGTCTCTATGTGTCTATCACTATCTCTCATGGGTTACACATTACATGAATATATAATGTTTTCTTTCTTATCCCCCAAGAAATCCTATCTTAGTCAATAAGAAAGTCCCGGTACAATTACCAAAATACCCATGACCATGAACCCACTTGGTTTGGACCCACTAGGCCCAACATTATGTGCATCTAATATGTTTCTTTTGATAAAATCCTCTTTTTGTTATATATAGTTGCCTCTCCAAAAGAAAATATTTTAGTTTTGCCAAATGCTATGCGATGTTGAGTAATCATTTTCGTATCAGTGAAACAATTTAGTCGCTGTTTTTTTGTTGTGGCCTCTACTTCAATTTTTTCCCATCATAGGAAAACATTGGTTAAAACTTTTTATAAGCTTAGTAAAAGCAATCAATCAAAAGGGCCCGAAAAGACACGAGACATGGGAAGGAAAATCCAATTTCATGGAAAGATATTTTACAGCAGACAATGACTCAAACGGGGAAGGCACACACTACCAAACGACCCATTGCATTTCACCTGTTTTTGGTCCTTTTCATGTACGGTAAGCGACAGTTGGTCCTTCAGTACAAGGCTAGCATTACTTTGTCATAACCCTTGACACCAATGAACAATGAAATTGTCCACTTCCTCAAAATGGACACATTTGGCACCACCATGCAACTAGTGTCATGGAGTTTTGGTGGAATCCAAAACCATAACAATGAACTCAAGAAAAAGAAGAAAGTGCCACAAACATACAAGGAATGTAACTTTGGATTACTTGGAATAAGAACATGGACATGGATTGACTGGCATGTGGATGGGACCTTTATGGGGTACTTTGCCACGCGTGTAGTTTCTTCCCATCTTCTCATATATAACAAGGACAGGTGATTGAGTTAGAAGACAAATTAGAGGCAAGGCATGATATTTTCCTACACTTGGATTTGTTGCTTTTTGTACTCCAAATCAAGGAAATATTTAGATCTTTTTAGTGATCTAAGTTGAGGATGCTAATGGTCCGGTCCCAAACTGAACATGGGTCACTTTCGTGAATTGTCTTGATAATACGTAATTTTCGGTCACAATGCCTATCCCGTCGCGTGGTATAGTATAGGGCTGTCTAGAGAGTGACTCAAAGAACCAGATTGTTTACATTTGGGCTCGGTGTAACATCCCAACCCTTAGTCTATATTAATTATAACTAATTATGTAATTAGTAAGTAAGTGTGTTTAGAGTCTTATCGAGTCGGGTTTGACGAATGAATCGTATAGGTGAAATCTTACGTGATTCGGAGTGCGTTTGAGTACAGTAAGGGGGTGGTTTGCAATTTCAGAAAATTTTTAGTGGTTAATTGAGATTATGAGTTTTTGTGAGTTTGGGTGCATCATATAGGTATCGGCATTTCATGAACTATCGCATTTCGATTCGACACGAGGAAGAGGCCCAAATAATCACTTAAGTGAACCGAGGACTAAACCTGTAAGTGCAGAAATTATAACTCACAAGATTACGGGGTGCCTGATAGGACTTATCCAAACGTATGATGAAAGTAAGCTGCCTCAAAGCCTGAAAGGGGAGGAACAAACGGTCAGAGGACCTTAGCCTGAGTGGCGCAAGGCTCTCCGATGCCTAAGTTAGTGTATGAACTGAACAGAGGTCGAAGAAGAAGAGAGACAGAGTAACCGCTCAAGAGGAAATGTCTATGCGTACCTTTGTTATGGAATGTCCCCCTATTTATAGAGGATTCTACCTGATATCTTGGAGTGGGCCCCTAGATTTGATAGGAATGATCTTACTAGCCCACAAAGTAATAAATGCGGGTCCATCATAGCCCACAAAGCATTTATTGCCAGTCCGATCAGCCCACGTCGCAATGAATGCATGTCATGTTGGGCCTGATCGTGTCTCAAGCTTTTCGCAGTAGGGGTCCCATCGGATCCATCCTCGGGCTCTGCCCTGATTTTGGCTACAGCCGCTGGATGCCGATTGTCAGCGACTGGCGGAGATTGTGGACGGCTGGGGTGACCCATCTGTTCCAATGGCACGTGCCCATACTCTGCCACGTGTCTGATGACGTGGCGGGTGTAGGGGCGAGATCATGGTTTTTCCTTCATCTCGGCTGCCGATCCGACTTTCTCAGCCGGGGTCAGGCGCGCAGCCGAGATCAGCCTTCTTAGCCGAGCTCAGCATGGACAGCCGAAGTCATGCTGGTTTCGGCCAAGGCTCTCACCTCGACGGCCGAGGTGTGTCTGGACGGCACATGGATGCGCTAATTGATGTCTTATCGCCGAGATCAGTATAACCTTGGTATCTTGAAAATCTCCCCACACAATTGCCCCCTAGCTTGTGATCTCTTAGGGGCCCTAGCCTTTAGAGGTCGGAAGCTAGAGAGTCCGATTGGAGGTATTAGATCACTACCCAGCGCCGTTCTGACTTTTCGAGGTAATCAATGTTGGGCTATGCTTTCCATATGAAGCGAGGTGGGAGTTACACGTTTCGTTTCATTACTGACTGTGCCGTCAGTTTGATGGGACGGGCACGAATCGCGATGCCGTCTTTTCGAATTCGTTAATGGCGCCCAAGGAGGGCTTCTTTCCCCCGATAAATAAGGGCATCTGCTTTTGCTTCACTTTCTTTATCCTCCCCTCTGATTTTCGCATTGTTCTTCGTCTTCTCTCAAGATCCTTTCAGAAATTTCCAAGCGAGGACGACTGCGAAACGTTTGAGGACATCGCGCACCCAGACTGATTCCCGTTCCTGACTCGCTTTCCTGCTTCTGTAAGTCACTTCGAGGCTCTGCCTCTTTAGGGTTTTTCCCTTCTAGATTTTCTTCTTGCCCCTTCTTCTTGCCCCTTCTTCTCCTCGGTTGTAGAAATGGCCAGTCCTAGGTCCCAGTTAGAGGCATCCGATGGTATAGCTAGGTTTAGGGGGACGTATAGTATCCCGGAGGGGGTTCGCCTCAGGCCGGCGACTCCTTCCGATCATGCCCTGCGCTGCTGGTCCGGTGGCTGGATGCCGTTCCCCCTGATTTCTGTGATAGAGGGCGGGGTTAGGTTTCCCTTACACCCCTTGCTCAGGGCCTGCCTCGGTGCTTGGTCTCTTGCCCCCTGCCAGCTGATGCCCAATGGCTACAAGGTCATCATGGGCACGGCGAAATTAAATGAGGTTTTAGGTATCAACCTCGGTGTTCATGACATCGAGGATGTATATGACATCTGTAAGGCCGGGGGAGGCAACTACTATCTCCGGGTTAAATAGCTCTGGAAGGGCTTCGTCTTGACTTTGGAAGATTCAGGTAAGAACGCCGAGGATGACCTTTTCTGCATCTCGGGGGACTGGGAGTTCGACGTCGGTGAGGACAGTACGCACATGGTCCCACGCTATCTCGGGGTCGTCCTAAGTAAACATCGTCCCTCCATTTTGCTTATTAATTTCATCCACCCTTTGAATTGCCAAACTGATATCCTTTTTGGTTGTGCAGAACTGCGAGAGAAGCAGCGTCGTGCGGCGCATGACGATTGGAAGAAGAACGTCGCCGACCATAAAAAGGTCGAAAAGTACACCGGGTACGAGAACAGGGCGGCCTGGAAGCTGCTAAGCTATACGCCGAGGTACCGCGGTCACTACAAGAGGATCGGGGCAGCGCCGGGGGACGAGTTGCAGACCGATTTCCCTTCCATCACTTTGGCCGTGCACGGGGGAATTCCGCTCACTGATTCGGTTGCTAGCCGAGTTGCATCCGGTGCCGAGGCGTCCGCCTCCGCCAGCTCGGGGTCATCAAGCTTAAGAGAGGCTGTGGAGGCTTATTTATCCGATCAAGGAGAGGGGATGGAAGGCAACTCGCGTGTGCCGGGAACCAAGGATCTGGCGGCCAAATTCAGGCGCGGGTCTGATGGAATAGCGCTTCCGCTCGGTTCTACCGAGGTCGGCGGACGTGGGAGTCCGTTTGGGTCCGACCCTTTCGTAACCAGAAGGGGCAGAGGCGTGCATCAACATTTTTTGTGTGGGTGTGCCAGATTTTCTATTTTACTTGGAATTACAAGTTGTGATCCGGAGATCAACCTTCGCAAGGAAAAAGGAAATCAACTTCTTTTAAGTTTTCCATTGCACATATATTTAAGAAAAGAGACATTTTCTTGATTTGTCGTGAAAGGCGATTTTTTTGGCATTTATAGCCGATTTTGGCGTTTATAGCCGATTTACAATCCTTATCAATAATCAAAGACAAGAGTTGTGATTTTTTTATCTCTTTTGAAAAAATACAAACTACAATTAAAGGCAAGAAAATGAGGATCTAACTTCTCAGGAGATTGTGGGGGACCCGTTCAGATTGACGGTCGCAAGCCGTATGTGGACTTCGCCATCATCCATGCAGATGAGAACAGAGGATGCTATTGATTCGCTTGGCTTGGCTATAACCTCAGGTTTTTAGAGGACAAAGACCAAGAGGAGGTCCTATGCCCAATAAAAAACTAAGTAGACGGGCTGAAAAGCCACGTCTAAGCCATTGGAGGCAGAAGGAGAAGGCAAGGACCTTGGGGGGGTACCCCCCAAGGGACTTTTGTCACCTTGTAGCGGTGATCGGTGTAGGATTTCCACAGAGTTTTCTCTCTTTGATGCCTTTTTCTGTCTGAGTTTCCGGATTTTCTGCAGTCTGTTGTTTGTTTTCTCTGCTGTCTGTCTTTTTTTTCTTCTTGGAGAGCTCTCCTATTTATAGGCTTTTAGGTAGCCATTTAGGAGGGTTTTATGAGCCTTAATTGTCATAAAGCTACATAAAGGGAGTAGTTACAAGATTGAATTCTTTATTTTGTAACTCCAATTTTCTTGGCTTCTGATTGGCTGGAGGAGATTAAGGGCATTTAATCGCCTTTAATCGCCATGATGGGAGGAGTTTCATGGGTTAAATGCCATGAATCTCTTGACTTGTAACTCCCGGATGGTTGCTTCTGATTGGGCCGTCCAAAGAAATGGATTAATGACTGTAATAAAGCTAGTCAATTAATCGCATTAAGTGGTCGCCGAGCAGTTGAAGAGTCGCGGGCCGTGCCACGTCTTTTGGGATTCTTCTGGCGATGATCATCGATGAATCTTCATGTAGATCGACATCGGATGACTATGTAACTTCAGGTGTTGGTTGCCAACAGCGGGTCGGTGCCATCTGTCCTGTCGATTTCTCGATCGATCGGGTAGAAAGCACACTTTTTTTTGGTTGACCAGTTGGCGATCAATGTTGATTTCGATACTCTTGATGATTAACCCGTGTTTTTGACGGATGTCAGAGGACTTGGTGTCTCAAAAGTATGAATTTTGGAAAATACCAGAGGCCAGACGCTTCGAATCGCGAAAAAACGGCGAAAAAACAGGGTTTCCAGGGCCCTCCCAGCGATCCCGGGCCCCAAGGTCGCAGGGGTCTGATGTCCGATTGACTTGAAATTTGACAGGGAACCTATTGGAGTCATTTTAAGATGATCTATAGGCTCTGTCTTGGAAACCATGGTCCTGGGGAGCTTCGCCATCGAGAGGCATGATTTGGCTTCCGAGCGTCAAAGTATGGTCAAATATTGTCGAAATAACCTGAAATTTGACGTGTAGCCCTTTGTAAGCATTTTGAAGCCGTCCATATGCTCTGATGAGTGATGGCCTCGGTGGTTCTCGCCGCCAAGAGGCTTGATTTAGCTGTTCAAGGGTTGATGTAGGGTCAAACGTTGTCGGTTTGACTCGGAACTTGACGTGGAGCCTTTTGGATGTATTTTGAGACCATCCATCGGCTCTGATCGAAGATTTGGTGTCTCCGATGCTTTCGCCGCTGGGAGCTCCTTTTCAGCTGCCGGAGAAGCGAAGTTACACCAAATGATTTTGAAATGGCCTGAAACTTCTTGTGTACTCCTCTTTTGGCTGTCTTGAAGGATCTTGCAGTTTTTGTTTGATTCTGATAAGATTTGATTTTTTAGAAGTAGCATTGCCCATTTATGGCAGGTTGCGACTTCATGTAGCTCTTTGGATCTTAAAGAGGCAAAGTGACATTTTTGGTGTCAACAAATGCCCCCTCGAGGTACAGCAACGAGTTGCTTAACATTTGTAGTCGATGTGCCTCGAAGAGATTTGTGAAGGAGAGCCTGTGACTGGACCAAGAGTCTTTGAGCAGTCTCTTTTTTTGGTATTTGTAGCCTTTTGAGCTTCCAGGGGAATTTTATGGTAGTAAAAGGGATCACGTACCATCTCGAGGCAAAGTTTTGAAGATGACATCAGGGATGTGGAGTTGGGTTTTGACCTTGTGACCTAACAAGCTGTATGTGGCAGGTTATGGGGTCGGGTTTGGTTTTGACCGTGTGACCCAACAAGCTGTATGTGGAATGTTGGGGGATCAATTCTGATCTTGTGACCTAACAGGCTGTATGTGGCAAGTTAGGGGATCAGGTTTTGGTTTGGATTTTTGTGGAATGTCAATTTCAAGATTTTGGCTCAATTTGGTAGATGAGGCTGGATGGTTTGATTTTTGGAAGCTCATGGGGCTTGGAATTCTCTTTTGTATGGTCGAATCAACTCAAAAGAGGCATGGAACCATTTTTGTATGCTCTTGGTAAGAGGAATTTCTCTTTGACTAAAAGCCCAATTTTTTTTTTTTTTTTAGTGCCTAGGAAACCTGGCTCATATGGGCTAACCCATGGGACCTTAAGCTTTTGAAATGGCTTAGATCTCATATGGTGTCATTTTTGTAAAGGATATCTAAAAATATCTCCTTTGGATAGATAATATCTAAGAATATCTTTACTTCGAGAGAATCTCTCATGTTCCCTTTATTTTGGGATAGGTTATCTTAAGATATCTTTCTTTGGGGAAAGAATCCTTCATTGATCCTATCTTTTGTGAGAAAATCTCTCATTGATTTCTTTTTGGGAGAAAATCCCTCAAGATATCTTTCTTTTAGGAAAGAATCTTTCTAATCTCTTTCTTTTGGTAAGGTTACTAATTAGTAACACTTACCTCTTTCTTCTTTCCTTCTTTGGTTTGCTCTCTTTTATAAAAGCAATGAGGAGGTTGGATGTCTTGCTCTTATTACTTTCTTTTGCAACAATCCCAAGAGGGCTTCAAGACCAAGAGTTCTTATTCTTCTCCATCAATGGCTTCAAGTAAGTTCCCTTTTTCAAGAAAACCCCATTGTAGAAAAAAAAGTTCTTTCTTTTTTTTTTTTGTTTCTTTCTTTTCTTTTCTTCTTTTTTTTTTCTTTTCCACGTGTTTGCTTCTTTTTTTTTCACACGTTTTTTTTTCATGCTTTTCTTTTTGCATTTTTTTTTGTTTCTTTTGTGGGCCATACGGACAGATCCGTACGGATCTGGCCGTACGGCCACGTGGCCTGTGGGCCAGTCCCTTTTTTCTTTTTTTTTTTGTTTGCTCATCATGATAATGCATTTTTTTCGCAAACCAAGATGTTCATGCATGTATATTTTTGTAAATTGAATTGTAGCATGATGTGATAGCATAACTGAAAGTTTTCGCAAATTTGGGAATTTGGAGCTCGCAGCGATGTTGAGCCCTTCCTGATTTTGCGGAGACTTTGAGGTTTTGAAAGTTTGGAGTTTTGGAGCTTGCAGCAATGTTGAGCCCATCTTCAAGCTTTCTATTTCTTTCGGGATAGTTTCTTTTCTTCAGAATCGCCCTGAAGTCATGTCAAAATTTTGCCAGATTTTTTTTAGCGAAATTCTGTCATTTTGATGTTTGATCTTTTTCTTTTCCAACCTTTGCAGGTGGTTCCTCCAGAACAAACAAGGGTAAAGAGCCTGCTACAAGCATACCTCGTTGATCTGCTAGATCTTCTAATCCGGCCGTTCAGCAGGCCTTTGAGAAGGTCCAGTATGTTGAAAGAAATCTGGAAGAATGCGACTCCCTCAATAGAGATGAGATGAGGCAACGACTGATCGCTCTCAAGGGAGAGGAATTCTATAAGATCATGGTAAGCAGTCGTCCATGGGTGATGGGAGATCAGAGTGTTTTACCCAAGCCTACCTTCTTCTTTGGTGATGCCGTCCCTGATGACATGACATACCAGAGGGATGTTTTCAGTTCTCTTTCACAGCAGATGGTGAGAAGAAGACTGTTGCTACCCGGTCGACGTTTGATCGCACCGTCTCGATCATGAGCCTTGCCCCCACTTGCTCTAAGAGGGAAGATCCTCCAAGCTGGGTGAGAAGGGCAAATGTAATCAAGACCGACGTTTTTGTTGGCGGTTCTCCTAGATATATGGAGAGGTCGCCTGTTGACATGGACCTGTTGATGCCATCCAGCGGCTACCAGGGTTCTGATTATCCGTCGGTCGATTTGAGACCGGTGGGCCTTGGTATTTTCAGCGGTGACGGTAGCAGTTGGATAAAGCCTTTTCGACTTCGTGGCCATTTCAATGCTGACTTCGAGTGGAAGTCGTGGACTGATCGCGTCCTGCTGATTGGTGGCGCCGTTTTGAAGGAAGCCGGGATTTTTGATGCGGTCTGCGCCTTTAGGGAGACTGTGATCTTTTCCGACGAGGCATTCATGGCTATGCTGGAATCATTCCTCCCACAAACCAATACCTTCAGTTGTGACGAATAGGTGAGATTGGTTTCTCTTTGAAGGAGCTGAGCGCCATTACTGGATTGCCCATCCTTGGCAAACTCTATGAGGAGTTTATGCCGATTGACAGCGTCCTTGAGGGGCAGTTTGAGGAATTCAGGCTTCTATACTTTCATCTTGTCGCCTTCTATGATTTTTTGAAGGAGAAGGAGGGTTTGAAAGTTAGATACAGCAGTTGGAAGAGTTCTAGCTCTTCGTTCCCCAACTTTTTTGATAGCAGGGAGTCTTCTGATAGTGTGACCCAGGAAGCCAGGGCTTAGGATCCAAGTTCGAAGAAGATCTTGGCCATGCAAGAAGAGTTGAGAGATTTCTGTGCGAGTACAAACGCCATATGTCCTGACATTGCACTGCAGAGAGATCTCGCTGTTTACCTCACTTATTGGCTTGGTGAGGCTATTTTTGCTGGAGGAGATGGAACACACATCAGGCCGCATTGTATTTTTCCGGCTTCTCAGATGGCGTTTGGAGAGCAGCTTGCTTTGGTGCCAGCTCTTTACTCCTACCTGTGTACCAAACTGCAGGCTGCTGCTTTTTTGGTTCGGCTTGGGCTTCCTATGAATAGGGTATTTTCAGCCCATATCTTTTATTCGTGGTACGTGTACCACTGTCCTGGCTTCCACCGGCTGGGTGCCGCACAGGATGACGATCCACTGATGATTCGGCTGGCTAAGGGCAAAGCCGTGTCCGAATTACTTTTGTTTGCCCGCATGAGGATCCGACGGTTCAGGGACGTCGAAATGGGGCAGTCTTCAGTGAAGCTTTCTTCGGAGTTGCGGAAGAAGGCTTTTGATTTTGGTGCCTCCCGAGACTCTACCCGGGCGGGGTCGGGAAGGCATTACTCCTTGACAAATGCAGAGAAGGAGTGGCTTTTCAGCAAACGTGTCGCAAGATGGTGTACTGCAGACATCTTTTCGTCGACATCCAGCTGTATGTACCCTCTCACTTTGCTTTGCAGTTGGGTTTTTCTCAAGGTGTTGTTGGAGCGCCTTCAAGCATGGTGAAGCACTTTGGAGGTTTACAGGATGGGAGAAATGCATGGGCTTTCTATAGTGCTGAAGACACAACAGCCATGATCTCTTATCCTGTGTTGTTGACTTCCCGGACTGCCGGCTTTGCGAAGTGGTTCGCGGAGAGCTTTTCGGCATATCGGGGGCTTTCCAAGAAGGAGCTTGATGTGAAGCTGGCATCTGGAAAGGGCCTTGAAAAGTCGGATGGCGTCCGGCGAGAGGAAGTTTGGGCCTTCCTCTCTGGAGAGAAGCACAAGATAGGCTTTCTCGGTGACCAGGGCGTCATTGGTTCTGAAGCTGTTCGAAAAATACCTGATGAGCTAGAACAGGAGGAAGCCGAACTTGGTGCTTGGATGCAAGCGGCACAGAGGCAAGCTTCCGTGGAGTCTACTGATAAGGGTAGACCATCCAGTGAGGAGTCAAGTGGGAAACCTGACTCTGGTAGCGGGGCAGGTTCCTCTAAGAAGCGAGCCCGCAGGAGTAAGAGGAGGAGGAGTCATCATCACAGCAAGGGGCAGCATGAGTACTCTCCTAACTTGGAAGTCCCTCTTACTATCAACTGAGGATGTGCTAGTGGATGCTGACGAGCCTCCAGAGAAGAGAAGCCGAGAAGAAGAGACCGTCGGTGAAGGTATGATTCTTCCTTTTTCTTTTTCCATTTCTTTTCATGGGATTTTTCCATGTTCTGATTTGCTTCATGTTTCTGCTTTTCTTTTCTTTTTTTTTAGCATAGGAAGATTTGGCGATGCCTGAGGTTCCAACCGATGAGGTGGTGATGGATCCTGTCGGGGCACCTGAAGAAGAACCGAGGGACTCTGGAGTGAATCCAGAATCTCCAATTGGTATGACTTCTTTTGCTTTCTTCTTTTTTTTCTGTCTGTGACTTGGTTTGCCAACATTTTTTCTTGTCAGCTGACTTGCCACAGGATTCCGATGACTTTGAACCATTGATGATGCTTCCGATGAGTTCATGGAGGAAGAGAGTCTTCCGCCAGTCGTCGAAGAAGGTATTTTGTAGTAATAACCTTGATAATGATTTTCAAATAGGATCATATTCATACCTTTTTGTGTTTCTTTGGCAGGTTTTAAAGTGACAGAGGAGGGTCCGTCGCTTCCTTTAAAACCAGAGCAAGGGACGCCAGAGGTTGATCCAGAAGTAGAGACTCCTGGGACCAGTTCTGACACTATTGAGGAGATACCTCGTGCTAAGATTCCTTCCCGAGCAGGAGCATCTTCAACTGGAAAGAGTTCTTTTGTTACTCTTCCAACGGGTGATGACATGAGCAGCCGACCAACGGAGTTGGGCGAATCTTCAGCTGGGCCATCTCTTCTTTTTGCGGAGAAGGTGGTGGTGCGGGTTCTGAGCTCTTGGATCGAGACTCTGCTTTTTGGGCACTTAGAAGCTGGCTTTGGGATGATCCAGCATGTGCGTGAGATTCTCGGTAATGCCGAAGAGGCTGGTCTAGATGTCACAAGTGCCAGGGCGATCGTTGATAGGATCATTGTCACACCCCGAAACCGGGCCCTGCAGTGATCCGACCTCGGGATGTGAAATTTTGGGATAAATTTAAAACTTTTGTTATATTTCCCCAAGATCCGCGTGAATGAGGATAATCAAATTCCATCACGATCAGAGTATATTTTCGCGGAAGCTAAACATGGTGTTACGACTCAAAAACCGTGGCCATCGGGTTCCGTGTCGCACGCAACCAATACATAAAGCCATCACATAAGCAGACTGGCACAATTCATAATCCAAAGAACACTGAGCTGGTAGTAACAAGACTATTTATTACCCACATATTCAAATTAAAATTAACAAATGTCTTAATTACAAACCCAATGAAAAAGGCTAACAAAGCCATACAAAATATCTGGCTAAACAGAAATACTACCCCCAAATGTTTAGATACGAACTCCGGTGCCAAACTTGACATCTAGATGATATCAATGGGCAGCCTCTCACATCAGACCGGCGGTCGCCACCGCCTCCTCCGATCAAACATCTAAAAACAAAAGGAGAGGAAACTGGCACCAAACAAACAAGGTCAGACACGACGGTCTGGCAAGTAAATAAACAATTAATATGAAACAAAAGGGCATTCATAAAACCTTACAGAATCATTGTAAAACCATTTAAAGAGTCTAAACGGTAATAGCAATAAGTCATGATAAAACGATCGAAAGACCGAACGTAAATATCAAGGAAAAATAGATGGTCAGACTCTGAGCATAAATATCTTGAAAAGATAACAACCTACGTAAAACATTTAATAGTTGGAAATACATTTCAAATCCTGAATAATAGCGACAATATGATGAATGATCGATATCATAAACATTAACCAGTTCAAAGCATGAAGAGTATAAACAACAACAACCATAAAACAAAGTAATACGTAGATAAAACATTGGCAATTACACCTAGCTATATTCTCCTATTACCGAAGTAACAAGAGCAGACATAACCGTAGCCACTACACGTGGGACCGGGAATAGGATCAGAATTGTAGCCATATGAATGGGACCGGCAGATCAAAATCATAACCGTAGCCACTACGCGTGGGACCGGCAGATAAGAACCGTTGCTATGGTCGGTACAGGCAGAATCCAAGCTGCAGCTGGCGGACAAATTAAAGATCCCAAGCCGGGTGATCAGCCCGACAAGGTGACCTAAGCCTAGTGGTGCATTTAGTTTTTAAAACCCAAACCGATACAACTCAAGCCATAATAATCCCTTTGGCTCATGGGCTCACACTACAAAGCTCTAGCCCCATCTTGCCTCGAGGTTTTGTTTTTGAATTCATAATCTCTTCGGCTCAGGGGCTCGCACTACCAAGCTCTGGCCCCGTCTTGCCTTGAGGTTTTATTTTCAAAATAACAGTCTTTTCAAAATAATAGTTTCATCGAAGAAATCCGAGTGTGGCGAACCACTCCAATCTCCTTTCAAATCAATTCGGAGGAAAACATACGAATTCCATGGTAAACCGCCCAAATACACATCAAAGTGATTTGTATAAAATCATACGATCAATCCTTTCGAATATGGAAAACCCCATGATTTTATAACAAATCACCGATTGCTATTCAAATTAGTTTACCAAGAATACAAATACAACTACAAATACATTCTCTAACTTGAAATGGAATGGAATTATGTAGAATGACTTAATGACTTACCAAGGAACCATCTCAATGCACATTTAACCTTTAAACATTGATTATTAAGACAATATGTTTGATGCCAATGAAAATCCACAACATTTAAATGATAAAGTGCGCATTGAGACTCGAACGATTCCCGGATAATTTCACATACGCTCATTCTCTCATTGTTCCCATTCCCATTTCACAAATTTTCCAAGTATTACGAGTAATCCCAAATCTCTTTAAAACAGGCCCATAGCTGGCCTTAAACCGAGCCCAAAACAGTCTACTCATTTAACCCAAAACAGCCCTTTAAACATGGCCCAAACAATACTTAAACCAGTCCAAAAGCTAACCTTGAATGGTCCACAAAACAGGTCTTAAAACAGTCCAATATCAGGCCCTGAAATGGCCCAATATCAGGTCATAAAAACAGCCCAAAACTAACCTTGAATGGCCCACAAAACAGACCTTAAAACAGCCCAAAACTAATCCTTGAATGGCCCACAAAACAGACCTTAAAAAACAGCCCAAAACTAATCCTTGAATGGCCCACAAAACAGACCTTAAAAATAGCCCAAAACTAATCCTTGAATGGCCCACAAAACAGACCTTAAAAACAGCCCAAAACTAATCCTTGAATGGCCCACAAAACAGACCTTAAAAATAGCCCAAAACTAATCCTTGAATGGCCCACAAAACAGGTCTTAAAACAGCCCAAAACTGACCTTGAATGGCCCAAGAAACAGGCCCAAAGAAACCCCAAAAACTGGCCCAGAAACTGTTTTTAAACGGGCCCAAAATCCAACCTGAACCAGGCCCCCAGGCTAGGCTGGGCTCACTCGAGCGATCCCAGGCCCGCTCGAGCGAAGCCCAGACAGAGCCTGGGTCGCTCGAGCTACCCAGTGGGTCGCTCGAGCGAGCCAGGCAGAACCTGGTCCGCTCGAGCGGCCCACTGGGTCGCTCGAGCGGACTGGGCTCTGTCCAGTCCGGCTCGTGGGGCATTTTCTCCCCTTTTTTCCATACTTTTTTATTCTTTTTTATTCCTAATCCTTCATACATATTTCCTAGATCATTTGGACCCTTCTTTGACCTTCCAAACTCATCAAATCACCATTCATTAGCAACCCAATTAACCAAACAATCACTTCTAAAAATCAAAGTTTTTCCCCATTTATTTGAACACCAACTCTTAACACAAGGAAATCAAATTTTCTAAATGACCAAGATGAAAGCAAACTTCTAATATATCATAAGACCATAACATAAATGGAAATCCACGTAACATTGATTCATTCATTCAAAGCAAATCCATAAACCATGAAGAATTAGAACATAATAAGAAAAAGCCATGAAACCAAACAAGAGAAGTGAAACCATCATATTAATTGGAAATTCCACTTGCCTTGGTCAAGAGAAGATGTAATTCACTCCAAGATGGTGCTCTTAAAGTCCCAAGCTCCAAAATCACAAAACCCCCCAAAATAGCTCAAAAAAAGAAGCCCTAGAAACCAACCATTTTCAAATCTCCATGAAAACTCTTTGCATATATAACAAAAACATTCTAAATGGTTTGGAAAACCAAGATTTGAAGAAAGAAATCCATTGCTAACCTTTTGAAGCTCAAACAAGGAAGAAGAGCTTGAAAGATGGATCTTCTCTAGCTCAAATCTCTCAAAAATGGCATCTAAGGGAAGTTTGGAAGATGGAGAAGAGGATGAGGAGGTCATTCCTCTATTTGGCATCCAAGAAGAGAGGTTTCCAAGAGGAGAGAGAAAGGGGCTGGGAGAAGAACCCAAGACTCCCCTCTTGTTGCAGGAAAAATGAAAAATGGGAGAGAAGAGAAACCCATTGGTGGTTTTATAAGGTTAAGTGGGCTGGGCCCCATGGGCCCCAATCTTCACAAGGCTGAAACTAACATTTGTGGGTCCCGAATGAAAACGACGAAGAAGACAAAAATGATCAGCGAAATTTCTACTTTACAAAAAGTATATTTTCCCCAAATTCTGAAATTTTTGAAATTTATGGACAGATTTAGTGAAAATGTCATTTTTGCCCTTTTTTCTCGAAAAACGCAATTTCTATGCATCAAATCAAAATGGTCAAAACATGAAAGTTGTTAAACTTCATAAAATGAGTCAAAATACACCAAATTCAGAATTTTTAGAAATAAAAAATAATTTCTCATAAAAATACATATCATATGGACTGGGTCAAACTAAAGTCAACGGTCTTCAAAATCTCCAAGTCTATGAAAAATCTGGTTAAACTCAAAAACAAAGTCAAACCAACTCAAATCTTGCTTAAAAAGCTAAATCACGATTAAAACAATACTAATAAGAGAAATTGGGGGTCGGGGTCTTACATCCTCCCCCCCCTTAGAACCCATTTGGTCCTCCAAATGGTCTAAACCAAATCAAAATAAAAAACCCAAAAGACAAAAGAAAATACTGACACCCTACGCTGGACCTCGGCAACTGAGATACCCTCTGATCAAACCTGACGTTGAGATGCGCCTGCAAACAACATCTGATTCGGTTGAAGGCTTCACACTTTTCCACATATCTGCTAAAAACATACTTCTCTGACCAAACTAGAGTTCAACAGTTCTTCTAATCATCCCTGGTGTCATCTATCATTCCTGCACTGGATCACTTCTTTTACTTACCTTGTCAGTCACTGTCGGTCCAAGAAACTGCAAATTCTTCCTCTTTCTATCACTTGGAATTCTGTGCCTTAAGTTATACCGAGTTGTACACCATATCCCTGACACTTGCATGAGGATGTGATCGTAGACATGCTTTTACTGGAAAAATCTTCATCCTGAAAAATTCTGAAATTTCCATACGCCTACTTACACTGTACCATTCAGATTCTTAGCTCCAAGAATACCATCAATCCTTCTTCTTTCGGAAATCACAACTCCAAATTCTATAGGTCTCCTGTCACTGACTTGGTCTGCTACAACTCAGATGTCGTACTGCCATAAACCAGATGTCAAACTGCCATAACCTGCTGAGCTGTTCTGTGTCGAAACTCCGCATGGCTTGTTTCTTTAGATTTCACTCCTCAAGTCTTCTACCCTTGACATGTAAAGCCGACCTTGAAAATCCAATCTGTATGTTGGAATTGTTGGAATTTGAGATGACTTGAGTAGTCTTTGGTGAATTGAAGAAGTTAGCATCTCAAGTATTGATTTGAGTTGGAATTCTTGTCAACACATTGTCACAAACGAGATGTTAAAAGGCTAGTGTTGATAAAGCTGAAAAGAAGAATCAGAAGTGAAACAGTCAGGAATTCAGAATTCCTGAAGCAGAGCACGCGGTCGACCGGGCTCTTCATGCGGTCGACCGAGCAAGAAGAAACCTGCAGAAAACAGAAAAAGACACCTCTCAGTTATTTTGTGACACAGTGTGTCTTCGGTCGACCGAGCCCTCAGGATGTCGACCGAGCTCGAAATTGTCTGTTTTCCCAGTCAGTGTCTTCGGTCGACCGGGCAAGCCAGGATGTCGACGAGCACGGGAACCAGAGTTGCGCAGAATTAGAAGTTTTGCACGAAAATTCAGCACAGTTATCTATTTCGTTTGGGAATCTTTCTAAACGAATTGTAGCCCGTTTTGAATACAATTAAGGGTTATTAAAACCTATATAAAGGCATGCTTGGGTCGTTCATAAATACACCAAGAAGAGACACCAGAGAGAGAAGAAGAGAAGAGAAAAGAGAGAGAGTTCTTGAGAGAAAGCTGGTGCTGTTGCTGTGTGCTGTTGTGCTGCATCTTTCTACAGCAATTGTGGACGAGATTATGCTCTAGAAGATGGTGTTTTCGTCCATGAGTTAAGTGTCTCTCTGTTTATGCTTTAATTTCAATTTGTAAGGGATTGAGAGAGAGAGAATTGTAGAGGGGAAGGGCTGTAGACAGAATTAATCTTCTACTCTGTTTTTAACATCAAGTTGGTGCTTGGTGTTTGGGGTTTGGTGATCCTATCTGTTGGTGCAGATAAATTGTAAAGGGAGTCGGTGCTTCCTAGATAGTTGGTGCTATCTGAAACTCAAGGGAGTCGGTGCTTCCTAGATAGTTGGTGCTATCTGAAACTAAGGGTTGGTGCTCTTTGTCGTTGTAGCGACTAAATAAGATTCAGATCTGTCCCGGATTGGTGTTCGGACAGTCTTTGAACCGTGGACGTAGCCTTTCGGTGAACCACGTTAAATCTGGTGTCATTGTGTGGTTTGACTTGTTTTGTTGTTGAATTGGACCTGTTTTTAGAAATCACTGATTCACCCCCCCCCCCCTCTCAGTGATCGCGGTATCCAACAATTGGTATCAGAGCGAGGTTCCCTTGATCAGTTTAATACGCTAAGGGTGATCTCTTGTCAAATCACATGGCAGTCAATACAGGGAATATGAAAGCACCTCTGTTTGATGGTTCTAATTACTCCTTTTGGAAGATTAGGATGCAAGCCTTCATCAAATCTCTTGGCTATGATGTTTGGGAGGCTGTCAGAGCCGGTTACAATGCTGCCACCGTACCCAATGATACTGCATCGAAGAAGTTGGCAGACAACGACTCCAAGGCGCAGAATGCACTCTTTAGTGGCCTTGTGGACAGCGAGCTTGTCAAAGTAATTGCATGCAAAACAGCTAAGGAAATTTGGGACAAGTTGCAAAGCATACATGAAGGTGATGAGAAGATTAAAGAAGCCAAATTGCAAACTCATCGCTCTCAATTTGAATCTCTTCGCATGGAGGAAAGCGAGAATGTTGACTCATATTTGCAACGAGTGAATGAAGTCACGAATGACATTCGTGGACTAGGGGAGGAGATTAAAGAGCCGGTCATCGTCAAAAAGGTTCTAAGATCTCTTCTTCCTCGGTTTGATTCAAAAGTCTCAGCCATTGAAGAAGCCAAAAATCTGAATGCATTTTCCATGGATGAATTACATGGTTCTCTAACTGCCTATGAGATGCGCATAGGAAAGACGTCTTCATCTGATAAAGAAGCCGCCTTCAAAGTTCAGAAAAAGGCAAAAGAGACTGCTGGTCATGATGTTGATTCTGATGATGATGAGCTTGAGGCTCAATTTGTTAGAAAGTTGAAGAAAGGAAGCATTGGCAAGTACAAAGGGAAGCTACCCTTTAAATGCTTCAATTGTGGAGGTATTGGTCACTTTGCTGCGAAGTGTCCGCTAAAAGAAGACAATGAAAGTGACTCTTATGCTGAAAAGAGTAAAGGAAAGAGAAATTTCAGAAAAAGGGGCAAAGCTAAAAACTTTCTATGTCAACAAGATGACAGCACGTCTGAAACTTCAGACGATGATGAATCAACCGAAGCTCTCTTCATGGTCACTGTTGAAGAAGAAGAAGAGCTAGATCCGGAAGAGGATGAGGAGGCTGAAGTCAATCTTGAAGAGGAACTCATAGCCGCACTTGAGGAGCTAAGCATGGAACGCAAATCAAGTAAGAAAAATCTGAAACTTCTCCATGAATCTGAAAGTTCTATTATTTCTTTGAAAACTCAAGTAGAAGAATATAAAAGAATGGTAGAAGTCCTTGAAAACCAAATAAGTATCAAAAAGGAAGAGGCTATGAAACTTGAAACTGAGATCGCTAGAGCAAAGGCTGAAAATTTGGAAAATAGTAAAAAACTCAAAGCGCTCCAAGCGATTGAAGGGACTATGAAACTCAATGAACTACTGAAAGTTCAAAGACCAGCCCACTTCAGATTTGGTCTAGGATTTGAGAAAGGTGAATCCTCTAAGATTGCACCTCCTGAAAAGAAAAAGTTTGTGAAGCAAGTCACTGCACCTTCTAACTCTATGAAGCCCACTCAACCTAGAAAGGAGTCCATTCCTGTTAGAAAGGTAATGAAGACTAACCAGCCACAAAGAAGATACAAATTCTATGGTTATTGCTTTCATTGTAATATGTTTGGACATAAAAGAGCTGATTGCAAACTCTATGTAAGAAACAGTCCATTTGTGACTAAGAATCCTTTTTCAATCCTAAGTAGCCACAAAATTGAGTGTTATATATGTCATAATTATGGACACTTGGCTAGGGATTGTAGGTTGCCTATTGCTAACCAATTTCAGGTTGAAAAGAAACCCAAGTTAGTTAAGGCATGGAGGGTAAAGAAAAGGGAAGGTAATCCCAAAGAATCTCTCATTGTGCAAACGGCATTCAATGCACAAAAGAAGACAGCACCATGGGTCCTTGATAGTGGTTGTTCAAGCCATATGACTGGTGATAAAGAGAAATTTGTCAAATTACAGCACTATGAAGGCGGTTCAGTGAAGTTTGGCAACAATGATGGTGCCAAAATCTGCGGGAAAGGTGTTATTCAGCTTATGGCAAACAAGATCAGATCTGAAGAAGTCTTATATGTGTCTGGATTGAGACACAACCTGCTTAGTGTGAGCCAGATCTGTGACAAGGGTCATGAAGTTATCTTCACAAAGAATGGGTTTGCCATCAAGAAGAGTAGCAACGGCAAAACAGTGGCAACTGGATCAAGAACTGCTGGAAATCTCTATACACTGTCAGATGGAGCTGAAAAGACCTGCTTGATGAGTCGGACAGAGGAAAGTTGGTTGTGGCACAAACGCCTTGGGCATCTAAGCTTTGACAATATGTCAAAGATTTGCAATTCAAAGGCTGTGAGAGGCATGTCTAAAGTGGAAAAGCCTTCCAATCCCATTTGCGACTCTTGCCAAAAGGGAAAGCAAACGAGGGTTATGTTCAAGTCAAAGGAGCATCATTCCAAGAAACCTCTTGAGCTAGTGCACACTGATAATTTGAGATGCCTTGAGAAGTCTTATGAAGCATTGAAGTGTTTAGTATCTCAAGTATCATCTTGTGTTGGAATTATTATCAACACAATGTCACAAGTGTGGTGTTGATAGAGCTTCAAAGAGAAAACAGAGCTGAAACAGAACAGTATAGGAAATCAGAATTTCATCTGTCAACCGGTATTTCTACCGGTAGAACACACGGGAAACCTGAGTTGCGCAGAAATAGAAGTTTTGCACGAAAATTTAGGAAACTTAAGTATTTCGTTTGGGACTCTTTCTAAACGAATTCTAGCCTAATTTAAACACTCTTTAGGGTTACCAAAACCTATATAAAGGCTTGATTGGCTCGTTTTTAAGAAGACACACCAAGAGAGAAAGAAGAGAAGAAAGTAGAGAAGAAGGTGTTGTTGCTGTGTGCAGTTGTGTTGCACGTTTCTACAGCAAGTGTGGACGAGAATGTGCTCATGAAGATGGTGATTCGTCCATAAGATAAGTGTCTCTCTGTTTATGCTTTAAATTTCAATTTGTAAGGGATTGAGAGAGAGAGAGATTATAGAGGGGAAAGGCTGTAAAAAAGTTTTTTATTCTTATTCTGTAGAACATCAAGTTGGTGCTTGGTGTCTGGGGTTTGGTGATCCTATCTGTTGGTGCAGGTAAATTGTAAAGGGAGTCGGTGCTTCCTAGATAGTTGGTGCTATCTGAAACTAAAGGGAGTAGGTGCTTCCTAGATAGTTGGTGCTATCTGAAACTTAAGGGTTGGTGCTCTTTGTCGTTGGTGCGACTAAATAGATTCAGATCTGTTCCGGATTGGTGTTCGGACAGTCTTTGAACCGTGGACGTAGCCTTTTGGTGAACCACGTTAAATCTGGTGTCCTTGTGTGATTTGATTTGCTTTTGTTGTTAAATTGGACCTGTTTTTAAGGAATCACTGATTCACCCCCCCCTCTCAGTGATCGCGATATCTAACAATTGGTATCAGAGCGTAAGGCTCCCTTGATAAGCTTAACACGCTAAGGGTGATCTCTTGTCAAATCACATGGCAACCAATACATGGAATAAGAAAGCACCTTTGTATGATGGTTCTAATTACTCCTTCTGGAAGATCAGAATGCAGGCTTTCATTAAGTCACTTGGCTATGATGTCTGGGAGACTGTCAGAGTCGGTTACAATATTGCCATTGTACCCAATGATGCTGCAACGAAGAAGTTAGCAGACAACGACTCAAAGGCGCAGAATGCACTCTTTAGTGGCCTTGTGGACAGCGAGCTGGTCAAAGTAATTGCATGCAAAACAGCCAAGGAAATATGGGACAAGTTGAAAAGCATTCATGAAGGAGATGAGAAGATCAAAGAAGCAAAATTGCAAACCCATCGCTCTCAATTTGAATCTCTTCGCATGGAGGAAAGCGAGAATGTTGACTCATATTTGCAACGAGTGAATGAAACCACGAAATGACATTCGTGGACTAGGGGAGGAGATTAAAGAACCAGTCATCGTCAAAAAGGTTCTAAGATCTCTTCTTCCCCGGTTTGATTCAAAAGTCTCAACCATAGAAGAAGCCAAGGATCTGAATGAATTTTCCATGGATGAGTTGCATGGTTCACTCACTGCCTATGAGATGCGCATAGGTAAGACGTCTTCATCTGATAGAGAAGCGGCCTTCAAAGTTCAGAAAAAGGGAAAAGAGACTGCTGGTCATGATTCTGATACTGATGATGATGAGCTTGAGGCTCAATTTGTTAGAAAGCTGAAGAAAGGAAGCAATGGAAAGTACAAAGGGAAGCTACCCTTTAAATGCTTCAATTGTGGCGGTGTTGGTCACTTTGCTGCGAAGTGTCCGCTGAAAGAAAATAATGATGATGACTCTTATGTTGATAAGAGTAAGTGGAAGAAAAATTTCAGAAAGAGGGGCAAAGCAAAAAGCTTCATCAGTCAATATAATGACAGCACGTCTGAAACTTCAGACGATGATGAATCAGCCGAGGCAACTGAAGCTCTCTTCATGGTTACCGTTGAAGAGAAGAGAGGAGCAAGAGCCGGAAGAGGAAGAGGAGGCTGAGGTCAATCTCGAAGAAGAACTCATTGCCGCACTTGAGGAGCTTAGCATGGAACGAAAAACAAGTAAGAAAAATCTGAAACTTCTTCATGAATCTTAAAGTTCAATTATTGCTTTGAAAACTCAAGTTGAAGAATATAAAAGAATGGTGGAAGTCCTTCAAAATCAAATAAGTATCAAAAAGGAAGAGGCTATGAAACTTGAAACTGAAATCGCTAGAGCAAAGGCTGAAAACTTGGAAAGTAGCCGAAAACTCAAAGCACTCCAAGCGATTGAAGGGACAATGAAACTCAATGAAATTCTGAAAGTTCAAAAGCCCTTCCACAATAAATTTGGTATTGGATTTGAAATCGGAGAGTCCTCTAAAGCTGCACCTTCTTTGTTTATGAAACAAAGTGCCATACCTCTCAAGGCTACAAAGCATCAAATTCAGCCTAGTATTGAGATGGTCAATAAGAAAAGGGTTGTGGAGTTTAACCAGCCACCTAAGAAAGGAAGAATGTTCAGATTCTATGGTTATTGCTATCATTGTAATAGATATGGACATAAAAGAGCTGATTGCAAATTCTATGTTAGAAACAGCCCATTTGTGACTAGGAACCCTTTTTCAATCCTAAACAGCCACAAAATTGAGTGCTATATGTGTCATAATTATGGACACTTGGCTAGGGATTGTAGGTTGCCTATAGCTAACCAATTTCAGGTTGAAAAGAAACCCAAGTTAGTTAAGGCATGGAGGGCAAAGAAAAGGGAAGGTAATTCCAAAGAATCTCTCATTGTACAAACGGCATTCAATGCACAAAAGAAGACAGCACCATGGGTCCTTGATAGTGGCTGTTCAAGCCATATGACAGGTGATAAAGAAAAATTCGTCAAATTACAGCACTATGAAGGCGGATCAGTGAAGTTTGGTAACAATGATGGTGCCAAAATCTGCAAAAAGGTGTTGTTCAGCTAAAGGCAAACAAGATCAGATCAGACGAGGTCTTATATGTGTCTGGACTAAGACACAACTTGCTTAGTGTGAGCCAGATCTGTGACAAAGGCCACGAAGTTATCTTTACTAAGAATGGTTTTGCTATCAAGAAATGTAGCAACGGCAAAACAGTGGCTACTGGATCTAGGACTGCTGGAAATCTCTATACATTGTCAGATGGAGCTGAAAAGACTTGCTTGATGAGTCAGACAGAGGAAAGTTGGTTGTGGCACAAACGCCTTGGGCATCTAAACTTTGATAACATGTCAAAGATTTGCAAATCAAAGGCTGTCAGAGGTATGTCTACAGTTGAAAAACCTTCCAACCCCATTTGCGATTCGTGTCAAAAGGGAGAGCAAACGAGGGTAATGTTCAAATCAAAGGAGCATCATTCAAAGAAACCTCTTGAGCTAGTGCACACTGATCTCTGTGGACCGATGCGAACTCAAAGCACCAATGGAGATAAGTATTTTATGTTATGCATTGATGATTATACTCGTATGACATGGGTATTGTTTCTTAAGCATAAACATCAAGCACTTGATCGTTTTAAAGTGTTTAAAGCACAGGTTGAAAATATGCTTGGAAAACGTATCAAGATTTTAAGGTCTGATCGAGGCGGTGAATTCACATCTGAAGAGTTCACTAACTATTGTGAGCACCATGGCATTCAAAGACAATATTCAGCCCCTAGAACTCCACAGCAAAATGGAGTTGTGAAACGGAAAAATCGCACCGTGCAAGAGATGGCTCGCACAATGCTAACTGAGAGCAAGCTAGCTGACAAATACTGGAAGGAGGCAATCCATACGGCTGTATACATTCAGAATCGATGCTTGATCAGGCCACATGAAGACAAAACTCCTTATGAGCTATGGTTTGGGAGAAAAGCAACAGTCAAGCACTTCAGAGTCTTCGGTAGCAAGTGTTACATCAAGCGTCTTGAACAAAATCCGGGCAAATTTGAAGAAAGAGCTGATGAAGGTATATTTCTGGGTTATTCCTCATCTAGTAAGGCTTACAGATGTCTTAACAAAAGGACCAGAAAAATCATAGAAAGTGCTGATGTTGGAATTGATGAAAACTATGAATCAAAGAATGGAACTCATTATGACAGTCCAGTCTATGAGGACTCGAGTGAGATTGATGATGATGTAGCTAAACCTAATGATTCTGACAAATCAAAGGATGACTCAGAGGATGCTACACCTAGAAAGAAAAGCACTTGGGTAGAGCAACACCCTAAGGATCAAATCATTGGAGATCCTGAGGTCGGTGTTAAAACAAGACAAAGTGTAGTTAGCAATTACTCACTTGTGTCCACCATTGAACCCAAGACTGTGGCTGAAGCCAGTCTCGATGAAAGTTGGTTAAAAGCTATGCATGAGGAGTTGGAGCAAATTGAGAAGAACTCCACATGGGAACTAGTCTCTAGACCTACCGATAAGAATGTTATTGGTACTAAATGGGTCTTTCGGAATAAGCTGAATGAAGATGGTCAGGTCATTCGAAACAAAGCAAGGTTGGTTTGTAAAGGCTATGCTCAAGTTGAAGGCATAGATTTTGAAGAGACCTTTGCACCGGTGGCTCGTTTGGAAGCCATTCGTATGTTTCTTGCATTGGCTACATACAAAACCTTCAAGGTATTTCAGATGGATGTAAAGTCAGCCTTCTTGAATGGATTACTTGAAGAAGAGGTCTACATTGAGCAACCTGATGGTTTTCTTATTAGCAAAAATTCAGACCTAGTGTGCAAGTTGAAAAAGGCTCTTTATGGGCTGAAACAAGCGCCAAGGGCGTGGTATGCAAGGCTGGACCTATATCTCCGTAAAATCGGTTTTGGAAAAGGATTGGTTGATAGCAATCTTTATGTCAAAACAGAGTTGAGCAAACAGCTGGTTGTCATTGTTTATGTCGATGACATAATCTTTGGTGGCAATGATGAAGAAATGTGCAGGAATTTCGCTGAAGAGATGAAGAAAGAATTTGAGATGTCAATGCTTGGAGAACTAAAGTTCTTCCTTGGTTTACAAGTTCAGCAGCTGAAACATGGTATTTTCATATCACAGATGAAATACATCAAGGAAATGCTGAAGCGTTTTAACATGGCAGACAGCAAGCCAGTGAGCACACCAATGACAACGAACACAAAGCTAAGCAAAGATGATAAGGGTTCGTCCGTTGATCACACCACTTATCGTTCTATGATAGGAAGCTTGCTTTATTTGACTGCTACAAGACCGGATCTTCTGCAAGCAGTATGTATGGTGGCTCGATTTCAAGCATCACCAACTGAGACGCACCTCACAGCAGTAAAAAGGATATTTCGATATCTGAAAGGTACCATGGAGCTTGGCATTTGGTATCCTAAAGGCAAATCCTTTACTCTTGTTGCATACTCTGACGCCGATTGGGCTGGATGTATAGATGATCGCAAGAGTACAAGCGGTGGTGCATTCTATCTCGGTGAAAGGTTGGTGGCATGGCACAGTAAGAAACAAGATTCAGTATCCCTTTCTACAGCGGAAGCGGAATATATTGCAGCGGCAACTTGTTGTACACAAGTGTTATGGATGCGGCAAATGCTTTCTGATCTAGGAGTTCCGACAACGGATCCTACGCCGATCCTCTGTGACAACACAAGTGCAATTCACATCTCCAAGAATCCTGTTTAGCATTCTAGAACGAAGCATGTAGCAATTCGCTATCACTTTCTCAAGGAAAAGGTTGCAGATGGTGAGGTAAAGTTGGAATATGTTCCAACTACTGAGCAAGTTGCTGATATCTTCACAAAACCTCTGCCAAAGGAAGTCTTCGAGTATCTCCGAAAAAAATTAGGAGTTACTCACTCTCCTAATCCTTAGGAGATGGGCTTGAAAGGGGGAGCAAAGTATTCCTTGAATATCCTATTCGCTCCTTGGTTGGTCCCTTTGGACTTGTTGTCAAAGGGGGAGAAAGTCTTATGCTAGGAGAAAGCTATGCTAGAAGAAGTTATGCGAAAAAGTTATGCTATGATAACTTTGGGGAGATTGGTATCAAGAATGTACAGATCTTGATTCTGTTAAAGATAGGGGGAGACTATGGTTCTGAAGAAGCTTCATGAAGATCAACTAGTTTAATGTGTTATAAGTGTTGAAGTTCCAAAAGTGTTGCCAACAATTCCAAAGGGGGAGATTGTTGGAATTTGAGATGCCTTGAGAAGTCTTATGAAGCATTGAAGTGTTTAGTATCTCAAGTATCATCTTGTGTTGGAATTATTGTCAACACAATGTCACAAGTGTGGTGTTGATAGAGCTTCAAAGAGAAAACAGAGCTGAAACAGAATAGTATAGGAAATCAGAATTTCATCTGTCAACCGGTATTTCTACCGGTAGAACAGGGGTAGAAAAGGGGTAGAAAAGGCTGACCCTAAGATTTCCATCTGTCAACCGCAAGTACTACCGGTAGAAGTGGCTGTTCTGAAAGTTCTACCGCAAGTACTACCGGTAGAAGTGGCTTAAATTCTAGCAGAAGCTTGGACATGAGAATTTCATCTGTTCTACCGCAAGTACTACCGGTAGAACACACGAGAAACCTGAGTTGCGCAGAAATAGAAGTTTTGCACGAAAATTCAGGAAACTTAAGTATTTCGTTTGGGACTCTTTCTAAACGAATTCTAGCCTAATTTAAACACTCTTTAGGGTTACCAAAACCTATATAAAGGCTTGATTGGCTCGTTTTTAAGAAGACACACCAAGAGAGAAAGAAGAGAAGAAAGTAGAGAAGAAAAGAGAGGGTTTTGGAGAGAAGAAGGTGTTGTTGCTGTGTGCAGTTGTGTTGCACGTTTCTACAGCAAGTGTGGACGAGAATGTGCTCATGAAGATGGTGATTCGTCCATAAGATAAGTGTCTCTCTGTTTATGCTTTAAATTTCAATTTGTAAGGGATTGAGAGAGAGATTGTAGAGGGGAAAGGCTGTAGAAAAGTTTTCTATTCTTATTCTGTAGAACATCAAGTTGGTGCTTGGTGTCTGGGGTTTGGTGATCCTATCTGTTGGTGCAGATAAATTGTAAAGGGAGTCGGTGCTTCCTAGATAGTTGGTGCTATCTGAAACTAAAGGGAGTAGGTGCTTCCTAGATAGTTGGTGCTATCTGAAACTTAAGGGTTGGTGCTCTTTGTCGTTGGTGCGACTAAATAGATTCAGATCTGTTCCGGATTGGTGTTCGGACAGTCTTTGAACCGTGGACGTAGCCTTTTGGTGAACCACGTTAAATCTGGTGTCCTTGTGTGATTTGATTTGCTTTTGTTGTTAAATTGGACCTGTTTTTAAGGAATCACTGATTCACCCCCCCCCCCCTCTCAGTGATCGCAATATCTAACACTGTATTCACGACTCCATATTCCAAGTCTTTCTGTGCTGTACTTAGAATTCCTGCCCACATCCGATTCCACCTGCTTACTGCTCTTGATCTCTTACCTGGTACTATGTTATCAACAAAATAGACCTGCCAAGCTGGCATCATTTCATGGTAAAGCTGAAACTTTCAATCCAAGTCTTGAATGATATTTACTCTCTCATAGATCCAACTTTGTCTTCAACTGAACCAGTACATGTCCTGACATCTATCAACCCTTCAATTCTTACACTTCCAAACTCCAATCATAAGCCATTACAACTCATCCCATTCGATGCAAAACAAATCTCAAAATCTTAAACATAAGGGCTAAGACTATTACTTAGTTGAATTTCATCATTTTAAAACATAGTAGAAACCAAACCTCCAAATTGTAGAATAAAGCTTAATAAATAAAGCTTATTAAAGTCTGAGTATGAAATAACCTTCTTCATTTTAAATTCATATTTTCATAGCCAAACAAATCAATTAAAACACTCGACAATTCCAAATCAGGATTTCAGAAATAAATCAAATTCATATAGTATGACTATACATTAAATTTTGCGAAAACTTGCAAAAATCTGAGTGTAAATCAAACACTAAACCTTGTTGAAATCTGAACTCATTTGTTCATAAAAATCTTGCGGAAATCTAAACAACGCTGAGCGTTAAAACAAATGTAGGAAATCTGCATATAATCTAAACACAAAGCCCTTAGGAAATTCATTTTGCATAGTCAAAGAAGATGAATCAATGAAATAGAAATTTCACATCGTACTTTGAAAGAGAAACACAATTTTGAGTTACATGCTTTTAAAGACCAATTTATCCACTAGCCTCTACATTCCATCATTAAAAACATACATCCATTTCCAACCAAACGTATACAAAATTTTGAAATTACTAAGGTTTCGAAATGTAGATGTCAACATTTAAGAAAACTAAAACGAGAGCAAAATTTCAAGATCATTGTAAAACAATATCTTAAGAAGATTAAACAAAAATCCAAAACACAAGACCTTATGAAAACAAAATCATGTGACTCACGAAAAGAGTATAATGACATAGTTTATTTCAAAGATAAGCCTTAAAGAAGAAACATAAATCCATTGTTTAAACACTGCAAAAATAAATCATAGACATTAAGAAAAACCTAACAAAAGATGGAAATTTCATGAAAATCATTATCATCAAGAAATGGACATCACAACAACTAAGGTATTCACTTGCATCCACACGTTGTACAATCCATTATCCCGTAAGTCGGTAAAACCCACAACGTTTCCACTGCTGCCAAAATTTATCTTGACCACAACTAATCATCCACTTGGTATTACCGCTGAATCAACTACACTGGCTAAGCTGCAAGTTACCGAAATACTCAACCAAAACTATGACAAGCTAGGCTCATCAAATCCGGGAAATCCCGGAGTTTCTAGCGCGAACTTCTAACCTTACCAACTAAGAATCACTTCTCCCTTCATAAAATCAATAGCTAATATGCCTTTTGCAGTCCTTCATCTTGGAAAGATGGTCTGAGTTCACCCAAAATCCACATTTACTTACCTTGGTACGCCGCATGATGATCTTCGATTAGCTGAGAGGGGATCTTCAAATACTGCTCAAGTTCTACTTTGGCTGGCAAATGCACATGTCTTCTCTCATTAACCACAATGAAGATGCTGAAGGCTGAAAGTCTGCTGATGTTCTCCGAAAATAACATACTAAGTCCAGAGGGTTCTCAGTCTCCGACACAAGCACAGACAAAAGGCTTCAATTTCTCCACCACTAAGGAGGAAATTTGGTCATCCAAATCTCCTAACAACGAGAACTAAAAGAAAAGACAAGCAAAGTCTCCCGAACTGAAAGAAAAGCCGACTCAAATCCAAAGAAACAAGGACACGAGAAAACAAATCGACACAATCTAACGAATCCTCACCACACGTCTTAATGTCTCTAGAGTGTTTTATTTCCTAGAAACTAACCAGCTCTGATACCAATCCTGTCACACCCCGAAACCGGGCCCTGCAGTGATCCGACCTCGAGATGCAAAATTTTGGGATAAATTTGAAACTTTTGTTATATTTCCCCAAGATCCGCGTGAATGAGGATAATCAAATTCCATCACGATCAGAGTATATTTTCGCGGAAGCTAAACATGGTGTTACGACTCGGAATCCGTGGCCATCGGGTTCCGTGTCGCACGCAACCAATACATAAAGCCATCACATAAGCAGACTGGCACAATTCATAATCCAAAGAACACTGAGCTGGTAGTAACAAGACTATTTATTACCCACATATTCAAATTACAATTAACAAATGTCTTAATTACAAACCCAATGAAAAAGGCTAACAAAGCCATACAAAAATATCTGGCTAAACAGAAATACAACCCCCAAATGTTTAGATACGAACTCCGGTGCCAAACTTGACATCTAGATGATATCAATGGGCAGCCTCTCACGTCAGACCGGCGGTCCCACCGCCTCCTCCGATCAAACACCTAAAAACAAAAAGAGAGGAAACTGGCACCAAACAAACAAGGTCAGACACGACGGTCTGGCAAGTAAATAAACAATTAATATGAAATAAAAGGGCATTCATAAAACCTTATAGAATCATTGTAAAACCATTTAAAGAGTCTAAACGGTAATAGCAATAAGTCATGATAAAACGATCGAAAGACCGAACGTAAATATCAAGGAAAAATAGATGGTCAGACTCTGAGCATAAATATCTTGAAAAGATAACAACCTACGTAAAACATTTAATAGTTGGAAATACATTTCAAATCCTGAATAATAGCGATAATATGATGAATGATCGATATCATAAACATTAACCAGTTCAAAGCATGAAGAGTATAAACAACAACAACCATAAAACAAAGTAATACGTAGATAAAACATTGGCAATTACACCTAGCTATATTCTCCTATTACCGAAGTAACAAGAGCAGACAAAACCGTAGCCACTACACGTGGGACCGGGAATAGGATCAGAACCGTAGCCATACAAATGGGACCGGCAGATCAAAATCATAACCGTAGCCACTACGCGTGGGACCGGCAGATAAGAACCGTTGCCATGGTCGGTACAGACAGAATCCAAGCTGCAGCTGGCGGACAAATTAAAGATCCCAAGCCGGGTGATCAGCCCGACAAGGTGACCTAAGCCTAGTGGTGCATTTAGTTTTTAAAACCCAAACCGATACAACTCAAGCCATAATAATCCCTTTGGCTCATGGGCTCACACTACAAAGCTCTGGCCCCATCTTGCCTCGAGGTTTTGTTTTTGAATTCATAATCTCTTCGGCTCAGGGGCTCGCACTACCAAGCTCTGGCCCCGTCTTGCCTTGAGGTTTTATTTTCAAAATAACAGTCTTTTCAAAATAATAGTTTCATCGAAGAAATCCGAGTGTGGCGAACCACTCCAATCTCCTTTCAAATCGATTCGGGGAAAACATACGAATTCCATGGTAAACCGCCCAAATATACATCAAAGTGATTTGTATAAAATCATACGATCAATCCTTTCGAATATGGAAAACCCCATGATTTTATAACAAATCACCGATGCTATTCAAATTAGTTTACCAAAGAATACAAATACAACTACAAATACATTCTCTAACTTGAAATGGAATGGAATTATGTAGAATGACTTAATGACTTACCAAGGAACCATCTCAATGCACATTTAACCTTTAAACATTGATTATTAAGACAATATGTTTGATGCCAATGAAAATCCACAACATTTAAATGATAAAGTGCGCATTGAGACTCGAACGATTCCCGGATAATTTCACATACGCTCATTCTCTCATTGTTCCCATTCCCATTTCACAAATTTTCCAAGTATTACGAGTAATCCCAAATCTCTTTAAAACAGGCCCATAGCTGGCCTTAAACCGAGCCCAAAACAGTCTACTCATTTAACCCAAAACAGCCCTTTAAACATGGCCCAAACAATACTTAAACCAGTCCAAAATCTAACCTTGAATGGTCCACAAAACAGGTCTTAAAACAGTCCAATATCAGGCCCTGAAATGGCCCAATATCAGGTCATAAAAACAGCCCAAAACTAACCTTGAATGGCCCACAAAACAGACCTTAAAACAGCCCAAAACTAATCCTTGAATGGCCCACAAAACAGACCTTAAAAACAGCCCAAAACTAATCCTTGAATGGCCCACAAAACAGACCTTAAAAATAGCCCAAAACTAATCCTTGAATGGCCCACAAAACAGACCTTAAAAACAGCCCAAAACTAATCCTTGAATGGCCCACAAAACAGACCTTAAAAATAGCCCAAAACTAATCCTTGAATGGCCCACAAAACAGGTCTTAAAACAGCCCAAAACTGACCTTGAATGGCCCAAGAAACAGGCCCAAAGAAACCCCAAAAACTGGCCCAGAAACTGTTTTTAAACGGGCCCAAAATCCAACTTGAACCAGGCCCCCAGGCTGGGCTGGGCTCGCTCGAGCGACCCCAGGCCCGCTCGAGCGAAGCCCAGACAGAGCCTGGGTCGCTCGAGCTACCCAGTGGGTCGCTCGAGCGAGCCAGGCAGAACCTGGTCCGCTCGAGCGGCCCACTGGGTCGCTCGAGCGGACTGGGCTCTGTCCAGTCCGGCTCGTGGGGCATTTTCTCCCCTTTTTTCCATACTTTTTTATTCTTTTTGATTCCTAATCCTTCATACATATTTCCTAGATCATTTGGACCCTTCCTTGACCTTCCAAACTCATCAAATCACCATTCATTAGCAACCCAATTAACCAAACAATCACTTCTAAAAATCAAAGTTTTTCCCCATTTATTTGAACACCAACTCTTAACACAAGGAAATCAAATTTTCTAAATGACCAAGATGAAAGCAAACTTCTAATATATCATAAGACCATAACATAAATGGAAATCCACATAACATTGATTCATTCATTCAAAGCAAATCCATAAACCATGAAGAATTAGAACATAATAAGAAAAAGCCATGAAACCAAACAAGAGAAGTGAAACCATCATATTAATTGGAAATTCCACTTGCCTTGGTCAAGAGAAGATGTAATTCACTCCAAGATGGTGCTCTTAAAGTCCCAAGCTCCAAAATCACAAAACCCCCAAAATAGCTCAAAAAAAGAAGCCCTAGAAACCAACCATTTTCAAATCTCCATGAAAACTCTTTGCATATATAACAAAAACATTCTAAATGGTTTGGAAAACCAAGATTTGAAGAAAGAAATCCATTGCTAACCTTTTTGAAGCTCAAACAAGGAAGAAGAGCTTGAAAGATGGATCTTCTCTAGCTCAAATCTCTCAAAAATGGCATCTAAGGGAAGTTTGGAAGATGGAGAAGAGGATGAGGAGGTCATTCCTCTATTTGGCATCCAAGAAGAGAGGTTTCCAAGAGGAGAGAGAAAGGGGCTGGGAGAAGAACCCTAGACTCCCCTCTTGTTGCAGGAAAAATGAAAAATGGGAGAGAAGAGAAACCCATTGGTGGTTTTATAAGGTTAAGTGGGCTGGGCCCCATGGGCCCCAATCTTCACAAGGCTGAAACTAACATTTGTGGGTCCCGAATGAAAACGACGAAGAAGACAAAAATGATCAGCGAAATTTCTACTTTCCAAAAAGTATATTTTCCCCAAATTCTGAAATTTTCGAAATTTATGGACAGATTTAGTGAAAATGTCATTTTTGCCCATTTTTCTCGAAAAACGCAATTTCTGTGCATCAAATCAAAATGGTCAAAACATGAAAGTTGTTAAACTTCATAAAATGAGTCAAAATACACCAAATTCAGAATTTTTAGAAATCAAAAATAATTTCTCATAAAAATACATATCATATGGACCGGGTCAAACTAAAGTCAACGGTCTTCAAAATCTCCAAGTCTATGAAAAATCTGGTTAAACTCAAAAACAAAGTCAAATCAACTCAAATCTCGCTTAAAAAGCTAAACCATGATTAAAACAATACTAATCAGAGAAATTGGGGGTTGAGGTCTTACAATCATTGAGCTGGGTGACAGGTGGTTTGAGACCATGGGTTTTCCTGACGACCAGTTCTTCAAGGAGATGTTCCTGGACCCTGTGGATAAGGCTCAGTCTAACCTGGATGAGGCTACACAAAGCAGGAAGCAGATAGTCCGAGAGAATAACTTAGAAGAGCTAGCCATCATTCGGCTGACACATGACCTTAACATCCTTGATAGGGAGGTCGATGAGGCCAGGAAACGTCTTGAGCATCGCAGGCACAAGTCGCTGCCAAGTGGGCTGCAATAACAGAGGCTCGCGACAGGGAGAGTGCTCTGATTCACCGGGCTGCAGATGCTGATCGAGTTCTTAAAAGAAAGTCTGAAGAGAACAAACAATGGCAAACTGCTCGGGATAAGCTTCCCGGTGTAAAAGAAGGGTTACAGCCCACCCCAGCATCTCATGGTAAGTTCCTGAAGAATTGTGCCCTAGAATCCCTGACGGCTGAGGCCAAAAGTTTGCTTGGGGAGCTGAACTCTTGGCTGGAGACCATTTTTGGCTGAGCTCCTGATTTTTGTAGCAGAAACTATCATTTTCTTTTTTTTTTTTGGTACCACTTGTATTTTTTTGGTACTTTTTTTTGTTTTCCCTACACTCACTTAAATCTTTTTGTGATGAAAGTAATTGCTAAATGGGATGCCCCTTTTTTTTTGTTTTGTAGTGCTTACGAACACTTTCTGTTTTTTTTGGTACCACATGTATTTTTTTGGTACTCTTCTTCTTTGTTTTCCCTACGCTCACTTAAATCTTTTTGTGATGAAAGTAATTGCTAAATGGGATGCTTTTTTTTTTGTTTTCCCTACGCTCACTTAAATCTTTTTGTGATAAAAGTAATTGCTAAATGGGATTTGATCAAAAGTTTATCATTTTGTGAAAATCTTTTGTCAAATGATTGTTTTGGCATGGGAGCCAGATTTTGTTTGTGGCATGGAAGCCAGTTTTGTGGCATTGATAGCCGGTTTTGGTGGCATTGATAGCCGAGTTTTTTGAAAGACAAGTTTTTGGTTTGTGGCATTGATAGCCGGTTTTGTTTTGTGGCATTAATAGCTGGTTTTGTGGCATTTAGAGCTTGTTTTGGTGGCATTTATAGCCGGTTTGTGGCATTTATAGCCGGTTTGGTTTTCAAAAATGCAAGTATCGACTAAAAGTCGCCTCCCTGCTGAATGTTGTTACAAGTATCGATGGAATGTTGCATCCTTGCTCATTCAGTTGCGAGTATCGATGGAATGTCGCATCCTCGTGGATTTGGGTGCAAGTATCGATGGAATGTCGCATCCTTGCTTTTCAAAAATTTTGGTTTTGCGGGTACTGACTTGATGTCGTTTCCCCATGATTTTTGAAATTTGTGGTTTTCTCGAACCTTTGGGTTATGGATATCAACTGAAATGTTGCGTCTCCATGGTTTTTTAGGTTTTTTCGAACCTTTGAAATTTGGGTTGTGGATATCAACTGAAATGTTGCATCTCCACGGTTTTGGATTTTGCAAGTATCGACGAAATGTCGCTTCCCTGCGATTTTGGAAGTGTGGAACGTGGTTCATATGCTTCCGATTTGTGCGAGTATCGACTAAACGTCGCTTCCCCACAGCTTTTTGAAAAACCCTTTTTTTTGTTTAAAGACACGAGGGTCATAAGTTTTGACATAAAACCATTTTGGCGGTAAAAGGCAGGGTGGACTATGAAAGTCCAAGATCGAATCCTAGAGGGGGGGGTGAATAGGGTGAGCTCAAAGTCCTTGACCAACTTTCAATCTTTTGGCTTTTAAGTTGCTTATGCTTTGATGAATATTAATAATCTTGTGAAAAAGATAGATTCCTAAGTTAATCATACACAAGGACAAAGCAACTAGGAACATTCAACAATAACAACATCAATCACATAAAGTAAGCACAAAAGAGCATTCACCATAACACAAGTGTTTTATAGTGGTTCGGCAACCGTGCCTACATCCACTCCCGGTAACCCTACCGGATTTTCACTAAAACGAGTTAAGGTTTAGGATCACCTTGAACCTTACAAACACATCACCATGCTTTTCAAGGCTAAGCATGAACCATTACAACTCAACAAATGCTTTTAAAGGCTAAGCACCAACCTTTACAACGAGTGATTTTCTCTTAATTAATATGCCTAATGATGCATGGATAAGAGAACTATTAAGTGCAATGAGATGCCTCTAAATAGGCTAATTTGAAAATGAAATGCCAAACTCTAGACATATGCATATGAATGAGAAAGTGTAAGATTCATGCATATGCTAGAAAACACTCTAACTCTTTTTAGAAGGATGAAACACTAAATGATGCAAAGATGTTGATCATATTTAAATGAAAGAGTAGAATGAAAAACACATGAGTTTTCAAGATGAAGAAACTTGATTTGAAAAATTACAACTTAACTCTAGCAAGTTAGTGTAGAAACTTGAAAACAAAACTCATGTGAATAGCTAAACATATGTTGTATCCTCATGACTAAACAAGTTCAAAGATTTAACAATGCATGAACACAACATTAAGAAACTTGAGCATGCTTTTAAAAGAAATCAAAGATTAATACAAAGCATGAGATTAAATGAGAAAAGAGAGCACACCCATTTGAGATTTGAATCAAAGATTGAGTCCATGGATTAGCCCCATTAGTCCTTCAATAATCTCCTTAAAGTGTAGTTCTTCCTTGGCCTCAAGAGTTCCTTAAAGTTCAGCACTCAATCCCCAACAAAAATCCACTTTTATAGCCAAAAAGTGTCCAACGGCTAGTGCCCGGTCGACCTGGAACAGGGCCCGGTCGACCGGGTGCTCAACGGTCAGAAATATATCCGTTGGAGCCTTAACGGCCATTTTCCCTGGGTCGGCCTGCACTGTGTGCCCGGTCGACCGGGTGCCTTGGCCGGTCGACCGGGTACACAGCCGGCCAACCTGCTGGCAGCCCAGATGTTTGATTTTTTTTCAGAACTTTGAAGGAGAGTGAGGGCTGGTCTTTAATGAACTTTGGGGCACAATTCAAGCTTGGATTCAAGTCAGAAAAAGACTATTAAAAATGAAATATAAATGACTTGAAATCTCCAAATAAAAACTGATTTTAAAGAGAAAAACATGGAAAGCTTGAATTTTGGAAATGACACCAAAAACACCCACATGGGACTAGAAAACTTCATGAACTTAAGATTCATAAATATTATGAAAAACATGCATGACATGAATAAAATCAAAGATTATGAATGAAAATCAAGCATGAAAATCTTAAGATAAAAATCATGAATGAATGAGAGATCAAGCTTATGAAAATGAAATGCACCCTATCAAATTGCAACAAAATAAAACTCTAACAATCTCCCCCTTTGCAATTTGATGGCAACTCTTGAAGCTTGAACTCTCTCTCAATCTCCTTAGAAACTTGAACACCAACTTCACCATCTTCTTTGGATATTAAGGAGCTTTGGATGAATGGGAGCATTTGGATATTTTGGAGCTTTGGATTTTCCTTGTGAGAGCAATGACACAACATTACAAAATTACATACAAAAACTCTAAACTAGATAACCCTAGAATCTTCTCCCCCTTAGTTGGTGCCAACACTTGAAACATCTCTCCCCCTTTGACATCCAATTGCAAAGGATCCTGCCCAAGAACTAGAAAACACAAAACCTTGTTAGTAGCACCTGTTTATAGGATTAAAAGAAAATGAAATAACAGGTGATAAGCCAACAACAAATTAGAATTCAGGGCAAGGGCCAATGCCCAACTGATGTCTCAATGTAATGAATCGATCATTTCCAAGGGGTTTAGTAAATAAGTCAGCCAACTGAGTATCTGTAGGTACAAAAATTAGTTCAATATTGCCTTGATCAGCATGGTCACGCAAAAAATGATAACGAATGTCAATGTGCTTAGTGCGAGAATGCTGAACAGGATTCTTAGAGATACTGATGGCACTGGAATTATCACACATGATGGGCATGCATTGTTGTGGAACATTATAGTCTAATAAAGTTTGTTTCATCCACAACAATTGAGCACAACAGCTACCAGCAGCTATGTATTCAGCCTCTGCAGTTGACAGAGACACTGAATTTTGCTTTTTGCTATGCCAGGCTACTAAGCAATTTCCTATGAAGTAGCAACATCCACTGGTGCTTTTTCTATCATCTATAGAGCCTGCCCAATCTGCATCACTATATCCCATTAATTGAAGAGTTGAGTCACGGGGATACCAGATACCATAATGAGAAGTCCCATGAATGTATTTTATGATACGTTTAACAGCCTTATAGTGAGACTCTCGGGGATCAGATTGATACCTAGCACATATTCCAACACTAAAAGATAGGTCTGGTCTGCTAGCTGTAAGGTAAAGAAGGCTTCCTATCATGCTTCTATACAGTTTCTGGTCTACTTTCTTACCTTGAAGGTCACTAGACAGTTTAGTGGAAGATCCCATGGGATTGCAGCTAGTCTTAGATTCTCCTAAGCCAAACTTTTTCACTATTTCTAGAGCAAACTTGGATTGACTAAGAAAGATACCATGATCAGTCTGACTAACTTGTAATCCTAGAAAGAACTGTAGAGGCCCTACCAGACTCATTTCAAAAGTGGAACTCATCAATTCAGAAAATCCTTGAGCTAGTTGATCAGAGGTGGATCCAAACACTATATCATCAACATATATCTGAGCAAGGAGAATATCTTTATCAACCTTTTTAATGAAGAGGGTTTTGTCCACATTTCCACACATAAAATCATTTTCAAGAAGATGACTTGTGAGCTTCTCATACCAGGCTCTAGGAGCTTGTTTAAGACCATAGAGAGCTTTCTTTAATTTAAACACATAGTCTGGGTGATGAGGATCTTCAAAACCTTCAGGTTGTGTAACATAAACATCTTCCTCTATTTCACCATTTAGAAAGGCACTCTTCACATCCATTTGAAACAGTTTAATTCTCATGCTACTCGCATATGCCAGTAAAATTCGAATGGACTCCAAACGAGCTACAGGAGCAAAGGTTTCCTCAAAATCAACTCCTTCAACTTGAGCATATCCTTTGGCCACAAGTCTGGCTTTGTTTCTTATCACATTTCCTGATTCATCCAGCTTGTTCTTGAAAATCCATTTAGTGCCAATTTTACTTTTGCCTTCAGGAAGAGGTACAAGATCCCACACTTCATTCTTTCTAAACTGATTTAATTCTTCTTGCATGGCATCTATCCATTCAGACTTGGTTTCTGCTTCAGAGAAGTTCTTGGGCTCAATTTGTGAAACAAAAGAGTAGTGAGCACATAGATTATGAACCTGTCTTCTTGTCATGACCCCACTTTTGATGTTTCCAATGATATTATCCAAGTTGTGATCTTTTAATAACTTTGTGGGCATACTAGAAGCAGAGGGGATTTTATCTTCAATTTCAGATGGAGTAGTCTGCTCAACTGATGTCTCTTCTTCATCATCATGAATAGCTTTCTTAATTTGATTCGTCTCATCTATCACAACATGAGCTGACTCCATAACAGTCATGGATCTGAGGTTGAATACTCTATATGCCTTGCTTTTATCAGAGTATCCTAAGAAGATTCCTTCATCAGATTTGGAATCGAACTTTTCCAACTGCTCTCTATCTCTCAAAATATAGCATTTACTCCCAAACACTTTTAAATACCCCAGATTTGGTTTTCTTCCAAAATAAAGCTCATAAGGAGTTTTGTTAGTGTTCTTTGTCAAATAAACACGATTAATAAGATAGCAAGCAGTGTTAATAGCTTCAGCCCATAGGTTGCGAGGAAGATTTTTCTCATTAAGCAAAGTTCTAGCCATTTCTTGGATAACTCTATTTCTTCTTTCAGCTACTCCATTTTGTTGAGGGGTTTTAGGAGCAGAGAATTGATGATTAATTCCATAGTTTTCACAAAAATCTGCAAATCTTTCATTTTCAAATTCTCCTCCATGATCACTTCTTATCTTCTTAATCTTGCACTCCTTCTCAACTTGAATTTTCTTGCAAATCCTTATAATGTGATCTACTGCATCAGATTTAGCATGAAGAAAGGCTACCCATCCAAATCTGGAATAGTCATCAACCATAACCAGGATATACTTCTTCCCACCAATACTCTGAACAGGTGCTGGGCCAATAAGATCCATATGTATGAGCTCAAGGGGACGAGAAGAGGATATATCTTTCAGACCTTTAAAGCTTTTCTTGATTTGCTTACCCATTTGACAAGCTTTGCACAATTCAGATTTAAAATCATCTAATTTGGGTATTCCTCTAACAATTTCCTTTTTGGATAAGATCTTCATCAATTTGTAATTTATATGACCCAATCTTTGATGCCACAACTGGTTTTCTTGATCCTTTGTCATTAAGCTCATGGATTCGTTTTCACAGCATTCTTCTATAGTGTAGATGTTATCCTTAGTTCTTAATCCAGTGAGTAAAACTTTCTGGGATTTCTCATTCAGAACTTTGCAAGATTTGCTATCAAATATAACTTTGTTTCCTTTGTCACATAACTGACTAATACTCAAAAGATTATGCTTTAATCCATCCACAAGGAAGACATCTTTTAAGGTAGGCATTTGATCTCCTCCAACACAACCTTTTCCAATAATTTGAGCCTTCCTGTTATCTCCAAATGACACATTTCCTCCATCATAGTCCTCAAGAGAGATGAATCTAGAACGGTCTCCAGTCATATGTTTGGAGCATCCACTATCCAAAAACCATCTAGAATTTTCCTTAACCTTTAAAGCAGTATGGACTAAGAAGTTCTTGAAACTTTTCCCTTTTTCAATCCAAGTAGTCTTAATGAATGGAGTTTTAGTGGATTTTGGAACAAACTTGAAAAGAGCTCTAGAGGGATGGTTTTGAGACAACCTAATCTTGAAAGGACAATTGGGGATTAGATGACCTATACGATTACAGAAATGACAAGTCCATCTAGAGGTAAAAAAGTTTTTGTCTATAGGTTTGAGATGAGTTCTAGTAATAGGTTGTAAACTATTCTTCTTGCTACTAGAGGAGCATTCAAAACCTATACCATTCTTGTTACCAAAGATTTTGTTCATACCTAACATTTGGTAAAATTTGTCATTTCCTAAAGTAAATTTATCAACAACATGTTTTCCCTTTTCAAGTTTCATTTTAAGAGATTCTGATTCTTGTTGACTAGATTCTAGCAAACATTGTAATTTATGAATTTCTTTTTCAGCTTCAGCTAGATTGTTATGAGAACTAATCAACTTAGATTGAACATCTTTTATCTCATTGTCTTTCAAGATTAATTGATCTTTTAAGGCATTTACATCCTTCACAAGCTTTTTAGACTCAACTTTTAAGCTTTTGTTCTTCTTGGTTATGGCTTCACATAGATCATATAGCTCTTCATAGGCTTGATGTATATCATTTTCATCATTTTCATCATTTGCTTCATCTTTCCCTATGGTATCTTCTATTAATGCATTATGATCTTCATTTTCCTCAATAGGTGTAAATAGAAGCCAAGAAGTGGAGTTATCATCTTCATCATTTTGGAAATCATCATTTTCACTACATTCATCTTCATCATCATCCCAAGTTATATTTAAAACTTTCTTTCCTTTCTTGTCTTTCTTTTCAAACTCTCTAGGGGAGGAACAGTTTTGAGCAATGTGACCAAATCCTTTACAATTGTAGCATTGCACATCCTTCTTAATAAAGGATCCCCTGGAGTTCCTTTGAGATTTTTCATTTCTTGCTTCCTCAGAATTTTGAAGTTCTTTTTGTTCTTAAGGAGATTTTTAAACTTTTTAGAGAGCAAGATAGTGTTTTCATCATCCTCACTCTCACTCTCATTATCATTATTTTTATGTTGAGAGCTAAGAGCTACACCTTTCTTCTTGCTAGGGACTTCAAAATCTAGTTCATAGGTGAGAAGATTTCCTCTAAGTTCTTCAATTTTGATAGTGTCAACATTCTTACTTTCAGTTATGGCAACAATCTTGGGTTTGAATCTTTTAGGAAGGGATCTTAAAATTTTTCTAACAGTTTTAGATTCAGACATCTTCTCTCCAAGACCTATAAGGGAGTTGACAATTTCCATAACCTTAGTGTAGAATTCATCAAATGTTTCTTCCTCAAGCATTTTAATATCTTCAAGTTTAGAAGTTAACATTTGGATTTTGGCTATCTTGACTTGATCTGTACCTTCATGAGTGGTCTCTAGAGTTTCCCATACTTCTTTAGCAGTATTGCAATTTACCACTCTATTGAATTCTTCTTGAGACAAGGCACAATAAAGAGAGTTTTTAGCTTTAGCATTCAAATTTGCTTTGTCCTTCTCACCTTGAGTCCAAGCACTCTTAGGTTTCAATTTTATAGAGGTGACTAAACCTTCAGAGTCTTTTTCTATTATAGTGGGGAGATCATAGCCTTCTTCAATGATGTTCCAAACATCAAGGCTTTGGGATTCAAGAAACACTTGCATTCGAATTTTCCAATAACGATAGTGTGTTCCATTGAACAAGGGTGGTCTATTGGTGGCATTTCCTTCACCTAAATGAGATTGCATGATGACCACAAAATAAAAACTCACTCTAAGGATTCTAACTCTAGGTTGTTAGACCTAATCAAGAGCACCCAGGCTCTGATACCAATTGAAAGTCCAAGATCGAATCCTAGAGGGGGGGGTGAATAGGGTGAGCTCAAAGTCCTTGACCAACTTTCAATCTTTTGGCTTTTAAGTTGCTTATGCTTTGATGAATATTAATAATCTTGTGAAAAAGATAGATTCCTAAGTTAATCATACACAAGGACAAAGCAACTAGGAACATTCAACAATAACAACATCAATCACATAAAGTAAGCACAAAAGAGCATTCACCATAACACAAGTGTTTTATAGTGGTTCGGCAACCGTGCCTACATCCACTCCCGGTAACCCTACCGGATTTTCACTAAAACGAGTTAAGGTTTAGGATCACCTTGAACCTTACAAACACATCACCATGCTTTTCAAGGCTAAGCATGAACCATTACAACTCAACAAATGCTTTTAAAGGCTAAGCACCAACCTTTACAACGAGTGATTTTCTCTTAATTAATATGCCTAATGATGCATGGATAAGAGAACTATTAAGTGCAATGAGATGCCTCTAAATAGGCTAATTTGAAAATGAAATGCCAAACTCTAGACATATGCATATGAATGAGAAAGTGTAAGATTCATGCATATGCTAGAAAACACTCTAACTCTTTTTAGAAGGATGAAACACTAAATGATGCAAAGATGTTGATCATATTTAAATGAAAGAGTAGAATGAAAATCAAGCATGAAAATCTTAAGATAAAAATCATGAATGAATGAGAGATCAAGCTTATGAAAATGAAATGCACCCTATCAAATTGCAACAAAATAAAACTCTAACAGACTAGGGTGGAAATCCCTGAATCCGGATTTTGTTTCAAACCATGAATTTTGGGTTCAAGGGTTGAAAATTTTGGTCAAGTTAGGGAAAGGTTCCTAAACTTGGATTTTTTTTTTTGAACAATGAAACGATGAAAGTAAGCATTGTTTAAATTTATAGAAATTTCAACATTTGATATGAAAATTCTAAAAAGAGTGGGTTTAGCGAGCGTGTACCTGGAAACCGGTTTTGGCCATACAGGCATTGCTCTTACCCAGTTGGGTAAGTCTTCAAGGGTAGTACCGCTTTAAGAACTTGTCATTGATAGGCAGCATACATCTGTCACCTTCCATGTTTAAGAGTGCGTATGCGCCGTTGGAGAAAACCTTGTCGATGACGTAGGGTCCCTCCCATTTTGGCTCAAATTTGCCTTTGGACTTGTGAGCGAAGACCATTGGTCTTTTTACCGCAAGGACCAAGTCACCCTTTTTGTAGGCGCGTTGCCCGACCTTTTTGTCGAAAGATCCTGCCATGCGTGCTTGGTAAAGTTCAATGCTTTGTTGAGCTTCGAACCGTCTCTCATCGAGATTGTCCAGCTCATGGAGTCGCAATTTGACATTGCTTTCTTGAGTCATGTCATTTTGCAAAGATACCCTCAAGGAAGGAATTTGTACTTCCTAGGGCACAACAGCTTCGCATCCATAGACCAAGGAGAATGGTGTACTATGGGTTGGTCCTCGAATGGTGGTTCGATAGGCCCACAAAGCTTCAGACATTTTGTCGCTCCAGTCTCTTTTGTGACTAGAGACCATTTTTTTGAGGATTTTGCAGAGTGTCTTGTTGAAAGCTTCTGTTAACCGGTTTGCTGCCGGATTGTATGGAGTCGAAGGACAGCTTTGGATTTTGTATTTGTCGCAGAACCTGTAAAATTGATGATCCCGGAATTGTGGTCCGTTATCATGGACGAATCTTTTGGGTATGCCGAAACGACTAATGATGTTGGTGCCCAGGAACTGAAGGACTGATGAGGTCTTCATTTCGTTGAATGCAAATGCTTCTGACCACTTGGAGAAATAATCCGTAGCGGCGAAGATGAAGCGATGACCTTTGCTCGAAGGGAGAGAAATAGGACCTATGATGTCCATACTCCAGGCTTCGAAAGGCCATGAAATCGCTGTAGGATGCAGCCATTCTGGAGGCATATGAATGTAATCTCCATGAACTTGGCATTGTTGGCAGCGCTTAGCAAATTGCATTACGTCAGCTACCATGGTAGGCCAGTAATAACCTAACCTTTTTATCTGATCATAGAGCTTGGGACCAGCCTGATGAGCTCCGCAAAGACCAGCATGAATTTCTTTGAGTGTTTTTCAGCCTCTTGTTATGACAAGCAGCGTAAAAGTACTCCGTTGAAGGATTTCCTGTAAAGGATTTTTGAAGGAATATCCAAATGAAAGCTTGGGGTTCGCCTTTGGATGCTTACTTGTTCTTTTGGATCTTCAGGTAGGATTCCGAACATAATGTAATCAATGAACGGATCCCTCCAGTCGCCGATTGAAGTTTGAAGGATTTAAATCCGACTTCCAACTACTTGGTGGCATTCCGCAACTGCTTGGTGTGTGTTAAGAGGAGGAATGATTCTTCTTTCGTACACTGTGATTTGCATGTTTTCCCCTTCCTGGATTGCCATAGATGCGGCAAGTCCAGCTAGGGCATCTGCACGTATGTTTTCACCTCTACGAATGTGGGTGATGCAACAGATGTCAAACTTTTGCAGAAGCGATTGTGCATTGTTGTAGTAAGGCAGCAAATCTGGCTTCCTGACTTCAAATTTCTGATTCATCTGATTGACGATCAGTTGAGAGTCTCCAAAGACTTCCAGCATGGTGATACCGGATTCGATGGCGAGTTCCAATCCTAGGATCAGAGCTTGATATTCAGCTACATTGTTTGTGCATGGTTCCAGTAGTGAGAAAGCGTGTGGAATCATGTATTTATCGGGGCTAACAAAGAGGATGCCAACTCCCGAGATCAGCTGTCTTTTTTCATTTGTCCTGGTTGCACCGTCAAAGTACATGTCCCAGGAGGCACTTTGTGAGAAAGTCTCCACATTGTAGACTGGTTCGTCTGTGAGATCATCTCTGAGCGGAGAATCTTTAGGCAGTAGATGCTCTGCGAGGAAGTCCGCTAGAGCTTGCCCTTTGATTGCCTTTTGTGGTACATACCTAATATCAAATTGTGACAGAAGGATAGACCATTTTGCCAGTCGAGCATTGAAAGAACCTGCCTTTGTGACAAGAACCTTCAAGAGGTTGACCCTCGAGACCAGGTATACTGTGTTGGAAAGCAAGTAGTGACGCAGATTTTGTACGGCGAACATTACTGCAAGACATTCTTTTTCGACTGGAAAGTAGCGATGCTCTGCACCTACTAGCATGCGGCTGAGGTAATATAGAGCAGCTTCTTTTCTTTGATCATTTTCTTGCGCAAGCAGAGCTCCCAAAGAGTGATCAAGGGCTCTTGTGTACAAGATAAATGGTTTTCCAGTGGTAGGAGCAGCTAACACTGGAGGTTTTGTCAGGTATGACTTGATGTCTTGGAAAGCAGCTTCACAGTCAGCATCCCAGACAAAGTTACAACCTTTTTTCATCAACTGGGAGAATGAATGACATTTCCCTGAAAGATTGGAGATGAACCGTCTGATGTAGCCCAATCTCCCTTAAAGCCCTTTGAGTTCTCTCAAGGTTCTTGGAGAGGGCATTTCTAGAATGGCTTTGACTTTTATAGGGTCAAGCTCTATTCCAGCTTTCTGAACTAAGAATCCGAGGAACTTACCCGACGAGACGCCGAAGAAGCATTTCAAAGGATTCATTCGCAGTTTGTGTTTGCGAAGCCAGAGGAATACTTCTCGAAGGTCTTCGAGATGATCTTCTTTCTTTGCTTTTGACAAGCGAGGTCATCAACGTAACATTCAACCGTCTTGTGCTGCATATCTTGGAATATTTTCATCTCCAGGATGCATCTTTATCTGATTGTAGCCAGAGAAACCATCCATGAATGTCATTCGCTCGAATCCACAGGTATTATCAATCATTACCTCTGGTATGGGGAGTGGAAATTCATCTTTTGGGCATGTGCCATTCAGGTCTCTATAGTCAATACAGACCCTGATCTGCCCGTTTTTCTTTGTCATGGGGACAATGTTGGCCAACCATTCAGGATGTTGTTCCTCACGGATGAAGCCGACGCTTTTGAGTTTTTGATTTTCTTGTTCAATTTTATCCATCACATCTAGACGGAATCTTCTTTGGCCTTGCTTGACAGGCTTGATGTCTTCTTGAAGATTGAGTTTGTGGACCGCTATTTTGGGGTCTAAGCCAGGCATTTCAGCATAAGACCATGCAAAGCAATCAACGAACTCACGAAGAAAGGCGATATACTCGGGTAACTCATCATCCTTTATATTCTTGCTTATGAATACAGGACGTGGGTTATCTGGTATTCCCAAGTCTATCTTTTGAACAGGATATTCTATTGGAAGGTTCGAAGGTGGTTCCTCCATAATATTTTTGGAGGCTTCCAGCTCAACAAAACCTTCTGGAGTTTCAAGGGCATTTCCAGGCCAAGGTTTTGTTCCTTTCCACGGGTCTTCTTGATCGGTAATTTTCCCAAGGTTTGCTATGAGATGATCCCAATCGCCTGTTGAAACCGGGTCGAAGTAGGCTACTTCTTTTGGAGATGAGGGTTCTTTTGGGTCAGAAGACCATACGTCTGTGCCATCAGACAACTCCTCTTCATTTTTGGAGAAATCGTGCCAATTGGATGAGCTTCCTGGATCTTTGTTAGGTGACTCATCGAAGAGATATCCAGGGAGATCGATGTCTTCATGGACTTGAGATGTTGAGGCTTGGTCGGTAAGTTGACTTTTAAGCCTTTGTGTCAACTGTCTCAGAGGTGTGTCGGGATCATACCCTAACTTGTGTGAAGACTTTTCTACATAGACTTTTCTCTAATCTTCTAGCTGGCTTTTGGTCAAGACGGACCCTAATGGCGTGAGAATACCGCGTCCTTCTGCCAAACCGACTGGGTTTTGAGCATCATAGCCCATTTTCTTCATAATAGCTTGTGCCGCAGAACTATATAAGGATAGTTGAGGCATACCTTCATTTTGGAAAGGTTCAAGCATGGAGTTTGATGAAGAAGCATCCGATCTATGGAAGAAGATCAGCTTTTCCTTTGCTGAAATTGCTGGAACAACGAAGGAAGCTGACGTAGGATCTTCTATGTCAAAAGTTGTCTTCATTGGAGTAAGAGCAGGATGAACTTGCCGAGTGTCAACTTGGCTTGACGATGTGTCGTCTTCTAGCTCTGAATCCGAATCCATGTCTTGCATGATAGACACGAAAGAGAAAACAAATTTGCCCCCAGGCTTTTGCTTTGCCTTCTTCACTTTAGTTGTGATGACCAAAGGCTTTGAAGGTTTGAGGGAGATGATGAAGGGAGTTTGAATGCTCTCTTCGGATTTACCGGATGATTTGTTTTCTTCCGGCGATTGTTGACGAGCCTTGCCTTTATCTTTCTGGTGATTTTCGGCAAAGGATGCTGTATGCTTCTCCTCTTCTTATTTTTCACCTTCATACATTTGTGAGTCTGCAAAGTGGACTTCTTTACCTTTGAAGGGTTTTCTGTCCGCAAAGACTCGATGTATCATGCCGTCGTCGCCAACAAACTTGATGCATTGATGTAGAGTTGAAGGGATAATGCCATTCTCGTGGATCCAAGGGCGTCCGAGAAGGATGTTGTAGCATGAAGGTGTTTTTATTGCATACACTGTGACCTCAGAGATAAGATCACCGATCTACAACTTGAACCTGATTTTGCCGATAGGCCTTTGGGTACAACCATCGTATCCAAAGATAGATACAGATGTGTGGCTCAGCTTACTGGGTGGGATGCCCAACTCTTCGAGAGCCGATGTGGAGATGAGGTTGAGTGCAGAACCTGGGTCGATCTGAACTCTGTGCATAGGCATTTCCTTGATGTACCCTATAAAGTATAGGGGTCCGGTTGTGCTGGTTTCGCCAAGTAGGAGGTCGTCCTTATGTAAGGCGATGGTTGCACTGGCTAATTTTTATAACCGAGAGGCATTCAATGCATGATCCCTTAGTGTTCTTCTTTTCTCCCTTTGAGGAGGCTTCTGAGTTTTTAACCCGGTAATTCATTTCAATTTGGAGGACTTGCGGGGCATGTTTGTCGACATCCTCATTCAGCTTTTGTAATTCTGAGATGAGATTATTACGAGTGTGCGGAGACATTCGCAACAAATCTAGGATGTGCAGACGTGCAGGTATGTGCTTGAAGTGTCAATCAAGTCATACTTGAAAGCCTCCTTAGGGCCTGCATGTTCATCATTGTTGCCACTAGGGGCGCTTACAACATCTTTTCCCGAAGGATTTACATATGTAAAGGAAGATTGATTGTAATTTTTGTGGTAGTCCCGGCTAGAGCGGGTGCCTTTATCAACTTCGAGAGCTTCTTGAGAAGGGTCTTCGTTTGGAAGATTGTCTTCAGGATCAAGAGGCTGTCATTTTTAATTTGCTAAGGATGTATCAGCAGCGGAGTTGCCATCCTCAGTGATTGTGTTGCATGGAGCATTTTTCGGGAATAAGTACTGAACAGCATCCAGCAACCTTTCTTCTTCGTTGACCAATTCATCGTCCTAAGCATCAATAGCTGGGAATTCTTCAGCCAGGAAGGGTGTGAACTTTGAAGTCACAGTCTCAGGAGAAGAAACCTGAGAGGGTGTCATCTCAGTAAAAGTCACGTGAGACGAGGTGGCTCCAGAAGATACATTGCTAGGCGTCGCCGGAGTGTAAGTGCTCTCATCAGACGATCTTCGGAAGAGCTATAATCTTGAATTATCACATTAAAGGAAGCTCTGACGGGAGACGTTGCCTGATCGGAGTCAGACTCATCCTCGGATGTAAGAGGATTGTCTATGCAGTAATTTTCTCCATTTTTAGGAGTTAAGGGAGGATGTACCTGATGGTCTTGAGGGACTTCAGGCTCTGGATTGCGAGGAGGCTCGTTGACGCGGTCTTGCTCTTGTTCTAGAGCGAGACGCTGCAAGATCCTTGCATATTCTTCAAGATCAGGCATGGGAGCCAAATCTTCTTCTTCATCAGCTCTTTGTGGCTCAACATTGTTGATTTCCACTGGAGCAATGAAGGGTGCTGGTTCAACAACATCTTTTTATACAGCCTCTTGGTCTTCTTCATCATCAGATCAGGATCCTTGTGGCTGTAGGGGGTTATACCAGATTACTGGCATAAGATGAGACTCAGGAACCCATTCTTCATCGGAGAGATATTCTCCTGTTTCAAGGGACTCCTCCCACTCGTCTGTGTAGTTGGATTCGAATCCATCATCGGTGTCGCTGGACTCGTATCCATCAATGGAGAATCCAACTACCGAATTGCAAGAGTATGATACCTCCTGCGTGGCTTCTTTGAATTGAGGTGGCATGAAATCACTGAGAGTGAATTTTCTTACCCCCTTTGAAGTCTCTGGAAGGGATGTTTTTGTTGCCTCCAGTGAAGCGGTAGAGGAAGCCTCTGCCTTTTCTTTGACTTCTTGTTTTGGCTGGGTCTTCTCTTGCCGTTTGAGCTTGAGGAGATATTTCCTAGCCTGCCTTCGCTGTTGAGCTGTAGGCTTTGTTTTCACGACCTCCCAATTTTCATCTTCCAGGAGATCGGGATGTACCCATATGGGTTGTCCGTCTGGTGTCGGGTAAGGAACCAGTTCCTCAGACGCTTGGATTGAGTTTATCACCTTGAAGGAAGTAATGATCTTCTTCTTCGGTGATTTTGATGTTTGTCCACATGTCACCATATTGACGGAGGCAGACCCATAGTTTTTGTCAAAGGTGATGACCCCGTTTTTCCACATCTCGTTTATTTTCTCCCTCACAACGAAGCATTGATTGAGAGGATGCGAGATCATCTGGTGGTATGGACAGTACCGAGAATCGTTGATTTTGCCAACATCACCCGGTCTTTTTGGTTCAGGCAAGGTGAGCTTGCCGTTTGCCACAAGAGCCCCGAAGATTTCATCAACATCTTCATCAAACGGGTATTTCTTCTCTACTCGTTCTTTGAAGGCATCTGAGAGTTCAGGTCTCTTACCAGCAGCTTTGTTTTCAGCTTTCTTTGGTGGCTGAGGAGCTGACTTGGTCTGCACATTGAGGACCACTTTTTTCTTTGGTTTTGAGGTTGCAATGGCGGTTGGCTCTTTTCTTGATGATTTCTGACTGTTGAGGTCTTTAATCACCGTTTCAGCCTCCATGGAAGCTTCTAGGAGTTCTCCCAGGTTTTTTGATTTGTTGCCGATGATCATGGAGCGGATTCTGGCTCTCATGTTGATTCGGCAGATGTCGACTAGCGACGCTTGTGGCAGTACATCAGAGCATTTGTACGCCATTGCTTTCCACTTATGACTAAAGTCATATGTTAACTCATTCTCCCCCTATTTTAGGCTGCACAGTTGAGCCATAGTAGCGGGATGATCCTCACCTTTGAAGTGAGTCAGGAAGCGTGTCTCTAGCATGGCCCAGTTTTGGATGGAGTCCTCCGGCAGAGTGGAGTACTAATCGAAGGCCGTACCTTTTAGGGTACTTGCAAAGAGGCGGATCTTGAGTGCATCTTGATCCGCGATAGCTCCCGTCAAGATCTTGAAGTGGATGACGTGCTGTCTGGCTGATCCTTTCCCTGTATATGTTTGGAGAGTAGGATGCTTGAATTTTATAAGGAACGGGACCGAGTCCATCCATAAGGGATATGGTGGCTTGATCCCATGGTCCTTGAGTATATCCTCTTCTTTTGCTTTGGCGAGGACACTGTCTACGTCCTTTTTAGTAAGGGCGCGTGACTCATTTTCTTCTCCATTTACCTCATCGTCTTGATGATTCGGAGGAGGTTCATTGTTCGCCTGATTTTGGAAGGCGAGGAGAAGGTTTTCCATCAGAGTTTGAATCCTCTGTTGGCCTTGTTCCAACTGCTGGATGCGGGTGATCGCATCATCTTGAGGTGGACTGCGGGGTGGTGGCTCAGAATTTGTAGCCAAGACGTTCATCCTTTGTGATTCGAACGAAGAAACTGTCCTGGTGACTGAGCTGGGGCTCATTCTTTTTGATGAAGAGCTTGAGGAAGGATCACTCTGCCATCCTTTGCTTGAAGGAGCAGGGGATTCTTCTGAATGTCTTCTTGTCCTGGAGATGCTGCAGGTCATCGGACGTCGGACATGGATTTTTTTTGCTGACTTTTGGCGTCTTCTGGTTTTTCCATCCATATGGACGGTAGCAACTTGGTTGGGTCTACCTTTTTCGACCCATTTGGGAGAGACTTGAAGTGTAGGAGGCTAGGTCCTTTGCTTCTCTAGTCTCTTTTGCCGATACAACGCGCGGCGGCGTATACGACGAGCAATTTGAGCTTCGGTCAGCTCTGGCTGGGCTTTGACGATGAAGGATGTGCTTCCACGGACGCAGCAGCCGAGGCTGTCTTCTTTGTAGCTGGGAAAGGACAGGATGCGAACCCTGTCCTTCGCCTGTTGCAGTGAAGATTTGAATTTTTGAAGTTCGGCCCCTGTAGAGATGAAGGGTCGAACTGCAGGTTTGTAGGCCTTAGCAGGTGCTTGCAGAGGCCTTGTGATGCATGACTTGATTTTGGGCTTATAGGAACAAGCTGGCTCATGCTGGGTTGACTTGGGAGTCAGGTTGGAGATGGGTCTCTCCACTTTCATGTAAGCAAGAGGGTAGAACTGGTTCTCTTTGAGTGGGGCCAGGAATGCTGGCTTAGTGGATGTTTGGGACCTTCTTTATTTTGGTGAAGGTCTTGGGGACCAAGTCTTGGGATAGACCAGGTCGTTTGCTGGTCGAGGCTTCGTGTGGCTGCCACGGGCTTCGGGCCTTCTGGTGCTCGCCTTTGGTGTCACGGTAGTGACACGTTGAGATGCGAGTTTCTGCTTCTTGGAAGGAGCAGCTTGTTCCTCGGGAAGTGGGAATGGTCCCAGCGTCCCAAAGACAATAGTCCGGGGAGTCGAGGTCGACCCGGAGCTCAGAGAGTTGCCGAGGGAGTTGATGCTTCGGCATCTGATGGGGCGCTTGTAGGTGCGCGTAGTTTGCTTCTATTGAAGCATGAGTTGGTGTTTACTTTCATCGAAAGTAATGGTAAGCGATGCTGCCATTGTTAGTTTTTTTCGAAAATTTCTGAAACAAGACCACATCCATTAGTAATCACAAGAATATAATGATCATAAATGGGAAGTTCTATGGTTTTGTCTTTTCAAATCGCTCGAGGGAGATGACCCAAGCAATATGAAGAAGGCAAAAGGTCATAGAGAGTACAATTATTCTGACCGCAGGTATGGTAAGCCCAGAATGAGCGTCCCAGTGACTGCTAGAAGCAATTGTGAACTTAAATTCGACTTATCGAGAAGCAGGGCTTGCTCGAGGTAAAAAGAATATAAAGTTGGAGTTACAAATGTGCCGGTCGCAATACAGTAGACCCTGAAAGGGCGTACTAGTACCGCTAGACACAAATGTTTTGAGACCGCATCCATGAGATGAGATTTTCTGTTTTGAAAGGTCAAGATTGGATTCATCAAAGAGAGCAGATGGTATTCCGATCTGAACACGGGCTCAGCGATTTCCGCGAGTGCCAGTGCTCAGAAAGAAATGAACCATAATTTCTCGGATCTGAATAAAAAAATGACGAGTTTTTTTTTTGAAAGGCCAATATCGGGTTTATCAAAGAGAGCAAAAGGCACTCTAATCTGAACACGGGCTCAGCGATTTCCGCGAGCGCCAGTGCTCAGAAAGGAGAAGACCAAGATTTCTCCAATCTAAATGCAAAATGACGGAAGTTTTTTTTTTTAAGATATTTTTTATAAAAAATATTTTTAGTTTTAGTTTTATTTATTTTATTTATTTTTTTAAGATTTTTTTCTGAAAATTTTTTATTTTTTATTTTAAAATTTTTATTTTTAAAATATTTTATTTTTGAAAAAAAATTTATTTAAAAGACGAGAGAGTACACATAGGCCTCCTAACCCGGTCTTATGAAATCTCGATTGATAAAATTGCCCCAGGTAAGGGTAGGATTACTTAATGAACCCGTTTGGAGGACCCTTGCTTAAAACAGTCAAGCTGTCTCCACACTCTGGACAAGGCTTTTCTTGAATCAACCATGATCAAAGAACGCAGTTGGTTTAACCTTAGTGGTCTATGTCTTTTTTTTTGTTTATATATATATATATTTTAGATCTTTAATGAACTCATCAAAGAGAAACGATGGCCTAAAACCTTAGTCGAACAGGCTCAACATTTCTGCAAGCACGATGAACGATAGGAAAGGATCAAGGTTTCTCAATTTTGAATCCAAACTGAGAAATCTAATTTTTGGTTTTTTTATTTTTTTTAATTTTTAGATCTTTAATGAACTCATCGAAGAGAAATGATGGCCCAAAACCTTAATCGAACAGGCTCAACATTTCTGCAAGCACGATGAACGATAGGAAAGGATCAAGGTTTCTCAATTTTGAATTCAAACTGGAAAATCTAATTTTTTATTTTTTTTTATTTTAAGATCTTTAATGAACTCATCGAAGAGAAACGATGGCCCAAAACCTTAGTCGAACAGGCTCAACATTTCTGCAAGCACGATGAACGATAGGAAATGATCAATGTTTCTCAATTTTGAATTCAAACTGAAAAATCTGATTTTTTTTTAAAGGAAAAAGAGTGGAAATGAATTCAAAGAATTAGAAACTTCCAAAAAATCTCATCTCATTTTTTTTAGATGCGGAATCCAACATAGGCCACCAATTAGAAAGTAGCCAAGGAATCGAGAAAAGAAATATAAGCATAGAGCAAAAGATATGATATGCAAATATTTCATTTCTAGCATCGTGTTCTCAAATGAACGAGTCCCACCGGGTGTGCTAGCTTGATGGAACAGCGCTTCCGCACGGTTCTACCGAGGTCGGCGGACGTGGGAGTCCGTTCGGGTCCGACCCTTTCGTAACCGGAAGGGGGCAGAGGCGTGCATCAACATTTTTTGTGTGGGTGTGCCAGATTTTCTATTTTACTTGGAATTGCAAGTGGTGATCCGGAGATCAACCTTCGTAAGTAAAAGGGAAATCAACTTCTTTCAAGTTTTCCATTGCACACATATTTAAGAAAAGAGATATTTTCTTGATTTGCCGTGAAAGACGATTTTTTTGGCATTTATAGCCGATTTTGGCGTTTATAGCCGATCTACAATCCTTATCAATAATGAAAGACAAGAGTTGTGATTTTATATCTCTTTTGAAAGAATACAAACTATAATGAAAAGCAAGAAAAGGAGGATCTAACTTCTCAAGAGATTGTGGGGGACCTGTTCAGATTGACGGTCGCAAGCCGTATGTGGACTTCGCCATCATCCATGCAGATGAGAATAGAAGATGCTATTGATTCGCTTGGCTTGGCTATAACCTCAGGTTTTTAGAGGACGAAGACCAAGAGGAGGTCCTATGTCCAATAAAAAACTAAGTAGACGGGCTTAAAAGCCACGTCTAAGCCATTGGAGGCATAAGGAGAAGGCAAGGACCTTGGGGGGGTACCCCCCAAGGGACTTTTGTCACCTTGTAGCGGTGATCGGTGTAGGATTTCCGCAGAGTTTTCTCTCTTTTATGCCTTTTTTTGTCTGAGTTTACGGATTTTTTGCAGTCTGTTGTTTGTACTTTTTCAAAAGAGACAAAAATCACAACACTTGTCTTTCATTATTGATAAGGATTGTAAATCGGCTATAAACGCCAAAATCGGCTATAAACGCCAAAATCGACTATAAATGCCAAAAAAATTGCCTTTCACAGCAAATCAAGAAAATATCTTTTTTCTTAAATATATGTGCAATGGAAAACTTGAAAGAAGTTGATTTCCTTTTTACTTGCAAAGGTTGATCTCCAGATCACCACTTGTAATTCCAAGTAAAATAGAAAATCTGGCACACCCACACAAAAAAAAATGTTGATGCACGCCTCTGCCCCCTTCCTGTTACGAAAGGGTCGGATCCAACGGACTCCCACGTCCGCCGACCTCGGTAGAACCGAGTGGAAGCGCTGGTCCATCAGCGGGGGAGAAGGACTCAGGGGCTGAGCAAGCCCTTAAGGGCAAGACGCCTATACGCGCTCCTGGAGGTAAGGCTCCCCCTGAAATGAGCGCGCCAGCGAGCAGGGCTTCTGCCGAGACAGTTCGCGAAATCAGCGGGCCTTCAGGGCAAGGATCCGGATCGGCCTCCGGGTCTCATGCCGTCCCGGCAACGTGGAGGCCGAGGCTGGAGATTCAGCCCGGGAGGCCCCAGAATGTGGAGGATCGGGTATTGGGGAACCCTCTTGTCATCGGGGCTCTCGCCAAAGCCTGCGGCCTCCCGCGCGACATGGAGCAGCATGCAAGATCCGTCAACGAGAAGCTGTTGGCCTCGGCGATTCAGGCCGCTCTCCTAGTATGTATTCCTGGTGCATCTCTGATGGATTTTGTTCCGGCTGCTCTTGTCCAATTCGTTTTCCTTTGTAGAATGTTCAGAGGCCCTAGTTGGTGCTAAAAAGGAGCGAAAAAAACGTCTCCAGGGTTTCTCAACTAGAGTCCGAGAGGGAGAAGCTCAGGAAGGAGCTGGCGGACTTGATGAAGAGCAACGCCGAGCTGAATGCACAAATGGATGTGGCACTGGCCAGCATCACCGATCTCACATCGACGACCCACCAGCTGAGGGGCGAGATTCGGGTGAAGACGAAAAGGTCGCTCGAACTGGAGACTGAGCTGGCAAAACAAAAGGCAGATTCGGTGGCCGAATCGTCGAGGCAGCATGCCAAACTGGTAGCTAAGCGTGCCGAACTGGAGCGGCTGCAAAAGGAAAGCGCTGATCTCAAGTCTTCGCTCCGGGCCGAAGTCCTTGCTGCCTTCTAAAAGGGTGTAGACCGGGCCAGGAATATGAAAGATAGGTGGAGGAGATAACCTCCATTCTGTTCGAGGAGGGATGTCGGGCCGCATTGAAAGAGGTGGGGGTTCCTGAAGATCACCTGGTCTATCAGAACCTGCCAAAGTACTCAGGCCCGGAACCCGAACCGAGTCCTGCCCCACTGCCTGAGAGTCCTCGGGTCGAAGCCCCTGTTGCTAACCCTCTCTTGGACGGTGCTCCATCTATCCCTCCTGCGGGCGATGCTCCATCTACCCCTCCTGCGGGCGATGCTCCAGAGACAGCCGTGGCTGCTGTCAAGACTGCCGGTCCCCCAGAGAAACAGTGAGGGTGCTGACCAAGTCGCCGAAGTCCTTGTAGCTTTTTGAATACTCCGTTTTTCCTGCTTTCAAATTGTAATCTTTTTGTCCTTTGGAGATGTAAAGTGACTCACTTGTAATCTTTTCCCATTTGAATGAAAAGCCAAGTTAATTCAGTCGAGCTGTCTCCTTTCTTTTCCTTTTGAGTCATGCCTCTTTTTGTTTGAGTCCGGCTAATTACTGTGGTATGAGAGCTACCTGAGTTGGGAAGAGGACACCTAGCAGTCATCATAGTTATCCGCCCTGGTATCCTGCATTCCGAGGCCCATAAATAGCAATAAGTACAGCGGTACGACCGATGCAGAAAACGAGCAGATGGATCCACTTGTCACCATCGGATCCGCCAGTCAACTCATAGGAAACGTGCGCTCCACGCGAGGCGTGGGAGACCTCACCCCATAAATATCCTTGAGTACTAACCCCTCCTTCCCCTTACAAATAAGGGGGGTAAGTCTGCCATGGAAGAGGAAAAAAAAAGAAACCTGAATCAGTGGCCCTCACAGCTATGAGGATCCGTCCGCCTCTACCTGACACTCTGGTAGTCTCATCTTTTAGGAGTCCTTTAGAAGTCTTCGTCCTGAGCAAGCTCTCTGTGATTGAAAACAACTCCCTCCGGGAGGGACTGTACCTGGCGGTCGTGGTCTGCGCGTTCTCTGAATATGGTCACCGTAGACCACGCGTTCTCTAAACGCGGGTCCATGACCAACTCCTACCGATGCGGCTGCGTGGAGGTCGACTTCTGTTGATGCAGTTGGGAGTTGGTTGCAGACTTGGTTCTGTTGCGATCCAAGCATCGGCATTGGAACAAGAGCTTGAGCTTGTTTGCAAATTTTGGTCTCACTGACCATAGGGTATTGTAGAGCTTTTGGCACTGAGGACCAGATCGAGAAGCCTCCAAGCTAAAGACCAGTGAAGATCAGAGTCTCCAAGCTTCCTTTCTTTTTTTGTTTTTAGAGGACTACGAGCCTCCTTATTGTATTTTTCTTTGCTTTTCTAGCAACTCATGTAATGAGGATATTACATTTAATAAAAATGAAGTTTGTTCCAATTCAAATGGACTGTGTTTTTCTATATCTATTACTTTTTCTGTACTTGCACTGCTTTTCTGCATCTATGTGCTTCTTTTTTCTGTGCTTGAATTGCTTTTCTGCATCTCAGTGCTTCTGCTGCTGTTTTTGTAAAGGCAGCTATTGGTCGAGGTGAACCTAGAATTTTGAGGAACTCGGCCGTGCGAGCCTGGGCCCAGGATCAATCTCAGGGGGTGTATGAACCCAGAGTTTTAGGAGCGACTGGGTGTATGAACCCTAAGTCAGTCCCTGGGTGCGTGAACCCAAAGTTTTAGGAAGCCTGGGTGTATGAACCCGAGGTCAGTCCCAGGGTGTATGAACCCAGAGTTTTAGGAGTGACTGGGTGAACCCTAAGTCAGTCCCTGGGTGCATGAACCCAAAGTTTTGGGAAGCCTGGGTGTATGAACCCAAGGTCAGTCCCAGGGTGTATGAACCCAGACTTTTAGGAGCGACTGGGTGTATGAATACTAAGTCAGTCCCTGGTGCGTGAACCCAAAGTTTTGGGAAGCCTGGGTGTATGAACTCGAGGTCAGTCCCAGGGTGTATGAACCCAGAGTTTTAAGAGCGACTGGGTGTCTAAATCCTAAGTCAGTCCCTGGGTGCGTGAACCCAAAGTTTTGGGAAGCCTGGATGTATGAACCCGAGGTCAGTCCCAGGGTGTATGAACCCAAAGTTTTAGGGGCGACTAGGTGTATCAACCATGAGTTAGTCCCTGGTATCTGCTGCTGCCGAACTCCGAAATCCGATAGCACAAATTGTGGAAAGGGCGAAGGCTACTTTTATTGACCATGAAATTTCTATTACATCTCCAGAAAAAAGAACTTCTTGAGGTGGGATGCATTCCATGGTCTCGGCAAGCGCCTTCCCTCCAAGTCCTCGAGCTTGTACGGAGATCGCCCTTCTGCTGAAACCACTCTGAACGGGCCATGCTAGTTTGCCTTCGTTTGGATTTCTGTCAGACGGGAGTGTTTTCTTCAGGATCAGTTCCCCTACCGAGAAACTCCTCTCTTTGACCCTTTCGTTGTATCATTTGGCTATCCGCTATTGGTAGTCGGCCAGTCGTTTGGCCGCCGCTTCTCTGCGCTCGTCGGCCAGATCCAGTTCCATTGCTAGGTTCATCTCGTTTCGGCCCTGATCAACAAGTTCTAATCTCAGAGTGGGGAGACTAATCTCCAGGGGAATGACTGCCTCCATCCCATAGGCCGAAGTGAAATGCCTCGGGGTTGTCCTGTATGCCCATAGAACGCTAGGGAGCTCCTCTACCCATCTTCCTTTTGCCCGGTCCAGTCGCTTTTTCAGGCCGTCAAGTAATACTTTGTTAGAAATCTCGGCCTGGCCATTGCTTTGCGGGTACATCGGGGTGGAGTAGTGGTTTCTGATGCCATGCTTTTGACAGAAGTCTCTGAAAACATTAGAGTCGAACTGAGTCCCGTTGTCCGAGATCAGAGTTCTAGGGATACCAAACCTTGTAATGATATTCTTCCACACGAAATTCTTAGAATCCCTCTTGGTGATGGAGGACAGCGGTTCGGCTTCTACCCACTTTGTGAAATAATCCGTGGCAACTATCAGCCATCTTTTGTTCCCTGGAGCCCGATGGAGAGGTCCCACAATGTCCAGCCCCCATTGGGCAAAGGGCCACGGGCTAGAGAGGGGACTCAGGTCCTGCGCTGGCTGATGAAGGGAATGAGAAAACTTCTGGCACTTTTCACACTTCCTTGTGTATATCTGCGCGTCCTTCTGCATGTACGGCCACCAGTAACCTTGGCTGATAGCTCGGTATGCCAGCGACCGTCCTTAGATGTGGCTTCCACAAATTCCTTCATGAATCTCGTACAAAAAGTCGTCAATCTTGCTCGGATGAACGCATTGGAGATAGGGACTTATGAAGGATTTTCTGTAGAGCTTGCCTTCGGGAGATAGCCAGAATCGAGCTGCCTTGATTCTGATCCGGTGAGCTTCATTTTTGTCTTCGGGGAGCTGATCATCTTCGAGGTAAGAAGTGATCAGGTCCTTCCAACTTGGGCCAAGATCAAGGCTCAGAACCTGCCGAGATGGATGGAGCTCCAAGCTTGATCTTGGTATCGACCCAACCTCAACAGTCCTCTTCTTTCCTGCTTCAACAGCGGAGGCCAGGTTTGCGAGCGCATCAGCATGCGTGTTAGTAACCTTAGAGATTTGCCTGACTTCGGCTGTCTGGTAGTGAGCGAGAAGTTTCTTTGTGAGGACTAGATAGGCCGCCATCCTGTCGTCCCGGGCTTGGTAATCCCCAGTTAGTTGGCTTGTGACCAGTTGTGAATCATTGAAGACCACCAATTGACGGGCTCCGAGGATTTGGGCGCTGTTTAGTCCCATAATTAGAGCCTCGTACTCGGCTTCATTGTTTGTTGCTTTGAAGTCCAGGGTCAGAGCCTGTTCTATGACCAATCCCTTTGGCGATTGGAGGACTATGCCCGCGCCAGCTCTCTTGGAAGTAGATGAGCCGTCAACGAAGACTTTCCATGCTGAGTTAAGGGCCTGGCTCTAAGATAGTTCATCGACCTCGGTGGCTTCACTTTCATGCCCTATGCCCCCCAGTTCGGTGCCGGGCTGGGCTGAAGCCGAGTTGGGAGAAACGAACTCAACAATGAAGTCTGCCAAGATCTGGGCTTTGATCGCAGTCCTGGGCTGCTATTGGATATCATACTGCCCCAGTTCGACCGCCCACTTGGAAATCCTGCCTGAAAAGTCAGCTTTTCTGAAAATAGTCCGGAGTGGGTGCTCCGTAATAACCACAATAGTATGGGACTGGAAGTAATGAGAGAGCTTGCGAGAGGCACTGACGAGTGCCAACGCGAGCTTCTCGGGTAAGAGGTATCTGGTCTCGACGTCAAGAAGGATCTTGCTCGTGTAATAGATCGGTTTTCGTACTTTATCTTCCTCTTTAATGAGGACAGAGCTCACCGCATGATCCGAGACTACCAGATATAAATACAACGTCTCCCCCTGAGTTGGGGTGGAGAGTAAGGATGGTGAAGAGAGATAGGTTTTGAGTGCTATCTGTGCTTGGTCACACTCAGGGGTCCATTGCTATTTTAAGTTTTTCCTTAAAAGTTGAAAGAAAGGCCTGCACTTATCTGACGATCTGCTGATGAATCGGTTGAGTGCGGCGGCCATTCCAGTTAGCTTTTGGACATCCTTTGTAGTCGTCGGACTCTGGACTCCCAAGATCACCGTAATCTGGTCCGGATTGGCTTCTATCCCTCTCTGTGTTACCAAACTTCCGAGGAATTTGCCGGAAGCGACGCCGAAAGCGCATTTGGAGGCGTTCAGCTTGAGCTTGAATTCCCTGAGAATACTGAAGACTTGAGCCAAATCTGCCAGATGATCTTGAGACTGCTTGGATTTGACGACCATCTCGTCAATATATACTTCGACGGTCGTGCCGAGCTGAGCCTAGAACATCTTCATGACGAGTCGCTGGTAGGTGGCCCCGGCGTTTTTCAATCCAAAAGGCATCACCTTATAACAATAAATGTTGCGGGGGTGATGAACACAATCTTCTCCTCGTCTGGCCCAAACATCGGGATCTGGTGATAACCTCGATAAGCGTCGAGGAAGCTCATCCTATCGTGGCTAGCAGTGGCGCCGATCCTTTGATCAATTTTCAGAAGCGGGAAGCTATCCTTCGGGCAAGCTTTGTTGAGGTCGGTGAAATCGATGCACACCCTCCACTTACCGGTTTTCTTCTTGACGACCACCGTGTTGGCTAACCAGACCGAGTACTGGACCTCTCTGATCGCTTCAGCCTCTAGCAACCTATCGATCTCTTCAACCACGGCTTCTGTCTGCGGCAGGCCTGTTCTGCGGGCCTTTTGCATCACGGGCTTGTGGCTGGGATCTACGTTCAGCTTGTGACACATAACTTCAGGGTCGATCCCGGGCATCTCGCTCGGAGTCCAGGCGAAGACATCTCTGTTCTGCATCAAGAGTTTTGAGAGCTCGGTCCTTTCAGGGTTGGCAAGCTGGCTACCGAGCAGGAAGAATTTGTCTAGGTCGAGTGGATCGATCCTGATCTCGGCTAGATCCTCAATGCTCTTCTTCTTAGGGTTTCGGCCGATTTCATCCAGCTCCCTTTCGAGCTCTGCCATGTGCACCTGCCCCGGCTCTTTTTCCCCAGGAACTACGGCCATCATGCACTGCTTGGCCAGTTGCTGATCTCCGTCCACAGTGATCACTTCCATCTTGCCCTCCTTATTCTCAAGCAAGAACTTCAGCTTCTGGTGGAAAGTGGAGGGAACTGCTTCCATATTGTGGAGCCAAGTCCTACCCATAATAGCAATGTAGGGGGAGGGTGCGTCTACTACTAAGAAGTCGGTCATCACAGAGGCTCCAAAGTGATCCTTCCTTTGGGGTAGACTGGTTTGGCGCTGAATTCTATTGGAGGCGTACGGGCCTCTTTTAAATCAGCCTCCAAGAGACCCATCTTTTTAAAACATCCTAAGTAAAGGATTTCGGACGAGCTGCCGGAGTCAACGAGGATTCTCTTCACTGTGAAGTCCCGCAGCTTCAATGTCAGGAGCAGATGATCGTTATGGGGGAGCTGAACTCCTTCAAGGTCCTTTTCCGAAAAACAGATAGCAGGGCGCTCACGCCGTGCTCTCTTTAACGCTGGTTCGAGCTCAGCCCTCATCACTTCTTTCCCATGAGAGGCCTGCCTGGCCTCAGTACGAGCCTGGGCGCTGCCCCTAGGGGAGGCGGAAGGCACTGAGTATACCAGGTGGATGACGTTGATGATCTTCTCTGATCCGTCGCTGTCCAGGTCCTTGTCACTGCTTTGACGAATCCTGTCATTGCCAGCATCTCCTGTTTTGATGTAATCCTTCAGGTGGCCTTCCTTGGCGAGCTTCTCCAGGTGTGACTTCAGGATCCTGCACTCCTCGGTTTTATGCCCGTTTTGCTTGTGGTAGGGGCAAAACCTGTTCTGGTCACGGGAGCTGGCAGATTAACTTCTCTTGCTCCTGGATGAGGATGTTTTGAGCCGCGACATCCCCCCCGCCAGTAAAGTGGCGTGAATGGTGGGAATTGCTGACTGCTACAGACTTGTCCCTCTGGGGATGCTCCTGTCGTTCGTCCCGCCGGGGAGGCATAACTTCCTCGCCCGGGGACGAATCCTCGACTCGCTTTGGGAATTTGGACGAAGAGGTGAGTGTCCGGGTGCACTTCACTGGTAGCTGCACCAGGTCTTTCCCCAGACCGCCTCTGAGGAGGGGCATCCGGCGACGGGCCCGGTAGCTGGACCACTGCTCTCGAAGATTCTCCGCCTTTCTTAGCTTTCGGAGGCATGGTATTTGGGAAGATTGGGCTAATACTTTCCCACAGACGACGACAATTGTAAGTGTAGAAATTATAACTCACAAGATTACGGGGTGTCTGATAGGACTTATCCAAACGTATGATGAAAGTCAGCTGCCTCAAAGCCTGAAAGGGGAGGAACAAACGGTCAGAGGACCCTGGCCTGAGTGGCGCAAGGCTCTCCGATGCAAAAGTTAGTGTATGAATTGAGCAGAGGTCGAAGAAGAAGAGAGACAGAGTAACCGCTCAAGAGGAAATGTCTATGCGTACCTTTGTTATGGAATGTCCCCCTATTTATAGAGGATTCTACCTGATATCTTGGAGTGGGCCCCTAGATTTGATAGGAATGATCTTATTAGCCCACAAAGTAATAAATGCGGGTCCATCATAGCCCACAAAGCATTTATTGCCAGTCCGATCAGCCCACGTCGCAATAAATGCATGTCATGTTGGGCCTGATCGTGTCTCAAGCCTTTGGCGGTAGGGGTCCCATCGGATCCATCCTCGGGCTCTGCCTTGATTTGGCTACAGCTGCTGGATGCCGCCTTGTCAGCGATCTGGCGGATATTGTGGACGGCTGGGGTGGCCCATCTGTTCCAATGGCAAGTGCCCATACTCTGCCACGTGTCTGATGACGTGGCGGGTGTAGGGGCGAGATCATGGTTTTTCCTTCATCTCGGCTGCCGACCCGACTTTCTCAGCCGGGGTCAGGCGTGCAGCCGAGATCAGCCTTCTTAGCCGAGCTCAGCATGGACAGCCGAAGTCATGCTGGTTTCGGCCAAGGCTCTCACCTCGGCGGCCGAGGTGTGTCTGGATGGCACGTGGGTGCACTAATTGACGTCTTATCGCCAAGATCAGTATAACCCTGGTGTCTTGAAAATCTCCCCACACAAAACCCATATTAATCTTCATCCTAATTTATTAAAAGCCTCATCATCCAGATGACTCATTCACTCATCTCTATCTCTCCATTTTCATTACTATTCACTCTCCTTTCTCCTTCATTGCCTCTTTGCCATTGACAACCACCAGGGCTTCATCTTCACCGGCCATTCATCACTTCATCTTCCTTAATCTCTAAGGAACACAACCATCCCTTTTTCTAAGGTTTTCATCCACAACCCATTGAAAGGTAGGCTTTCAAAGCTTTTAAACGTAGCTCTCCTTCTTCCTTTATACAACACCAAAAACAGGAAATTGGAATGGATTTCCGTTCCTAATCCGCCCGTTCCTAATCCGTAAATCTGTTCCCAAATCGTTCCTAATCCGTTAATCCGTTCCAAAAATAGAAAATTGAACGGATTAAAGGATTAGGAACAGACGGATTAGGAACGGTAATCCGTTCTAATTTCCTATTTTTGGTGTTGTGTTAGTTTAGAAATGGATTAGGATAGCTCACTACATCCCATTGCATTCATTTTGTAGAAAGATTTTGGGATTGAGAGTGTTTCCTCCACTTCTGAGCTCAAAGAAGGATTTCCCCAATTTCTCTTGGGTTCTTATCTTAGCTCTTCTTTATGCTCTAATCTTGATTAATATTGATGGAAAACATGATAATCTTGTCTAAATGTTTAATGAAATGAATTGGAAATTAAATGGATAGATTGATGGACTTGAGGAGGGGGGGGTATGGATGTATATGGTGAGGGCAAGGCCCTATTTTCCTTGTTTGCAGGTGCGAATGACGGAAGGGAGAAAAACTCCCCATTTTGTATTCTACACAGATTTCACTTCAGAATTCTGGAGCATTTCGGTCAGCCGAACCTGGGTGTTGGCTAGCCGAAATGCACATGGGAGACCTGTCGGTTAGAATTCCAGAGAGCTCGTTTTCTGGGATTTTAATGCAGTCGGTCATCATTTCGGTCAACTCTCGGCTGAACGAACATGTCGGCTAACCGAACCTAGCTTATCGAATTTCCTCCTTTTTCGAAAGGAATTATCCTTAGTCTATGGACTTAGGTGGAACCTTGATTACCCTCTTTGGACTCATTTGACTTGATACGAGGGATGTCTTGGGCATACATTTTCTCGTAGTTATTTCCAGTTTTCTTGAGTCTTCAACTTAGATCAATCTTGAACGGTAAAGGACAACGGGATACCTCATTTTATATCTATGTACGAAGATTGTTTGTTCGGGTATCGCGAACCTTATTCTTTTCGTTAACTGTGTAGAGTTGTACAAGATCACGGTAATAACATTGTACCTAGATTGGATTGTTTATCGTTCCTGATTCGAATGATATCGTTTGATGCTTTCTACATGAAATGTTTATGTTCTTTAGATTTACTTGCTTTGTTTGGGATCACTTGATGAACCTAGATGATGAACCTAGGATCCCTCTTGATGTTTTTCTTATTTATTAATTGTTGGAAGTGTTGTGATTAGGTGGCTTTGATTGTAAAAGCTTGATGAGGACTACTACGGTATTGATACTTGAATAAGCTTGCTTGATGGTCTTGATTTGATTGATGGAAAATACTCTCTCAATTGTTTATGAATCTTGTTCAGGCAAGAAAACCTAGTCTACTCACTATTGCTTGTCTAGGACTCTTGTGTCAGGCATCACTCAGTTGTTAACGCCCAATATAGGGTGGGGCACTACCTGTGTGAGGACTTTGGTTCGAAACTCTGCGCAGTACTACTTTTTACACTTTTGATGGATTGTACACCATCGGATACATCTTGCATTCTTGATCTTGATGACTACTGGCCATTGTATCCCTCTTGCTTGCTTGCTTGCTTGTCGGGTTTCATCCCATTCCACTCTACCACAGTTCTCATGTTGAGCATGGAGGGTCATGTGAAACTATCCGTGGTGTATTAGCTTATGTGACTTGCCTATTTACTGGTATTGTTTATGATTCGAATGCTATACACTTCTTGTGTCTGAAATGTATACATTTTTATTGACTTTGTCTCTTGTCTACTCTGATTCGATATGCATATCTTGTTGTCATTTATATATACATTGCTTTGCCAACTATCGTGTTGACGATACTACTCTTGGTGCATAGGTACCGAGCCCTTCTATCCTGAGAAGGAGACGATGGAAAAAGTACAGGCGAATCAGCCTGATGATTTCTTAGACTATAGTACGGACGGTGTTGTATAGCTGTACTGACCCCGTACTTGAGAGCCTTCATGTTTATCTTGATAGATTCATTTTTGTACTTTTGTTTATCTTTTGATTAGGCCCAGGTTTTGATGTGGCCTAAAGTTGTAATTAACACTTTTAGTTAAACTGTTAAACTGGAACTTTAGTTAATGTATTTCAGTTATTTCTATTAAACTATACTTCTTTAAGATACCATTTGTAATTATAATGCTTCCGCTATTGATTGTTTATAATTGAGGAAATGTTTGTACCTCACAACGGTCTTCGATCTAGTTGGGACATGATTGGGGCTAAGTTATATTTGACTTATGTTGGAAAAAGTTTTAATTAGCCCTAATCTCAAGTATAACCCTAGTTTTAATTTTAGGGACGTGACACTCGGGCTCGGGCTCAACTCCATTAGCTCACAAGTTGAGCTCAAGCTAAGGTTTGTTCACCTAGACTCTGCTCAGGCTTGACTTAATTAACGGGCTAGTTCGAGCTTAGGCTTGAAATTGATGTGATCAAGTCAACATTTTTTAGGGCCCCTTGTCAAGTTTGATTAGCCAATACTCTTGATAATCATAAACACCAAACAGTTAACCTGTTAGTGAACAGAACAAGAATTTATATCACCCCCCTCGAACAGAAAGCTATTAGAATCCGGAATCCAATAGACAAACTAGACATACAGATGGAGGTGACATGCCTGATGATCATAACCTGTCTTAGATTAACCTATTAGTGAACGGCACAAGAATTTATATCAACAAATACATTCCAAAAGGTTAAATTGTTAGGAAGCAAAAGACTAATATACTTGACATCACCAAGCCCATGTTCGAGTCGAAGATGACATCATCAATGCTCATAAAATGTTGAGGAAGACAACCAAACCCCAAGCACGAGATCTAGCTCGGTAAAGTGAGGACAAGTTGAGCTTGGTCAGATCAGCTCCTGAAGATCAACTCGAGTGCGAGCTTAGCTTGAGTTAAACAAAAGGCAGTTGTCCACAATGGAGCTTGTGCAAGCTTAACTCAGCTCTGAATATATACACTTAAATGAGATATCTCTAGCACCGTTTATCGATCAATGATGCCTTGTGTCAACCTGTGCACACTATTTAAAACGAGTGATGGAAATGACATCCAAATCTCTGGTTGGAGGAGAAATGAGTACGAAATCTATTTTGTTATTTGGAGAAGTTGAGAACATTTGGGCTGGCTTTTATTTACGTTTTAATTTTTTATTTGAGATACTTGGGTTTGGATTAAAGTTCATGCAAATATAATTTGGAAGTTTTCAGATCGAAATCATTGTGTGTTCTTACTCGAAGATCTTAGTTGGGAACCGATTAGACGTGTATTGAAAAAGATATATATTTTAAGAGTCCACAAAGATTGGATTACATTACTGTTTGAGAGTATATTGAAATTAAATCATTCATTGCTTTAGGAGCCTGCTTCTATGTTTTTTTATCGGTTCTGTAAATTATATTAAAGACTTAAAGAAAGGTAAAACCATAGAAGGAGAAAAATAAAGCATGTGAAGGTATTAGAGCTAAATATCCATGCAAATACAACAAATTACAAAGGAGATAAGAAAGCTACATCTCTTTCTACCCCCCAAACTTAGCCACATTAAGCATCTACTATGCCATTTGCCGACCGATACACATGATGAAACTCAACATTCAAAGATGAGGACCAAGTCTTGATTTCATTGAAAAGGAGTTTAAATCATCCGGAGAATGTGCTTTCTCTCCTGCACAATCATTCAAGACTTTTGTAATTTCTTTCTCTTCAAACTCACTTTCCAACCATTGCTTCAAGTCTAAAAATATAGAAGAGAACTGAAGACTTTCCAAGGTGGGCATATGAAAATCTTCATAAGAGTAAAGGGGTTCAAGAAACTCCACAAAGCCTGCTTCTATGATCAACATATCAAATATAAAGATGTTGATCTAGATATCATGATAAATGCCCCATCTTGTCAAGATCATAAAAACTCATGATGCAATAAATAGATATAAGCAGTACAATAACAAGGTTTATGTGGTTCCACAGTGTGTCTTGTGTCCACTACAGTGTTTAAAAATTTGACCAAGTCTGAGTTGGGTCTTATGTGACTTAGCCAAATCGTACCATATTGCTACCCAACTAAGTCTAGAACAGGATCTTGCCATAGTTCTTTGTGTGCTCTAGTGATGAAAGACCTCGGAACTTGCTTCGAGTGCTTGGATCTCTGGATGATAAAGGAAAGGGCTCTCATCTCCCTCAAATTAGAAATCCTGAGGAGTCATGTCACGACCCGGCCCCGAGATTTGATTAGCTCGGACAGACCCCGAGTCGCGAACTCATACTTACTCCCGTAAATTCCGAATTAACAAAAGCTAAAACGAAATTTACAAGGGATATCAATACAATACCTGTCAACTGTATACAACGGCGGAAATTATACATTGACAAAACATAATATACAAATTAATCTAAGTTCAAGAAAGTCAATCACCGTATATTTAATACAATACGGGGACTTCTAATTACATTCAAAATTTGTTCTTTCGCTCTCAGCGATCAAATCCACTCGATTAAACCTCCTGGAGGTATCGGGCGGGCATCCTCCGCTGGCGGCGCGGCCTCGGCAGGACCGGCACGGGCATCTGGGCCTGTGACATTCATCAATAGTACCATGAATACGACGGTTCAACAAATACATACATGTTATGATAGTTCTAGCTATCATATAATCCAATGAAACGATTCATTAACAATAATAACAATAACGGATCCAGTAATATCATTAAGTTGATATCTACATGGACACTCTTTATTTAAGGGTTGTCAAATGGTATGGAATAAGTCAGTGTCTTGATCAGAGATCACTAACTTCCACGAGGTTCCGGAACACCTCAAACATCTACTGCAGCAGAAATAGTTCATTATGCAATTCATGTTCAATGTAATTCATTCACAATTTCACGTGGTAACTAACCAATGGTTATCAGACGTCTAAGCCAAGCAAATGAGTGAAATATTCATTTTTCAATACACGTACTATTTTCTATGAATATCATTTGAATTGTGTATTCGGAAACTTGAGTTTACACCTATGAAGGCTTATACATTAACAATATTCAGCCTGTATACATTAGGCCTCAAACTAGATAATTTTCACGATTTCCTGTACAGTGTCGATTCGCCTATCGGTCAGCCCATCGGTCGACCGACGGCTTCATGACGGCTGACCGACGGTGCGTCGGTCAGAATTCCAGCGAGCCAGAATTCCCTGAATTCTGAACTACTTTTACACTATCGGTCGACCCATCGGTCGACCGACCACACTGCGTCGGTGGACCGACCCACGTCGGTCAGAATTCCAGAGAACTGGAATTCTCTGGAAAACCAACAGGTATACCTGTCGGTTCACTCGTCGGTTCATCGGTCGACTCGCCGATCCAAAAGCTCAGTACGAGCTTCAGGTTTCTGAAGCCAATCTTCTGGTTTCTTGGCCCAAATGAGTTCTAATGACTCATAAACGTCACAAAGCATATAAACAAGTAAGTACTTGCCTCTTATGGTGTTAAATTCACAAAAACCCCTTTGTATAGCTTAAGCTTGAGATCGATTTCTCTTCAATCCAAGCTTTGCAACTCCTCCAATGGAAATAGACTTGAAGAAGATGATTACTATGATGAAGAGCTTGAGTTCTCTCCAACACAACTATAAGAGACTTTGTTTGATGGTGAAAATTGAAGGAAGAAAGAGAGAAATGAAAGAAACCAAGAGGAAGGCTAGGGTTTTGGAACATAATTTCCAATTGACTGTTCTTAGCTTATATAAGCTTTTGAATTGCGTTTAGCCCCCTTTAATTCTTCCTTAATTATAATTCAAGTCAAATGGATGGTGATCTGAATCAATATTCGTCAAACAACTTCGAGTCTTTGACGGAAGTGAACGTACTCCTCGAGATACGCGCGTTGGCATCAAGAGTTTCCGTATTCGATGAAATCCATATAAAACCGTATTTACACAAAAGTCCCTCAATTCCTAGTTTGAGTTCACAAACTCATCAAATCCATTTACAATCCATTATACAAGCTTGTTAAGCTTAATTCATTCTCTTAAGGCTAAACCAAGTCAATTTGGTACTAAGCCTTCATTAATTTGTCTAAACACGTTTAATTAGTCATAAGCTCGATTATCAAGAGTTAATCGTAATTAACTCGGGACGGGGTCTCACAATTCCCTATAACTTTTAGAACCATTCGGTCCTCCGAATGCTATATAAATCAATGAAATTCAAATATCAAATTACGAATTCATATTTACCTGTACGAATAGCTCGGGATACTTTCGAGCCAACTGCTCCTCAAGCTCCCACGTAGCCTCATTAGGTCCATGATGTGCCCAAAGCACTTTGACCCATCTAATCGTTCGGGTGCGCAGAACCGCCTCCTTGGTATCAATGATCTGAGTTGGCTTCTCAACATACGTGGTGTTTGGAAACACTTGGATCTCTTCATGCTTTATAATATGTGAAGGATCATGTACGTACTTTCGAAGCATAGAAATGTGAAATACATTGTGAATACCGGAGAGTTCTGTTGGCAACTCGAGACGATAGGCTACATTTCCAATTCGACTCTGGATCTTAAAAGGTCCAATGAATCTCGGGGAGAGTTTCCCTTTTTGCCCGAATCGGATAGTGCCTTTCATCGGTGAAGTTTTCAAAAAGACCATATCATCTATGGCGAACTCTAGATCACGTCGACGATTATCAGCATAGCTTTTCTGCCGTGATCTAGCAATCTTCAACCGATCCTGAATCTTCTGTACTCTCTCTGCTGTTTCAGCAATAATCGTAGGACCATGGAAACTTCGAGTTCCCACCTCTTCCCAGCTCACTGGAGTCCTACATCTCCGACCATACAAAGCTTCGAACGGTGCCATTTCAATGCTGGAGTGGTAGCTGTTGTTGTATGCAAATTCACACAATGCTAAATGGTCATCCCAATCACTCCCAAAATCAGATACACTGGCACGAAGCAAGTCTTCTAAGGTCTGAATAGTCCGTTCTGATTGTCCATCAGTCTGTGGATGATAAGCAGTACTAAACTTAAGTCTGGTACCCATCGAATTCTGAAAAGATTTCCAAAATGCCGAAATAAACCGACTATCTCGATCGGAAACAATTGAGACGGGAGTTCCATGCAATCTAATCACTTCACTGGTAAACAATCTGGACATATCACTGAAACCAATACCTTTTCTGATCGGAAGGAAGTGTGCAGACTTCGTAAGGCGATCCACGATCACCCATATGGCATCGTGCTGTTTCCTCGTTCTTGGCAAACCTGATACGAAGTCCATAGTAATGTGTTCCCACTTCCATCGAGGAATGTTCAGTGGATGAAGCAAGCCAGGTGGTTTTTGGTGCTCAGCCTTCACACGCTGACAGGTCAGGCATGAAGTTACATAACCGGCAATTTCTCGCTTCATATTGTTCCACCAAAACATATCCTTGAGATTCCTATACATCTTTGTGCTTCCAGGGTGTATAGAGTATCTAGCATGATGTGCTTCATACATCACTGCTTGTTTTATATCATTTTCTGCTGGAACGCACAATCTGCCTCTGAAGTAGAGGATTCCTTCCACTAACACGAAGTCTGGTCTTGCAGCAATGTTGTCCCTGATCCTTACCAATTCCGGATCGTCGAACTGTCTATCCTTAATCTGTTGGATAATAATTGGTTCGAACACGGACATTGCCATAGTCATTGCTTGGTCATCGACTGCCTCAATGGACACATCCATGTCCTTGAAATCATCAAGTTGATTCCATCCCCATTTAAATGATGCTACTTCAATAGTCTTTCGACTCAAGGCATCGGCTACGACATTGCCCTTTCCAGGTACATATTTAAATGGAAAGTCGTAGTCCTTGATCAGCTCTAGCCAACGACGTTGCCTTAGATTAATCTCCTTTTGAGTGAATAAATACTGAAGACTCTTGTGATCACAGTGAACTTCAAAAGTTTCACCATACAAGTAATGTCTCCATTGTTTCAAGGCAAACACAACCGCTGCGAGCTCAAGATCGTGAGTAGCATAGTTCTTCTCATGCTCTTTCAACTGACGAGAACCGTAGGCAATGACTTTTCTATGCTGCATCAATACACATCCCAAGCCAACACCCGAGGCATCTGAGTAGATCTCAAATCCACCTCTTCCTTCGGGTAAAGCTAACACGGGAGCTGAAACAAGTTTCTGCTTCAAGGTCTGTAAACTAGACTCACAAGCATCGTCGCATTGAAAAAGAACGTCTTTTCGAGTCAGTTTCGTTAGTGGAGCCGCTATCTTTGAGAAGTCCTTGACGAACCTCCTATAATAGCCTGCCAACCCTAAAAAGCTTCGAACTTCAGGTACATTCTTCGGACTCTGCCAATTGGTAACCGCTTCAATCTTAGCTGTATCTACAGCTAACCCTTTTCTGGTAATAACATGACCTAGAAATGCCACCTGCTGCAACCAGAAGTCGCACTTCTTGAGGTTTGCATACAACTGATTTGCCCTCAGTATTTGCAAAGTCGTCCTCAAATGATGTGAATGCTCCAACTCTGTCTTCGAGTATACCAGGATGTCATCTATGAAGATTACAACAAACTGGTCTAGGTATGAAGAAAACACCCTGTTCATTAGTGCCATAAACACTGCAGGTGCATTGGTTAGACCAAAAGGCATCACGAGGAATTCATAGTGACCGTAACGAGTCCTGAATGCAGTTTTCTGTATATCCTGATCTTTAACCCGAATCTGATGATATCCAGATCGAAGATCAATCTTGGAAAAGTGTGCTGCACCTTGGAGTTGATCAAACAATTCATCGATCCTAGGCAGAGGATATTTGTTCTTAATTGTCATTTGGTTTATCTGCCTATAATCAATGCACATACGAAGGGTGCCATCCTTCTTTTTCACAAACAGAACAGGTGCTCCCCAGGGTGAGACACTAGGTCTTATGAAACCCTTATCAAGTAAGTCCTGTATCTGTTTCTTCAATTCACATAACTCAGATGGTGCCATTTGATACGGTGCTTTCGAGATTGGTGCAGTACCAGGCATGAGTTCAATTGTAAAGTCCACTTCCCTTGCTGGAGGTAGACCGAGTACTTCACTTGGGAAACACGTCTGGAAATTCACAGACTACAGGAATGTCCTTCAATTCCCGTACAGGCTTCTCTTCCGAAATAAATGCGATGTAGCCCTCACAACCACTACGCATCATTCGTTCAGCCTTCAATGCTGATACAAGCCTGGTGTCGTACTTCTTTTGGACTCCTTCAAAAAGTACACTGGCATTGGTCTCATTCACTTTGAAAGTGATGATCTTGTGAAAACAGTCTAAACAAGCCCTGTATTTCGCAAGCCAATTCATACCGAATATTACATCAAAATCACTCATAGTTGTCAATACCACCAGATCAACTGGCATCGACATTTCCCCGATTTTAACATTACATTGGGGAATATACAATTCACAAACTACTCTCTTTCCTAAGGGAGTAGAGACAGTAAAATCATAAGCTAATTGTTCTATCCGGTCTTGTATATCACAGACAAATGTAGGTGCTACAAATGAATGAGTAGAACCCGGATCAAACAAAGCTATTGCAGGTCTATTATCTACAAGTATAGTACCTTCAACCACGTTGGTTGCCACGTCAGCCTGTTCTCTGTTGATTGCACAAGCCAATCCAGCTGCCTGTGGCCTATTAGGCTGTTGTGGTCTCTGATTTGGACGTTGTTGACCTTGTCGTTGAGGTTGCTGTTGTGGTTGTCTCGGAGGAGCAGGCAAAGCCAATCTTTGAGGAGGTGCAGGAAGTGCTGCTTGTCCCCGATTAGGCTGCTGATAAGGGGCTCTATCATCTCTCCTTCTCTTTGGACATTGAGCAATTTTGTGTTCTAAAGAACCACAAACCAGGCAGGCCCCGGTGGTCCTCCAACACAACTCAGTTCTGTGAGTCTTACCACAAGTCTCACTAACTGGCTTGTTTTCTTGCTTCTCACTCCTATTATTATCTTTCGGAGTGACCTTTTGCTGCGGTCTTTGCCTCTTATCCTTGGATTGTCCTCCTTTGGGGTACCATGGCTCACTACTTCTCTTTGCAGCATTTGCAACATCTTTTTCTCGCTGAATTTCTTCAGCAGTATAGGCCCTATCCAAGACAGCATCGAATGTAGTAGGTATCTGTCCAGCTACCACAACTGTCTTGTATTCTGGGTTCAAGCCAATGATGAACCGTTTGATTTTCTTCTCCTCAGTATTGACTAAGTCAGGAGCATACTTGGCAAGTTTGAGGAAGGTATCTACATATGTAGACACACTCATCTGACCTTGTTTCAAACTAAGGAACTCTGCTTCCTTCTGCTGTTGCACATGTTCTGGGACAAACTTTCTTTGAAAGTAATTCCTGAAAGTTTCCCAGATTCCGTCTTCAGGCAGTGTCCTAAACGTGTCCTTGACACTTCTCCACCAGGTATTAGCTGATCCTCTTAGCATAGAGGAAGTCAGCGAGACTTTCTGCCTGGGAGTACAGACAACCGTATCAAGCACATCTTCGATGTGTTCCAGCCATTCATCGGCTTGCATCACATCTTCAGTGCCTTGGAACTCAGTAGCTCCTCTCTTACGGAACTGTTCATACAGAATGTTTGGATCCTTCTCCTTGTTCTGGTTTACCACCTGATGTTCAACATGTTGTTGAACTGGTGATGATGTCTGCATTTGAGCCTGCATCTGACTCTGAGTTTCCAATATCCTGAGCATCTGAGCATGTATGCCCATCTGTGCTTCATGGCTCTTTGCCATCTGTTCTAGAATAGCAGCGAACTTAGCATCGGTCTCAGATATAGGAGGGGGTGTGACTGCTGCAAAGTCATCATGCCCAGATCCTGATCCAGAAGCCATGCTGGAAAACAACACACACGGAAGGTAAGAGTGATATCTCCACACTTCCCTCAATATCAATCACATAAGTGAAAGCAATAAACACAAATCTATTCAAGATTTGTTACGGAATTAACGTTCCTCACATCGTTTATAAGGTTACTAGGGCTTTTAATCTAATGCTCTGATACCATTACGATAAGTATGTCACGACCCGGCCCCGAGATTTGATTAGCTCGGACAGACCCCGAGTCGCGAACTCATACTTACTCCCGTAAATTCCGAATTAACAAAAGCTAAAACGAAATTTACAAGGGATATCAATACAATACCTGTCAACTGTATACAACGGCGGAAATTATACATTGACAAAACATAATATACAAATTAATCTAAGTTCAGGAAGTCAATCACCGTATATTTAATACAATACGGGGACTTCTAATTACATTCAAAATTTGTTCTTTCGCTCTCAGCGATCAAATCCACTCGATTAAACCTCCTGGAGGTATCGGGCGGGCATCCTCCGCTGGCGGCGCGGCCTCGGCAGGACCGGCACGGGCATCTGGGCCTGTGACATTCATCAATAGTACCATGAACACGACGGTTCAACAAATACATACATGTTATGATAGTTCTAGCTATCATATAATCTAATGAAACGATTCATTAACAATAATAACAATAACGGATCCAGTAATATCATTAAGTTGATATCTACATGGACACTCTTTATTTAAGGGTTGTCAAATGGTATGGAATAAGCCAGTGTCTTGATCAGAGATCACTAACTTCCACGAGGTTCCGGAACACCTCAAACATCTACTGCAGCAGAAATAGTTCATTATGCAATTCATGTTCAATATAATTCATTCACAATTTCACGTGGTAACTAACCAATGGTTATCAGACGTCTAAGCCAAGCAAATGAGTGAAACATTCATTTTCCAATACACGTACTATTTTCGATGAATATCATTTGAATTGTGTATTCGGAAACTTGAGTTTACACCTATGAAGGCTTATACATTAACAATATTCAGCCTGTATACATTAGGCCTCAAATGTAGATAATTTTCACGATTTCCTGCATACAGCGTCGGTTCGCCTATCGGTCAGCCCATCGGTCGACCGACGGCTTCATGACGGCTGACCGACGGTGCGTCGGTCAGAATTCCAGCGAGCCAGAATTCCCTGAATTCTGAACTACTTTTACACTATCGGTCGACCCATCGGTCGACCGACCACACTGCGTCGGTGGACCGACCCACATCGGTCAGAATTCCAGAGAACTGGAATTCTCTGGAAAACCAACAGGCTATACCTGTCGGTTCACTCGTCGGTTTATCGGTCGACCTGTCGGTCGACCGATAGCCACCCAAAAGCTCAGTTCGAGCTTCAGGTTTCTGAAGCCAATCTTCTGGTTTCTTGGTCCAAATGAGTTCTAATGACTCATAAACATCACAAAACATATAAACAAGTAAGTACTTGCCTCTTATGGTGTTAAATCCACAAAAACCCCTTTGTATAGCTTAAGCTTGAGATCGATTTCTCTTCAATCCAAGCTTTGCAACTCCTCCAATGGAAATAGACTTGAAGAAGATGATTACTATGATGAAGAGCTTGAGTTCTCTCCAACACAACTATAAGAGACTTTGTTTGATGGTGAAAATTAAAGGACGAAAGAGAGAAACGAAAGAAACCAAGAGGAAGGCTAGGGTTTTGGAACATAATTTCCAATTGACTGTTCTTAGCTTATATAAGCCTTTGAATTGCGTTTAGCCCCCTTTAATTCTTCCTTAATTATAATTCAAGTCAAATGGATGGTGATCTGAATCAATATTCGTCAAACGACTTCGAGTCTTTGACGGAAGTGAACGTACTCCTCGAGATACGCGCGTTGGCATCAAGAGTTTCCGTATTCGATGAAATCCATATAAAACCGTATTTACACAAAAGTCCCTCAATTCCTAGTTTGAGTTCACAAACTCATCAAATCCATTTACAATCCATTATACAAGCTTGTTAAGCTTAATTCATTCTCTTAAGGCTAAACCAAGTCAATTTGGTACTAAGCCTTCATTAATTTGTCTAAACACGTTTAATTAGTCATAAGCTCGATTATCAAGAGTTAATCGTAATTAACTCGGGACGGGGTCTCACAAGTCACACCTTCTCTAGAAGCTTTTTGCGTCTAAGTGTACATCCACTTCTCTTGACTAGTGGTGAATCTATTCCATGTTAGTTAGATCCTAACCCAAACTCTTTACCAAGAGTTAGATATCAATTAAAACTAAATAGAGTAAGAGTTAGTCAAAAGATTAACTTTCATCCTAGCCAATCTCTTAGTCTATTGTGGGACTAGTGGCATTGAGGCTACATGATTTCTTATATTCTTACACTTGACACGAATGTCATGTACATAAAGCATATTTTAGTCCCTTATGCATCACATGCCTCATGAATGACTCTACAGACTTGCTGAGAGCATTGACCATCAGTTCCGAAGAAGGTTTATAGAAGGTCTTAATTTCGCCTTTCTCAACCTTATCTCTCATAAAATGATATTTAGCTTTACGTATTTTGTGTAACTATTGAATTAGTGAGGCTTATTTACCATTGAGATGGTAGATAGCTTCATCGAGATAGGCTCTTTGTCTTTGATTAAATACAAAAAAGAGTAAGAAATCTCATAGCCAAGCAGCTTCTTGAGCTATCATACTACAGATCATCCACTGCTTTAGCTATAGATATAGCCAATGAGGTCTGTTTCTTACCATCCAACAATATTTCACCACCATCGAGAGTACACATAACCTGATTGTCATTAGGTAGGACATGGTGGATTGGTCATATTTCTTGGATCAGTCATATTTCTCTATCTCATGATTATGAATTTCTATGAGGAATATATTTACCCGAAAAATCACCTTAGATGGCCACTAACTAAAAAAGGCCCTAGTAGTTTTTAAGAAACAAAATTAGTCTTCCCTCCAAACTTTTATCTTTTTTTTTTTTTTGCTCTTTTTCAACGAGCATCAACATCGTCGTTCATTTCAATGGGACTAAGCGTTTCAAGATTCTGCAGAGCGACGACGTCGTCGCTCACTCTAACCTTCATCGAGACTTCATAAACTGTTGGACGACGACGTCGACACTGATCTTACTGTGAAGAAAAAAACCATTAGATTCATTATGATGTGCACACGCACTACATAATCCAAAGAAACCAACATACTTCCTCTGCATGCTTCATTGCAAGCACAATTACAAAGATTAATTAGATTCGATGCCTACTTTAGTTATTGTAAAGAGAATTGGTGGGCAAGATTAATGGTTACTTTTTAACCAAGGGTTGTCATTTAACGTAGTGCTTAATGGTTGTTGGATACATGTTTTCTTGAGAGCAAATGCAGTGGTAGGTATATTTAAACTGAAAATGGATGAGCTAAGCTTTGAATAACTAGCATTTAAAGTAGTTACAAAATGATCAAATCCACAAAAACCCAAATCGAGATTTTACTAACTCCATCTCCAATTACCAACCATATTTTCTTACAAAACTCACAGCCATCCATCGATCCTTACCTTAGAAACCCCATTGCAAATCAACGAATACAACCAAGAAATTACATAGACCGGAAAATCTCTCGCACCCCATGTAATATTAGCCGAAAATGGTCACTAGCATCCCAAAAAGCCCACAAAACCCAAAAGAGGGAAAAGATCGAAAACCCCACCAATAACAAAAGCACGCAAGCCTCGAGCTTTTCCTCAAGATACAAACCAATCAGAGCTAAAAATAGAATTAATAGATATTACAGAAGAAATAGAGGGAAATTAAGAAATAGAAAATCTTTTATTGCTTGCCTCTCTTTTCGCTCCTGGATGTTCTTCATCCGGATATTAAGAAATCGCCAGACATGGAAACAAGACGGGGGAGGAAGAAAGGGAAAATAGGATTTCGGTGGTTTTTTTAGGGTTTAAACGAGCGACAACGTCGTCACTCAATGAAAATTTAAATAAAAAATGAAAGTAGTCCCAGGGAACCACTTCTGGGTCATATGAACTACTGGGGCCTTTTTTGGTTTGTGGCCATCTAAGGTGCTTTTTCAGGTAAATTTCTCAATTTCTATTGTTGTCACAAACTGATCAAATTGTTTGACCAACTGATCAGTGGATATAAACCCAATCAATAGATGCATCACTGATTTGTTATCATACTTCCGTTGTTCATAAGCATTTGTTTTTAGTATCAAGAGCATTGTAGGTGCAGAAAATAATGACCCACAATAACTGGGGGAGCCTTAGAAGACTTATCCGAGAAGATGATGACTGGGAATGACTGGGTACCGTCCGAAAGCCTGAAAGAGAAGAGCAAACGATCAAAGGACCCTGGCCTGGGCGGCACAAGGCTCTCCGATGCCAAAGTCAGTGAATGAACTGGAACAATGGAAGGAGAGGAAGAAGAGAGACAGAGTAACGGCTCTGTGTATGAAATTGTGCGTACCTTTAATGGTGGTTTGAGCCTCTATTTATAGAGTTTGGGACGTATCTTTGGGAGATATCGTGGTGTGGGTCTCATGATTCGACTGGGAAGCCATGATCAGCCCACGTTGCCATAAATGCGGTCTAATCCAGCCCACTCTGCATTAAATGCGCGTCGGATCAGCCCACGTCGCATTTAATGCGCGTCTTGTTGGGCCAGATCGTGTTGGACGCCTTTGGCGGTAGGGGATCGTGGGATCTGCCCTCGGGCCTTGCCCTGATGTGGCCTCAGCCGCTGGATGTCGTGTCTGTCCCACTAGCTCGTGCCCCTATCCCTCCACGTGCCTGGTGACGTGGGGGATGAGGGGCGTGAGTGGAGACTCTTTCTGGCTTCGGCTTCCATCCCGGCTTCTTCAGCCGAGGTGGAGCTTTCTGCCGAGATGGCATCCGGGGTGGCCCAGCCGAGGTGGAGCTCCCTACCGAGATGGCGCCCGGGGTGGGCAAGTTCGGCGCTAGTGGCCCGGAGCCGCCTGACTTCGGCCGGACCTCCTGCCCTGGTGGCCGGGGTGAGCTTGGTGCCACGTGGATAGCACGCGGATGGCACGTGAGAGTGCTTAGTCTCATCTGATGGCTGTGATTAGTGTAATCCTGGGGTTCTGGAAATCTCCCCACACAATTGCCCCCTAGCTTTTGACCTCTTAAGCGCCCTCGCCTTTAGTGGTCGAAAGTTAGAAGAATCTGTCTGGGGATGCAGCGATCATCGTCTGGTGTCGCTTCAACTGTTCTGAAGCAATAAATGCTCTGTCCCGTCTGTACTGGGAAGCGAGTCGACGGCCACACGTGTAGCCTCTTCACCGATTGCGCTGTCTTTTTGATGGAATGGGCGCGGATCGCGAAATCCGTCTTTTCGAATTTCGCTTCTCCATAAGTAGGGTCGTCTTCTTCTCTTCTCGCTTCTGATTTCTTTTCGCCTTCGCCTTCATCTTCGATTTCTGCTCTGCTGCTCAAGATTTCTTTTAGCGAGGACGACCATAGGGCGTATCTGGATCTGTACTCGAGTCGCCCTTTTCCGTCTCTGTAAGTTGCTTCACGCCTCTGTGTAGCTTTTTCCCTAGGGTTTAGCAGCCTTTAGGGTTTTTTCTTTCGCTGTATCCTTCTTTCTAGACATGGGCACCCCTAGGTTTAGTTTAGACACCGAAAAGGGCATAGCCAGGTTCAGGGCTGCCTTCGATATTCCGGAGCGAGTCCTGCTCAAGCCGGCAGACTCCGTCGACTATGCCACGATGCGCTGGTCCGGCGGCTGGATGCCGTTCCCTCTGATCTCTGTGATCGAGGGTGGGGTCAGATTCCCCCTGCACCCTCTACTTAGGGCTTGCCTCAGTACCTGGTCTCTTACCCCGTGCCAGCTGATGCCCAATGGCTATAAGGTCATTATGGGCACGGCGAAGCTGAACGAGATTTTGGGGACCGACTTAGGTGTCCACGATATTGAGGATACCTACGATATCTGCAAGGCCGGGGAAGGGAAATATTATCTCCGGGTGAAGCCGCAACGAAGAGGCTTCGTCCTGGCCTTGGAAGATTCAAGTAAGAATGCCGAAGAAGCCTTCTTCTGCGTCTCGGGGGACTGGGAGTTCGGCGATGGCGAAAGCAGGAGGCTGGCGGTCCCACGTCGCCCCGGGACTGTCCCAAGTAAACACCGCCTCTTTTCTCTTTATTGCTTTGCTTGATCTCGGCGATGCCGAGCTGACTCTCTTGTTGCTTGTTGTGAAGAGGCGGGTGCGAGACGACGCCGAGCTGCGAGTGAGGGCTGGAGGAGGAACCCTGACGACGTCAACAAGGTCGAGAGGTACAAGGGGCACGAGACTAGGTCGGCCTGGAAGCTGCTCGGATACACGCCGAGATACCGCGGCCACTACCAGAGGACCGGGGTACCCGAGGTGGACGAGGTGCATCCTGATCGTCCAACCGTCTCCCTTGCTGTACCTTCCGGGATCCCTTTGAGCGATCCTGCCGCTAGCCGAGCCGCGTCTGGGTCCGAGGCGTCCACTTCCAGTTCGGAGCCGGCGAACTTGAGGCAGATAGTGGACGCTTATTCTTCTGATCAGGAAGAGGATATGGCGGGAAGGTCGAGGGAGCCTGCCGTCAAGGACCTAGCGGCCAAGTTCAGGCGGGGTCCTCTTCCTCTGCGACGCCATCTCCTGCCAGCACCCGAGCAGCTTCGAGCTCGGGAGGTGCTGGCGACACTTCCGCTCCTGCTCCTGCTCCTGCTCCGAGTGAGGGGGTTCGGCGACGTTCGCCGGAGCGCCCGAGGGAGGGGTCCCCGCCCAGGAAGAAGTCCAAGGCGGGTGAGAAGGACCTAGGGGCCGAACAGCTTCCGAAGAGTAAGACCCATGCCCGGGCCCCCGGAGCCAAGGCTCCAACGGACAAGAGTGCACCGGCTGAGAAGAGCGTGCCGGCGGGCAGGGCGTCCGGCGGGATGACCCGCGAGCACAGCACCTCGGCGGGGCAGGGATCCGGGTCGTCCTCCGGACCCCGAACTGCCCCACCGCCATGGAAGCCGAGGATGGAAACGCAGCCCGGCAAGCCTCTGAACGTTGAGGATCGGCTGCTGGGGAACGCCGACGTTATTGGGGCTCTTGCCAAGGCCTGCGCTCTACCGCGAGATATGGAGACGCATGAGAGGTTCGACGATGAGAGCCTGATGGTTTCGGCGATCCAGGCCAACCTCCTGGTAAGTGTTTTCAGCGTTTTTCTCTTAAGTGACCTAGCTTGACTGCCCCGGTCTGACCCACTCCTTCCATATGCAGAACGTGCAGAGGCTCCTGACTGTGGTGGGAAGGAGCGACAGGAAAGCGAAGAGGGTCTCCCAGCTGGAGACCGAGAGAGACATGCTGAAGAAGGAACTGGAGGAGCTGCAGGCGGGAATGGAGCGGATGAAGAAGGCCAGCGTTGATGAGGCTGCTCGGCTGGCATCGGCTCTGGCTGATGTCGCCGAACTTACGTCGAAGGCCAATCATCTGAAAGGCGAGGTCTGGGCGAGGAACAAGAAGACCGCCGAGCTGGAGTCGGAATTGGCAAGATTGAAGGCTGAATCGACGGCTGAGGGGACGAGGCTGCGCGGTGAAGTGCTGGCTGGGCGAGCCGAAACAGCGAGGCTGAAGAAGGAGAACGCCGAGCTGGAGAAGGAGAAGGCCTCTCTTCTGTCCGAGGCCCAGTCCGCCTTCCAGGATGTGGTGGATCACGCCACTGAGCTGTATGAGAAGCAGGTGGAGGAGATCACCGCCATCCTGTTCGAGGAAGGATGCCTGGCCGCACTGAGGCGTGCGGGGGTCCCCGAAGACCATCCTGTCTATCGGGACCTGCCGAAGTACTCGGACTCGGCTCCTGAGCCGAGCTCCGCTCCTGCAGCCGAAAGTGCCGCAGTTGAAGCTCCTGCAATCGCTCCTGCTGCTGACGACGCTCCAGCTGCCCCGGTCTTGAGCGATGCCCCGGTCGCCAGCGATGCTTCGGCCGTGGCTCAGGGTGAGACCTCTTCTGCTCCTGGTTCGGGTGAGGTACCGGTCGAAGCCTCCTCTGCTAGCGACGCTCCAAGCAAGGTCATGATTTCGGCCGAGTCCACTGGTCCATCAGATACGGTGATCGACCTAGTGGAGTCGCCGAAACCATAGTAGCCGGGCTCCTCTGTATTTCTGTCTTCTTGCGTGTAATGTTTTTGCTTCTTAGCCCTGTAATGCTCTCAGTAATCAATGGAAAACGGGCTTCTTTACTTGTGCATTCTTTTCTCTGCATTTGTTTCTCCTTCATTTCTGGATGTGCATTGAATGGTTCTTGAATGCCTTTATAACGCGTGACTCTTGAGGTAGAAGGAGTCAAACGGTCCTCATAGCTATCTGTGCCGATTCTCCGTATTCTGGAGATCATAAATAGCAGTAAACATGGTGGCACGGCCTATGAGGGAAACGGACGAATGTCTCCACTTGGCGCCATAGGGATCAATTGTAACGCCCCAATTCCGGATACCGAGAAAATCGTCAAAGTACCGAAATTGGCGCGCTACTTCCCGGAAAATCCGAGAACTTCCAAGATCGTAGGTCCGCAGTGAGGTCCAAATTAAAACTTTTTGAACGAATATGTAACAACGGTTATTATTGCGGAAGCGTATTATAAGCGGAAGCCATACAGAGATAGCGGAAGCATAAGGTATCATCGTATATATGACAAATGTAGATGAGCTGAAGTCCAGCATAAATGTATAGAGATAACAAATCAAAGTTTAATTACATATTTTTCATTACTACCCAACTCACAACAAATGTCACTCAAAACCCAGACAAAAGAACACTCAAACCCCTGCAGCTAGTGTCGGCTCTCCACCTTCCGGCTCGACCTCATGGTCGGCCGGCCCCCATCCGTAGTCGCCTACTACGGGCACCTCAACGAGTGCGAACGCATCGCCCTCGAACTCGGGGTCAAGACCTAAGCACCAAGAGTGGGTCAGATCTAAAGATCTGGCAAGTCACAATATGCAGATAATATAGAATGTATGCATCAAATGAGTAGAGACATGTATAAAGTTAAGAGAGTAACAAAGGTACATATGCTATGCAGTCGTGCAAGATAACAATGTAGAATCATAATAAGTATAACAGTAATAAACCTACACAATATGGCACATCCACATAAGCTGGTCACCGCGGGATATTATGCCGCGGCCCTCCCATACTGAACACAGTCGCGGTAGGGATCCTAAGCTAATGCTAGGGATTACTAACCCTGCAAAATATCATCAACATCATCCACAACGACCGGAACCGGCATCACACCGTCCGTCCCAACAGTGCTCATCATGATAGCCACACACAAATCTCAATAGCTCCTACCAGTGATGATCAGTCCAACTGGCTGAGCTTAAATCAACTCAGTGAATGTCTATGCCGACTCGGAAACAATAAAGGTCTGTGTCTGTCTAGGCTTTGCCTTGCGTGAACAAGGTCCTAACAAAAGTCCCTAAGAGGTCCAAGTATTCAATATAAACTGTGGATCATAGTCCAAGTCCAATCCCATCATTGGATCCATACCAAGGCCCACCAAATACATGGCCTGATCTATAACAGTCCATATGAGATACAAGTCCGTATTCAATGACATATGATCCATTTACAACCTTAATGGGTCACAAGCCCATACAATCTAACCTCTCCATTCTAGGGTAATTCACATCCAACTTAGGCCATAAAAAGGGCCCGCCTAGCCACAGACACGGGTCAATGATCCACCCAATCAGATTACCGGGTCACCTCTAAGTATTCCTAGGTTTAGGTCCTCCATTTTCCATTTAATTAACAGGTATGAACAATAATAAGGACAATAGAGTGATAGTCATAGTATGAGGGAGATGAATCTCCAAGTACACGAATCATAGGGAGATAGCAACAGTCCAACCTAGGTAAATGGTCCACTTTCGGATACAGGTCCATCTCAGGTAATTCGATCTTTAAGTGAAACCACAGATGCTAAGGAATATTGTGTTTGGTGCTTAGAAGTTGTGTGCATCATTTGGTAACGTATAAAGGTCGAATCATCTTAGATTACATAACCTGGACTTTAGTTAGTGGACCCCACGAGTCAAGGTTGAGCCGTACCATTGACTCGTGGCTGGCACAGTGATGGAAGTCTATTTGAATGGTCAATGGGCCCTACATATGATTGCAACAATAGAAATTAGAATCTGGGGATCGTCACTGTACAGTGTGCTCAACCGACCTCCTGGCCTGGGCGGTCAGCTCGGCACACTGGGACCAGAGAAGGGAAAACACCCTACAGGCAAAGCCTGTTTGTCCAGAACTTCCTGTGAGTTCGGCTAACTCCCTGGCCTGGGTAGTTGGCCGTGCACACTAAGAATTCTGGCTGAAGGGAATGTCCCAGGTTCTAGTCTCCTTTGTTGAAATCCCGCCCTTTTTGGAAATCCATCTCGGAGTTCGGCTAAGCAATGGAGCCCAATTGAACACTCAGTTCGGCTACCCAACTCAGTTCGGTAAAGGGCCTAGCTCAGTTGGATCACCCAGCTGAGTTCGGGGAAATGCATTGGGCTTGTCAGGACAGAGGTTGGTTTAGCTCTCAGCTCGGTTAAGCACTGAGTTCGGCTAAGCTCGAAGTCCGGTCTGGCACGGAACCCGGTCTGGCGCTGAGCTCAGTAAAACACTGAGTTCGGCCATAACACTGAGTTCGGCCGTAACACTGAACTCGGCTTTGGGCACTGAGCTCGGCCTATACACTTAGCTCGGCTAAACGCAAATCTCATCCTAATCATCATGCTCGGCAGAACTCTGAGTTCGTCTAGTGTTGAATCCAGCGCTGAGTCCGGCCAGTACTGAGTTCGGCAGTTGCTGAGCTGCGCTAACGCTGAGCTCGGCAACCGCTGGGCTCTGCAAGTGCTGAGTTCGGCAGTTGCTGAGCTGCACTAATGCTGAGCTCGGCAACCGCTGGGCTCTGCAGGTGCGGAGCTCGGCCATCGCTGGACTCTGTCCATCTCTCCTATCAGTGTTGTGTTCTGTTACAGAACCCAGTTCTGCGACAGGACACAACTTCTCTTCATTAAAGCACAGGAATGGTGGTCCACCTCTGATCAGAATCCAGATCAAGTAGCACCCCATGGTCGCACAGGCCCCCCTCACATAGACGTAGGGTCCTGATCTACCAAGGGTGGTCCTACTTCGATTCCGATCACAACACAACGAGGTGGGTTCTCGTCATTCCATCTTCGGAAAACCCATCACTGCAACCCAATTCTCCTGGGTTTCTCCATAGACCATCACAGAAGCAAAATAAATCATTCCTACATCATCCACCCATCATCAACCGGCCATTGATCATCCAAATGAGGTAATCCCATCCATCAATGGCCAAAGGAACCAAACAAACATGCTCAAGGATCGATCTAAACATATATATTACCAATTGGAATTCTACTGCAAATCAAAGGAAGGAAACATGCAATCTAGACTACCAGCACAGTGCACTTGCCTTGATCAATTTGAAGGTAGAAGGAAAAGAGAGAAAACCACAGGGAAAAAGATGAAGGGTCTCGACAGTAGCTCTTGTGGTGCAGGTTGGTCTCGGCTGGCCTTCTGTCAGGGATTTCTGGGGCGAGGGAGAGAGAGAAGAGAGATTGGAGGAGAAACGAGGGTTCGTTGGAGGGAATTGGGGAAGAAGAAGAAGAAGAAGAAGAGAGAAGAGATTGAAACTTGAGAGAAAGGAAAAAGGAGATGAACAGTAGTTGTTAGGGCAGGGGGAGGGTTTTGTTTATATAGGTTGGGTTTTTGGGTTAGGGACAAAATTGCCCTTAGGGTTAAAATAGGATTAGGGTTAGGGTAAAGGGTATTTAGGTCTTTAGGTGGGCTTCTAGAAGATTCTTTGGTGCAAACCCCCTATGGTAAATACGAAACTCTAGCTAGGGCTTCTAACAAACTAACTAACTCTAAGAATAACAAAAGACACCCTATTGACTCTACTAATTACACCACTAGACTAACCCTAGGAAAATACATAACTACCCTCACTAAGTCCCATAAATAATATAATTAAAATACTTAGGCTAATAAATAGTATTCAAATTCACATTGAGGGCCCACCAGGGGTGGGGTCTCACATCGCTGGTCAACAGTCGTGCATCCCAAGCAACGCATGGGAGACTTCGCCCCCATAACTTCCTTCGGAGGCTGAGCCCTTCTTCCTCCTATAAGTAGGGGCGACAGGCTCGCCATGGGCGACGAAAAGAACAGAACGTAGGATAGCTTGAATCACATAGACATAGGAATCATGGCTGGTGGACATTCTGCAGTCTTTGATCCGGGGAGGACCCCTGTGCCTGTGGATGGCTTTCTTCAAGGGGGGAAGCCTGTCATAGTCTGCGCGCTCTCTGAAGGAACTCTCCGTGGACTACGCGCTCTCTGAACGCGGGTTCACGCCCGGCCCGTCGAAATCGGATGGGTCGGGTTTCGTTGATGGAGAGAAGAAGAGGAAGAGGGGCGGTGGCGCACTCTCGTCCGACACGGCGGTGGCGCATTCTCGTCCGACACGGTCCGACGTCTTGGAGTGAGTGAAGATCAGAGTCTTCCAGCCTTTCTCTATTTTCTGTTTTTAGAGGACTGTGATCCTCCTTTCTGTACTTTGCTTTCTGTTCTGTAATTCTTGTAATAAAGCAGTTTACAATGAATAAAAAGGAGGAATTCTGTGATCACCCAAACCGTGTACAATGCCTTTGAGTTCTTTTTCTCTTTCTTTGCACTGTTCTGGAATGCTTGCATTTTTGTGTGTTTGGGTGCTGGCACAGCTCTCTTCCTCTGGAAAGCTGCCCTTGGCCGAAATGGCTGGCTTTGGCCGAGACGAGCTGCCTTGTGCCGAAGTGGAGTCATCATTCCACTGGTCTCGGCAGTGGAAGCGTGAGCTCGGCAATGATCTTTGAGGGGTGTAAAAACCCTGATTTTAGGAATCCGGCCGAGTGTCCGAACTCGAGGCCTTCTCCAGGGTCCAGGACCCGGAGCTTTAGGAAACGACCGAGTCTGGACTCGAGGCCTTTTCCAGGGCGGTAGACCCAATCCGGCCGAGTGTCTGAACTCGAGGCCTTCTCCAGGGCCCAGGGCCCGGAGCTTTAGGAAACGACCGAGTCTGGACTCGAGGCCTTTTCCAGGGCGGTAGACCCAATCCGGCCGAGTGTCTGAACTCGAGGCCTTCTCCAGGGCCCAGGGCCCGGAGCTTTAGGAAACGACCGAGTCTGGACTCGAGGCCTTTTCCAGGGCGGTAGACCCAATCCGGCCGAGTGTCTGAACTCGAGGCCTTCTCCAGGGCCCAGGGCCCGGAGCTTTAGGAAATGACCGAGTCTGGACTCGAGGCCTTTTCCAGGGCGGTAGACCCAATCCGGCCGAGTGTCTGAACTCGAGGCCTTCTCCAGGGCCCAGGGCCCGGAGCTTTAGGAAACGACCGAGTCTGGACTCGAGGCCTTTTCCAGGGCGGTAGACCCAATCCGGCCGAGTGTCTGAACTCGAGGCCTTCTCCAGGGCCCAGGGCCCGGAGCTTTAGGAAACGACCGAGTCTGGACTCGAGGCCTTTTCCAGGGCGGTAGACCCAATCCGGCCGAGTGTCTGAACTCGAGGCCTTCTCCAGGGCCCAGGGCCCGGAGCTTTAGGAAACGACCGAGTGTGGACTCGAGGCCTTTTCCAGGGCGGTAGACCCAATCCGGCCGAGTGTCTGAACTCGAGGCCTTCTCCAGGGCCCAGGGCCCGGAGCTTTAGGAAACGACCGAGTCTGGACTCGAGGCCTTTTCCAGGGCGGTAGACCCAATCCGGCCGAGTGTCTGAACTCGAGGCCTTCTCCAGGGCCCAGGGCCCGGAGCTTTAGGAAGCGACCGAGTGTGGACTCGAGGCCTTTTCCAGGGCGGTAGACCCAATCCGGCCGAGTGTCTGAACTCGAGGCCTTCTCCAGGGCCCAGGGCCCGGAGCTTTAGGAAACGACCGAGTCTGGACTCGAGGCCTTTTCCAGGGCGGTAGACCCGTGGGTTCAAAACCCGAGGACTTTAGGAATTCGGCCGAGTGTAAGAACTCCAGGCTGTATCCAGGGCGTAGACCCATGCTGTCGGAATCAGTCAGAGAGAGACGACAAGTTGATGACAAGGTGAAAGCTGCTTTTATTGATTTTGAGACTCGATACATCTTTAGAAATAAAATTTCTTCAAGTGGGATGCATTCCATGGTCTCGGCAGTGGCTTGCCTTCCAAGTCTTCGAGCTTGTAGGCTGACTTTCCTACCAGTGAGACTATTCTGAATGGGCTATGCCAGTTCGGGGCTAGCTTCCCTTCGTTTGGCTCTCTGTCAGCTGGCAGGGTTTTCTTTAGCACCAGCTCTCCCGCGGAGAACTTTCTCTCTCTGACATTTTGATTGTATGCCCTGGCTAACCGTTGCTGATAGTCGGTCAGTCGCAGGGCTGCTGCTTCTCGTCGCTCGTCTGCCAGCTCCAGCTCCATTGCCAGGTTCGTCTCATTTCGGCCTTGGTCGACCAGCTCTGTCCTCAGGGTAGGAAGGCCGAATTCCAAAGGAATGACTGCCTCCATCCCGTAGGCCAGAGAGAAAGGTGTTGCCGAGGTGGACCTCCTTGGAGTTGTTCTGTATGCCCACAGCACGCTCGGAAGCTCCTCTGTCCATCTGCCCTTTGCCTTGTCCAGTCGCTTCTTCAGGCCGTCCAGGATCACTTTGTTGGAGATTTCTGCCTGGCCATTACTCTGTGGATATGCCGGAGTGGAGTAATGATTTCTGATGCCGTGCTCTTGGCAGAAGTCTTTGAAGGACTTGGAGTCGAACTGTGTCCCGTTATCCGAAATCAGGGTCCGGGGGATGCCGAACCTCGTAAGGATGTTTTTCCAAACGAAATTCCTGGAGTCCCTGTCCGTGATTGAAGACAACGGTTCTGCCTCTATCCATTTTGTGAAGTAGTCCGTAGCCACTATCAGCCATCTCTTATTTCCTGGAGCTCGGTGAAGAGGCCCCACAATGTCCAGGCCCCATTGAGCGAAGGGCCATGGGCTAGAGAGGGGACTCAGATCTTGTGCTGGCTGATGGAGGGAGTGGGAGAACTTCTGGCACTTCTCGCATTTTCTGGCGTAGACCTGCGCGTCTTTCTGCATGTAGGGCCACCAGTAGCCCTGGCTTATTGCTCTGTAAGCCAGGGATCGACCTCCTATGTGGCTGCCGCAGATTCCTTCGTGGATCTCATACAGGAAGTCGTCCACCTTGCTTGGATGGACGCATTGGAGGTATGGACTTGTGAAGGATTTCCTGTAGAGTTTGCCTTCGGGAGAGAGCCAGAATCGCGCTGCCTTGAGTCTGATCCTATGGGCTTCAGCCTTGTCCTCGGGGAGCTGGTCGTCCTTCAAGTAGGCGACGATTGGATCCATCCAGCTTGGGCCGGGGTCAGCACAGAGGACAAGCCGAGATGAATGGAGTTCTAAACTTGACCTCGATACTGACCCAACCTCGATGGTCCTTTTCTTCCCTGCTTCGACAGCGGAGGCCAGGTTTGCAAGCGCATCTGCATGCGTGTTGGTATCTCGGGATATTTGCCTGACCTCGGCTTTCTGGAAATGAGAGAGCAGCTTTTTCGCAAGGGCTAAGTAGGCCGCCATCCTATCGTCCCTGGCCTGGTAGTCTCCAGCGAGCTGGCTAGTTACCAGTTGAGAGTCGCTGAAGATCTCCAGGTGCTGGGCTCCGAGGATTTGGGCGCTGTTCAACCCTGCAATCAGTGCTTTGTATTCTGCCTCATTGTTTGTCGCTTTGAAGTCGAGGGTGAAAGCCTGCTCTATGACCAGTCCCTCTGGCGATTGGAGAACTATGCCGGCGCCAGCTCTCTTGGAGGTGGACGACCCGTCGACAAAGATCTTCCATGCCGAGGTGGGAGACTGCTCGACCTCAGTTTCTACTGGCTCATGCCCTGTGCCCCCCAGTGCCGTGCCGAGCTGAGTCTGAGCCGGGTTGGGGAGACGAATTCGACGATGAAGTCCGCCAGAATCTGGGCTTTGATCGCAGTTCGGGGACGGTACTGTATATCATACCGCCCCAGTTCAACTGCCCACTTTGATATTCGCCCTGAAAAATCAGCTTTCTTGAACACTGAACGGAGTGGATGCTCCGTGATCACCACAATGGTGTGGGATTGGAAATAATGGGAGAGCTTGCGGGAGGCACTGACGAGAGCCAACGCAAGCTTCTCCAATAGAAGGTACCTGGTCTCGGCATCGAGCAGGGTCTTGCTCGTATAATAGATTGGCTTTTGAATTCCCTCGTCCTCCCTGATGAGGACGGAGCTCACTGCGTGATCCGAGACCGCAAGGTACAAATACAGAATCTCCCCCAAAGTTGGGGTGGAGAGTAAGGGTGGTGACATTAAATAGGTTTTGAGTGCGGCCAATGCCTGGTCGCACTCGGGGGTCCACTGGAATTTCAGATTTTTCTTTAAAAGCTGAAAGAAAGGCCTGCACTTATCTGATGACCGGCTGATGAAGCAGTTGAGTGCTGCAGCCATTCCTGTGAGCTTCTGAACTTCCTTCGTGGTAGATGGGCTCTCGATGCTCTGGATCGCGGTGATCTGGTCCGGATTAGCCTCTATCCCTCTCCGCGTTACCAAGCTGCCGAGGAACTTGCCGGAGGCTACGCCGAAGGCGCACTTGGAAGCGTTTAGCTTAAGCTTGTACGCGCAAAGGATGTCGAAGATTTGGCCGAGATCCGCCAGATGATCGCCGGAGTGCACCGATTTGACGACCATGTCGTCGATGTAGACCTCCACCGTCCGGCCGAGCTGAGCATGGAACATTTTTGTGACGAGGCGCTGATAGGTTGCCCCCGCGTTCTTCAGCCCGAAGGGCATCACCTTGTAGCAGTAAGTGCCGCGGGGGGTTATGAATGATGTTTTCTCCTCGTCTGGCTCGTAGAGCGGGATCTGGTGGTAGCCCCTGTAGGCGTCGAGGAAGCTCATTCGGTCATGACCAGCGGTGGCGTCGATCAGTTGGTCAATCTTTGGAAGGGGGAAACTATCTTTAGGGCAGGCCCTGTTTAAGTCTGTGAAGTCCACGCACACCCTCCACTTTCCAGTTTTCTTCTTGACCACCACCGTGTTGGCTAGCCATACCGGGTACTGGACTTCCCGGATGGCTCCTGCCTTCAGCAGGTTGTCGATCTCTTCGACGACCGCATCTGTCTGCTGCAGCCCTGTCCTGCGGGCCCTCTGCACTACCGGCTTGTGGTCGAGGTCCACATTCAGCTTGTGGCACATGACCTCAGGGTCGACCCCAGGCATCTCGCTTGGGCTCCAAGCGAAGACGTCGACGTTCTGCATCAGGAACCGAGAGAGTTCGGCCCTTTCCTCGTCTGGCAGCTGGGTGCCAATCAGGAAGAACCTGTCTGGATCTGCCGGGTTTAGCCTGACCTCGGCCAGGTCCTCGATGCTCTTCTTCTCAGGATCTCGGCCGATTTCGTCGAGGCCTTTCTCGAACTCGGCGAGGTTGACGCGCTCTGGCTCCTTTACTGCCGGGACTGCGGCCAGCATGCACTGCCTGGCTTGCTGCTGATCCCCCTCCACTATGACTACTTCCATCTTGCCCTCCTTGTTCTCATGGACGAACTTCAGCTTCTGGTGGAGGGAAGATGGGACGGCTTCTAACTTGTGGAGCCACGTTCTGCCCAGAATGACGTTGTAGGGAGAAGGGGCATCCACGACCAGGAAGTCGGCCGACACGGAGGCTCCGCCAACTCGGGTCTCCAAGGTGATCCTGCCCTTGGGGTAGACTGGTGTGGCGGACAACCCTAGCAGGGGTGCACGGACCTCCGTGAGGTCTGCTTCGGAGAGTTGCATCTTTTTGAAGCAGTCGTAGTAGAGGACCTCGGAGGAGCTGCCGGAGTCGACGAGGATCCTCTTCACTGTGAAGTCTCTCAGCTTCATGGTGAGGAGTAGAGGGTCGTTGTGAGGGAGCTGGATTCCCTCTAGGTCTCTGTCCGAGAACGAGATGGCGGGTCGGTCGCGGCGGGCTTTCTTGGATGCCGGGGCGAGCTCGGCTTTCAATACTTCTTTCCCGTGCGAAGCCCGCCTGGCTTCGGCACGGGCCTGGGAGCTGTCCCGGGACGAGGAAGCGGGAACTGAGGACACCAGATGGATCACATTAATGATCTTCTCTGAATCCTCGCTGTCTGGAGCCTGGGCTGTGCTCTGGTGAATCCGGCCCTCGCTACCGCCGGCATCACCTGCCTTGACGAATTCTGGAATGTGGCCTTCTTCGGCCAGCTTCTCCAGGTACGCTGCAAAGTCTTGCAGTCCTCGGTCTTGTGCCCGTTACCCCTATGGAAGGAGCAGTAGAGCTGGCTTCGGCCACCGGAGGTGGGCTCATTCTGCATGGGCTGAGGGTACTTGAAGAACGGCTTGGACCTGATCTTGGTCAGGATGCGGTAGATCGGCTCCTTGAAGACGACGTTGACGCTCTGACTGGCGCTGGAGGGAGGTCTGGGCTTCCAGGTGCCCCCAGACCTGGACGACGAAGGCTTCGCCGAACTGGAGACCCAGGCCTGCTTGGGCTCCTGCTTCTGGGAGGGCCTCCCGCCTCTCTGCCGAGGCTGGCTACTCTTCTGCTCGGGCTCCGGATGCCTGTCTTGATCCCGGGCTCGGATCTCGTCTTCCTCCTGGGCGATGAAGCGCTTGACCCGGGACATCAACTCCGGCATGGATTCTGGAGGGTTCCCGGCCAAGTCTTTTCGCAAGTCGTTGCCGGGGATCAGGGCATGCTGGAAGGCGTAGATTGCCATCTCCTCCCTGGTGCCCTCGATCTGGCTGTAGACCGCCCAGAATCGTTGGGCGAACTTGGCGAGGGTCTCACCCTCCTTCATTCTCAGGGCGAGGAGGTCCCCTTCCTTCTTGGGGACGGCGCTGTAGGCTTGGAACTTTTTCAGGAAGGAGAGCTGGAGCTCCTTCCAACTCGAAATGGACTTCTCTGGGAGAGAACAGAACCATTTCAGGGGGAGGTCACCCAAACTGGAGGAGAAGATTTTGCAGTTTAGGTGACCCTCATTCCCCCAGATGGACATCTTCTGGGAGAAGTGTCGGAGGTGAGCGGATGGGTCGGACAGTCCGTCGTAGGGGACGAACCGCGGGACGGAGGACTTTCTGGGCAAGGGGGTGCGCTCGATCTCTTTTGTGAAGGGTGAGCCCCCCAGATCAGTGTGACCACAGATCTGCTTCTGGTCCCGCACGTCCAGGTTGTGCTGGAGAGCCAATCTGACGCGTTTGTCAAATCGCTCCTGCTCATCGTCCTTCTCTGGAGTCCGAGCTCTGGGCTTTCGCTTGGGGTGGTTCGGGCTACGACGGCTATGAGTTCGGCCATCGCGGCTATGATGACTCCGGCTGTTGCTCGAGCCTTCGTCATGAATCTGGCTCCGTTTATGGTCCAGATGATTTCTGAGGTCCTCGCGGGGAGGCTGGGCTGCCCTGCTGGGGGCGTCCCTCTTTTTCCCTTGAGGCTCAGAGACCTGCCTCAAGGAGGCGGTTTGCGCTGCCCTCAGCTGCTGCTGGAGCTCGCGAATCAGCTGCTCTTGCTTCTGGAGGAGAGCAGTTTGGGCTTCGAGAACCTCTCCAGCAGCAGGGGGTTGAACGTGGCGCGTCTCTCCTACGGCCACGGCTTTGTCCTTCCGAGGACGCTCATGCCGACGCTCATCGCGTCTGGATGGCATGACTTCTTCTGCTGAGATCGAGGCCTCGAGCCCCTCTTGGAGGGGGAACTCGACAAAGAGCTGAGAGCCTAAGCGGCCCTCGCCTGCAGACGTGCCATGCACCGTGCGGGAGCGCCCTTGAGGAGGGACGTCCGTTGACGGTGGTGGCAGCTCGAGCGCTGCTCTCGAGGACTCTACGCCCTTCCTAGCTTTCGGAGGCATGGCTTCTGAAAGGTTGAGGTTAAGAAGGTTGGGAAGGTTGGGATATTACTTTCCCACAGACGGCGCCAATTGTAGGTGCAGAAAATAATGACCCACAATAACTGGGGGAGCCTTAGAGGACTTATCCGAGAAGATGATGACTGGGTACCGTCCGAAAGCCTGAAAGAGAAGAGCAAACGATCAAAGGACCCTGGCCTGGGTGGTACAAGGCTCTCCGATGCCAAAGTCAGTGAATGAACTGGAACAATGGAAGGAGAGGAAGAAGAGAGACAGAGTAACGGCTCTGTGTATGAAATTGTGCGTACCTTTAATGGTGGTTTGAGCCTCTATTTATAGAGTTTGGGACGTATCTTTGGGAGATATCGTGGTGTGGGTCTCATGATTCGACTGAGAAGCCATGATCAGCCCACGTTGCCATAAATGCGGTCTAATCCAGCCCACTCTGCATTAAATGCGCGTCGGATCAGCCCACGTCGCATTTAATGCGCGTCTTGTTGGGCCAGATCGTGTTGGACGCCTTTGGCGGTAGGGGATCGTGGGATCTGCCCTCGGGCCTTGCCCTGATGTGGCCTCAGCCGCTGGATGTCGTGTCTGTCCCACTAGCTCGTGCCCCTATCCCTCCATGTGCCTGGTGACGTGGGGGATGAGGGGCGTGAGTGGAGACTCTTTCTGGCTTCGGCTTCCATCCCGGCTTCTTCAGCCGAGGTGGAGCTTTCTGCCGAGATGGCATCCGGGGTGGCCCAGCCGAGGTGGAGCTCCCTGCCGAGATGGCGCCCGGGGTGGGCCAGTTCGGCGCTAGTGGCCCAGAGCCGCCTGACTTCGGCCGGACCTCCTGCCCTGGTGGCCGGGGTGAGCTTGGTGCCACGTGGATAGCACGCGGATGGCACGTGAGAGTGCTTAGTCTCATCTGATGGCTGTGATTAGTGTAATCCTGGGGTTCTGGAAATCTCCCCACACAAGCATAATCAGTAGGTTTCACTGGTGCCTTATTTTCATCACATATGTCAGATTATCATAATGAAATAAGGCATCCATCTAACTTCTCTACAAGGGCTGATTATTTTCATTGAAGATATCACATTTTGTGAGGTCATGGAATCCTAATCTAGAAGACATAGAGAGAATCTAAATAAAAAGGAAAGTCTAGATATACCGCTAGCCATTATCATTGACCAATACCTTTTTGAACCACTAGATCAGTTTTTTATTGTCACTATGTACATCTCGTCCCATGGAACTTATAGCAAAAATGAATTGAGATTCTGAGTTTGGACAACTCAAATATCGTTGATTAAAGTTGGATGGTTGATGATTAGGTTATGTAGTGCATCTGAACAATACATCGCCTGCTTTAGCACCACACCATGCACTGCCATGTCAAGGAACTGCATTGGTTGTGTCAAACTTCTAGGCTGGTTAAGCATGAGATACGTCGGGTCTTTCCTGTGTTGGAAATGATGTCGTCCGCATGCCATAGGTCCCATGTCAAATCAAGCATGGCAGAGAGCCAACAAAGAATTAGTATCCCATTATAAACAAAAGACTTGATCTATACCCACGGATAAGACTCCAATTGGATTAGTAGGATGTGGGTTTCTGGTGAAGAAAGCTTTAAGAAGCACGACTCTTTGGGACTAACCTATATCTCTCCATGTCTTGTTCCATATCCTGAACATATTCTGTCCCTTGTGAGGGTCATGTTGTCACGAGCCCAAATCGCAACTCCGGATTTAGGGCATGAGCCGGGGGTTAGCGTGGTAATAGTATTTCCACCACAAGAACCACATATTATGAGACGATATCAAAATCCCGTCACTATAATGAATACATTTAACGAAAGCTTACATTGCATATTGCAACTCGAAGTTTGGAGATCATCGACTTCCGTGTCACAATGCCAATGTCCCAACAACTATATGCTATTACAAAGCACATCATCAGACATATATAACCATAAATAGGGAATCGATAGAGCAATTGACACGTAAGTAAGATAATTCATTCCTAATATTTAAGTTAATACACGTAATGGATATATTAATTACATTCTCTGAAGTAAAAGGTCAACAAAGTCCAGTACAAAAGATAATAAAATAGAATTTGTATGTGATAAGTCCAAAATATTGCATACTATTATTGTCATTATTTCATATAGATTTTGGACTTATTTTTGGTCGAATGATTCAAATTGATTACAGATGTGCATCATTGTTTTCAAATTGGGTTTAATGAAAACTTGTGTTTAATTTTGGAAAAACTAATATTTATTGAATTATTATTTTTTGGATTATCAGACTACTGTTATGTATATCTTCATTTTTACACGCAAACTTATTCATTTCTTTTCATCATTGCATTGTACATGAGATTTTGAGTGAAATGGTATATATGCATGAGTTCATACCTGTCCATTTGGGTCTCATGCATAACATGATAGTTTTCAACGTACAATTATTATTTCTTAATTAATTATTTTCTTTTGTAGGAAATACAAACGTGACCCACATATGGAGCCAACTACAGAAATTGCAGAGATAGAAGTTCAACAAATAAGGAAACTAAGAAAGAAAGAAGGGACATTTACTAAAGAAATCTCACTAATCAGGGTAACTATATCTAAGGCCCCCAAAATTTTATAATATCAGGCTAGGACCTCCCGCCCAAATCTATAACTCTTCTTCCCATTTTACCCGTTCTTCGTTGATGCCAACAAAATCCTAGCGGGGACGAAAAAAAAAAGAGGGAAATAGGCTGTCTCAGCTTTTTGGTTACATTTTCTTCAATGAGACGCGTCTTGGTGGGTCAATGGTTAAAAAAGGCTGAGACGGAAGTAGACCTCATGTACGGATTGTTGCATGGAAGAGAGGAAGAAAGAAAATAAGATAGCTAGGCTTGGTACCATGCTGTTATTCTTTCACACAGCAACAGTAATGTTTGTCTTGATTGTTCCACTGGAAGCAGGTGGGACATGAGAAGGACGATTAAGCCCATGTAGCTTGTAGGTTCAAGGTTGTCAAACATGCTCTGGAATGGATCATCACGCTCTGGAATGGATCATCACTCCGGGAGGGGGAGGGGGAGAAGAAGAGTAGGGGAGGGAAGGAGAGGGAGGGAGAGAGGGAGAAGAGGGAAAGAAGAGGGAGAGAGGAAGAAAGAGAGAGAGGGGGAGGGAGGCCAGCCGGCTGGGGCTTCCGCCGCCGGCTGCCGGCCGGGGCTCCCTCCCCGCCGGTGACTGGGGGAGGGGGATACATACGAGGAAGAAAAGGAAGAAGGGAATAAACGGAAGAAGGAGAGGTTGCCATCCGGTCTCCATCTCACTTCCATCTCCGGTCACAGAATATTGGCGACTACTCCACACCACTCTCTCTCTCTCTCTCCTCCTCGTCCTTCTCTTTTCCTCTGCATCAAAACTGAAGCCCCAGAGGAACCCTCGAATCTCAAAACCTGGTTTTGAAGGTAAGAAATTTCCACACATTCAACTATTTCTTTTTTCGATATCTGATTCTTTCTTTTCAAAGACTCAGTTTTACATTGATTGATTCATTCATTCTTTTCATTGCTTTATTTACATTGATTTGATTCTGATTTCATAGCTTTTTTAATGTCTTCAGGTTTGATAATATTGTGCAGTGAACGGATTTCTATTTTTTTTTTCTTCTCCTTTTCAAGATATGGAATGGAAAGACTGTTTGTTCAAGCAGTGAGGAACATTTTACATTTCCGTTCTCATTTCTGCTGAATGGATCATTCTTTCATGGAGAAATTACATAATCACTTTTTTTCTTATTTTAAAAAAAATTATGCCCTTTCTATATTTTCTCGATTTGATTGAATATTCTTTTTAGAATTTGATTTTGGTTTTGGTTTCTTCTTCAGCATGTTAATCAATCTCAGTTGGAGTTGAAGATCCTTATGCATACCAACTGCATGAGTGTTATCCTAAACATCTGTCATTTCTGTTTATTTGGAGGTAAAAAGGCAAAAAGTATGATCCAAGTAACTGCAATGTCAGTTCCTTGTGCAACCCCATGTACAAAATCCTAGCCCTACCCATAAAGAAGTTAAGAAAAGCTATAAGGAGATGTAAAACTCATTGACCATTGTTCACTGACCTAACACATATCCAACAGAAGTAAAGAAGATTACTTGGTGTCAAATAACCACAGCCTAAATAAAATGGATAGATGAATATCACCCCCTATGAGAAATTGGATCCTGGGTCATGGAGATAGATGGTTTCATGTCAGTTTTTGCTTTAACCACTTTAAATTAGAGGAATCGTCGGATACGCTATAGTACCATGTACATTGCGAAGGTCAGGCATACTTTTATTTTGTAATATCATTAGTATCATTAGTATCTTTGATTGTTGTGATTGGAGCAGTGTTTGTTGTATTTTTCAGGTTAGTAGGATGTTCTATAGCATTGTGAAATGATTGTGAAAGATCATTTGATGGGGCACTTAGCAGCACGTAGCCACTTGCCAATAGTTATTATGGACGGGGCATACCTAGAAATGATAGATTGTGCTATTCTACACAACTGATTGGTCTTCTTCCCCCTTGGATTTGTACCTTCACCTGTCGATTTTTCTATGGTTCTCATGGTTGCAACACCCATTAAAAACGTGTTTAATCTGTTGATGTAATTTTGTTTGTTATAGTTGTTGCAAGCTTTACTTTCGTTACAACACCCATTAGTTTGTTAACACTTAGCATTGGAGGTCATATGTTGTGTTGTTCATAGTAGGAGAAATTATCTACGCCCAATAAAGGTGATGTGTTATTGTGTTGGTCATATGTTAGAGAACACCAGTTATGAACTTGACAAGAAGTGAAGAGCAATGATAACTTTTTTTTAACATTATTTGTAGATGGACAATGATAATCATTTTACCGAGGAGAATTTATTATATCTTTAAAATGTCCATGTTTCTGAAGCAATTTGGCAAGGAGAGGTACATCCAATAATTTACTTTTATATTTAAATGTAACGTTATATTTATTTTTATCTCTTGAACCACTTCATGCGTACATGAGTTTGTAATATTAAATTTATTTTGTAAATAACATCTATAGGAACCACCGAACTTGAGAATAATCCGAACCACAAATGACAAAAATAGTTGGCATCTCACACGCCAACAAGAAAACTATGTGCGAATGTGTAGCTTGGAGCACTTGTCTAGCATTTCGGAGATGACAATAAATCATGCTGTGATAAGCGCATTGGTGGAAAGATGGAGGCCGGAAACGAATACCTTCCATCTTCCATGTGGGGAGGCCACTATTACCTTAGACGATGTGGCATATATATATGGCCTCCCCATAGATGGACCGCCTATGACGGGAAAAACACTACATAGTACCAAGCAAACAGTGGAGATATGCATGGATCTTCTAGGCATGGAACCGGTGCCAAAATGAGATAGCATTGGCACACGGCTAAACTTTTCTTGGATGAAGAAGAACTTCAAAGGAAACAAAAAGAAGAAAAAACTGCATGAAGTTGAAGAGAAATGCAACACAAGAGCATGTTTATTCTGCTTGGTGGGAAGTCAAATAGTTGGCAACTCATGCGGTACTTTTGCCCCGGCTTGGTTGCTTGGTTTATTTAGAGAATTTAAGAAGTATGCATGGGCCCTACATGCCTTACGAACCTATATAGGATGCTGGTAAGGCAACAATGCTTTCGAAGTGGGATGAAGAAAGGAAAGATGGAGAGGGAAAAAAAGTAAAAAACCAGAAAGCAACAGATCCATCCGATACCTTGACTGGCCCATTGCAATTGTTGCAGGTAACACCCATATTTGTTTACTTAGTTACATTGAATATGAACTCTTTTCTAAAGACTTTACATTCATATAATGTTTGTTTGGCAGATTTGGGCATATTCCAGAATGGAACTCTTGCGGCCTAGCGATGACTATATAGATATATTATTGTATTTCGACTTTCCGCTGCATAAGACGTGGGAGAAAAGCATAAAAAAGCATAGGCCTCCAATGAACACCAAGGATCTTATATGAAAATATAAGAAGTGAGTGTAATTTGATTTCTTTTTAATAAGAATCTTATAATCGATATCTGATTTGTTATCAATAAATATGTAATGAAAATCTCTTGTGTAGTTTATATGGATGCCGTATAAAGATGTGATTGATAAACTAGATGAGGTACGTAGTTCCCAAAGAAGAGAGACATTTATTCACATCTAATACAGCTCTAATCTTCTATTGGATCGCCGAACGTCACAACTCTGAATGGGTAATGAAGCAATTCGGCTTGAGACAGTTGCTCCCCATATATCTCTGCATGCCATTTGAAAGAGTTGATAGAGTGAGGAAAGCTACTCATGATTACAGCAAATCGTTGAAAGAGGTCAGTGCTATTTGGGATGCGAGGCATAAGATGTTACTAATGAGTGAAGAACTTAATGATTCACTTATCCATAATGAATTTTATATGAAATGGTATTCGGAGGTGACAAGATTGTGAATCTCAAGGCCTCAAAAGAAAGAAGGTGATGAAGACCAAATGATACCTCCAACACAACCAAAGGTCAAAAAAGATGATGACTTCATCCATAAGAGACTTGTAAGTGACATGGTAACATAGCTGTAAAATTCAAGTTATTTCATCATTTTCAATATTTATGATTCATTTGAATTTGTTCATGCGGGTTCGTTTCTTCTTAGATGACCTTATCTCTACTTTGTCCGACAACAAAAGAACATCAAAGGCAATGTGTAGTGCGTGCCAAGGTGGAACACTTTAATGAAGCATTTGAAAATGATTTTGTGGAATTTGGGTATGTCAAAGTGAGTCCAAGTGAAGCTCTTGGTAAAGGCAAAATGAGTGAGAGACAACAGATAGTATTGAAGAAGAAGCTAGAGTTTGCCACTAAATCACCCAATCCAAAGGAAAATACTCTGCCTGAGTCCTCCAAAAACATAAGTATCAAAAGTCTCAGTCCCATGGCCTCTCCTCGAAGGACTCCTAGATTGAAAACATCCCCCGTTGAAATTGTTCTTGATAGTCCTCCCCCAAAAATCCAACAAGAAATCATTCCCATGGAGTCTCCCACTAAAAAGGTCCCCTCAATGGTTATTCGTGTAAAAAATGCAACCAGGGTTAAAAAAGTGCCTTCGAAGTATGAGGGTTTCAGTACCTCCCTAAATTGGCCTAAGAATTCTACGTAAAAACTAACAAAGGAGGAGACTGGTTTGCTAGACAAGTTCTGAGAGGACTACTACGAAAGGTATGCAATTCCTTTTTCGCGAGGTTGATATGATATTTTAGAGATATCAATATGATATATCTTCCTTCAAGTTTGATACATTCCTTGGTGTTCCATTCATGGTTATGTTGTTAAGGGTCCATTTAACGGTCTATTTTTATCCATTGATTGAAAACATATAATTAAATCCATTACCTAGGAATTTGGAGATATTGATATGATATTTTAGAGATATCAATATCATATATCTTCCCTCAAGTTTGATACATTCATTGGTGTTCTATACATGGTTGTGTTGTTAAGGGTCCATTTAACGGTCTATTTGCATCCATTGATTGCCAACATATAATTAAATCCATTACCTAGGAATTTGGTAATGCATAATATATAATCTCTGGAATTACATCTAATGTTGATGTCACTCTATTATCTGAATTGATATAATTTCTAGTTCTGTGGTGAATGCCTTTGTGGTGGAATTACTGATTCAAATGATTTATCTTCCTTCAGGTTTGATTACCTTGCCAAGGTCTACATTAGCCCTAATCCTGAAAGATTGAAGAGACTCCTATCAAGAGATTGGCTAGACACGGGTATACTGCAGAATTGGTTTGATATTTATTTGAAGCCCAAAGCACCACATGCATATTTCATTGACACGAATGCTTCGGTATGACTTTCATCATATACTCCATATACTTTCAACTTTCGAAGTTTGGAAAAAATCGATTATCTAACTTATACTCAATATGAACCTGAACACAAATATTGACACTTTGTGGGTACCTTTTGAAGGATATATGGCTAAGAGAAGACAAGCACAATTATTTACACGTCTTTGGAGAATATGGATGGTGGGTGGGTGAAATGCAGAAACGTGGGATTATCATTGTTCCAATCACTACAACAAGTTGCACTTTTAGCCACGTTTTTTAAAGTTCGTCGGTAAAGGGTACAACTTTGCCAATGTTTTTACTTTCGTCGGTACGTTTTTAAAAAAAAAGTCAGCAAAAGTAAAGACTTTTACTGATGTTTCGTAAAAAACGTGGCTAAAAGTACACCCTTTACTGACGAATTTTAAAACGTCGGCAAAAGTAAAGACTTTTACCGACGTTTCGTAAAAAACGTGGCCAAAAGTACACCCTTTACCGACGTTTTTCAAAACGTCAGTAAAAGTAAAGAGTTTTACCAACGTTTTTGAGTAAATCGTCGGCAAAGAACATTCTTAATTTAAAAAAAATGATTTTTTTTTAAATTTTACCGACGAAATAAAACGTCGGTAAATATGCTTTTAATTTTTTCTCTAATTTTACCGACAAAATTAAACGTCAGTAAATATGTTTATGAATATTTATTTATTTTCATATTAATTTTACAGATGAAAATAAAAACGTCGGTAAATATCTTGTTAAATTATTATATTTCCCTTTAACAACGAAATTAAACATCGGTAAATATGTTTATTAATCTTATTTATTTTTATATGAGTCCTTTTATTGGCACACAGGATTTTTCTTTTCACCCACACACATTTTTAAAAAAAAAAACGTTTGAAATTACCTTGGTGCCCACCCTCTTCCTTTCTCTCTCCCCACCTCCCCCTTTCACCTCCGGCCGCTCCGGCGAGGATCGACGCCGGCCGACTCCCCTCCCTCCCTCCCTCCTTTCCTCCCTCTACCTCCCCCACTGTTCTCTCTTTCCTCCTCCCTTTCTCTCCCCCCTCCTTCCCCTTCACCTGCGCTCTGCCTGGACTGGCAAGCGCCGGCGGATCTTCTCTCTCACTCTCCCCCTCCCCCACTGTTCTCTCCCCCTTCTCCTGGTCTCTCCCTCCCCATCTCTCTCCCTTCTCCCCGTCTCTCCTTCTCCCTTCCTTTCCCCTGCCGGCGCCGGATCTGGACGGTGGCGATGATGGGGTACCCAGGTGCACAGAAGCACGTGTACGCAGAGAGGGGGGAGACGAGAGGGTCCGCCGGCGCTAGCCGGTCCAGGCGGAGCCGTAGGTGAAGGGCAAGGTGGGGGGAGAGAAAGGGAGGAGGAAAGAGAGAAACAGTGGGGGAGGGGAAGGGAGAGAAAGGAAGGGAGAGAGGGAGGGAGAGAGAAAACAGTGGGGAGGGAGAGAGAGAGAAGGGAAGGAAGGGAGCGATTGGCCAGCCGGCACCGATCCTGGCCGGAGCCAGAGGTGAAAGGGGGAGGTGGGGAGAGAGAAAGGAAGAGGGTGGGCACTAACGTAATTTCACAGGTTTTTTTTTTTAAAATGTGTGTGGGTGAAAAAGAAAAAAGCTGTGTGCCAATAGCAGGACTCTTTTATATTCATGTTACCGACGAAAATAAACACGTCGGTAAATATCTTTTTAAATTTTTACTTTTTACTTTTACCGACGAAATTAAACGTCGGTAAATATGTTAATTATTTTTTATTTATTTTTATATTCATTTTACCGACGAAAGTAAAATAATTATATCCATGATGAATCAAGCGATGAGATTTGACCAGATAATCATTGTTGACCTCCTAAAGAGGATTTTAGGTTTAGATCGGGAAAAAGTGGCACACAAAAATTAAAATTGAACCATTAACTCTTTGGTCCTTTTTGTCAATATCTCACAATACATGAAGGATCAATCGTTGGAATTTGATCCAGTAGACGTTACTTGCCATATAAAGATTATCTATAGTCCAGATATTGCATTAGTGATACAGATTGTTCGGAAATGTAGAAAAAATGGACTGCATGTCTTAACTCGTGAATGCACTGTAGTAACCGTGCATTAATCAAATGATTGATATTTATTTCAAATATATTTCATGATCCATATTGAATCAACATTTGGGGTTGGGACTTATAACTATAAATGACCTTTTGAAGAGGACTAAAAATTTGGATTGCGAAAATAGGGCGTACAAAATTCCATAAATGATGATATAACGGTCTGTACGTTTTCATCAATACATCACAATCTATAATTATCCAACGGTTGACTTTTGGTATCATAGCCGTTTTTAGGTCCCCCTAACATGATCAACGGTTTGGATCACAAATTTTGGTGCCAGATTATTTTAAAAAAAGTAAATGAAAAAGGCGTCGAAGTTCTGTGTCCACTATAGCTCTGCCAAAACTAGGTCGGTATGCAAAACGTTTCACACTCCTTATGAGAGAAAATGTGCTGCCTCTTTTGCACATATTTTACACAGCAAAAGCACATGTGATTTACACACCTAGTGTGTAAATGTCGTAAACAAACATAAATGATATGAATCTTTTTCACATGTGGGATGTTTACATATGTAAATTGGGAGAAACAAACGACCGGCCTCATCTATCCTTTTGCTTAGCAGAAAAGCAAAGTTCGTTCAGTCTGGGAAGAAGATAAGAATCTTGGAACCAATATTCGATATTAGATCTAACGGACTTGGATTTATGCGCCCAAGAGTTTCTTGGGCTAGCTCAATACTCTTATCCATCGGGCCATTGCACTTCATGAAAGTCCCGGGTGCCTAACCCTAGAGGGGGGGGGTGTATAGGGTGATCTACAAATAGTGACCAAACTATGACCAATTTTAATTAAATTAAATTAAACTAGTCTCTTGTGATGATTAACAATCAAGATGCAGAAGCTAAATAAACGCAATCATCACATAAGCATTCACCATAGCATTCACGAAACACGTCAGTTGAACTAGGAAAAGGAGGAAGAAAATCAACTCAGGAAGCTGATTGGAAGAAGAAGACGAGTCCAAGGGTGTCGACCTGCTCAACAGAAGAAATTTTGTTTTGAAACAAAAACAGCCCAACACAATTTTTTTAGTTGCAGGGCAGACATGTCCGGTCGACCGACCACTCCAGAAGGTCGACCGGCCCAACTGGGACAAACCTGATTTTTGATCAAGTTCAGAGAAAAATGGGCTAACTGAAGAGGGACTCTCTAAACACATAAAACACATAACCCAGCTAACTTACAGACTCAAACTAATATGGAAATGAGATATTGCAGAATAATTCCATTCAAAAGATTGAAAAACTTGTAAGTCCAAGCTAAATCATTTTTCAAACGTGTTTAATTTGATAAATGTGGAAATAACTATGAATCCATTCAAATATAAACAATTTGGAAATCAAATCAATTGATTGTGAGGATGTATCTATAAGTAATTCTTTTTCAAATAATTTGTTCATAAACATGCATTTTTATCATAACATTCCTTTTAAATTCGAAATGCATTTTCAACAAACAATTCTTCAAACAAATAAAATTCAAACTTCTAGAAAATACTAAGAAAGTTTGAAATAACTAGATTTAGGACCAACAACACATATAACTTATGAGAGGGGGTTGGTCTAATCTAATTACAAGGCCTTAGTGTTTATTTAAAAGTCTAACCTTAGGTATCCATCTAAGGTCTTGAGCCTTTGAGCCTATGTTTGAGATTCCACCAATTAAAAGAGATAAATTTTGGATTCTTTTAGACTTGTCATCAAATCTTTGACGATTATATAAACATCGGTAAAGGTGATTTTTCCCTCTCCCGCCCCATTTTCCCTCTCCAATCCCTCTTTTCCCTCTACTCCTTTCTTTATCTCCCTTCACTCTCCAGACCTCTCCCAAGCTTGAATCGCCCTCTTTCGCTCTGCGATCTCCCCTCGTCTCCCTGTGCACGCCGTCCCCGTCCCTCTCTCGCTCTCTCCCATCTTCATCTCTGAAGTTCTAAGAGGGTTGATCACAAATCAACTCTAATGGTAAATAAGTCCCAACACAGATTTCAATATGGATTTGCGGAAGAAGGAAAGAAAAGTTAATCAATCAATCACACACTCTACCCTCAAGCGAAGTGCTCGTGCCGGCTTCCGAACTTTTTGGTGACTGTTTCCCATTTCGGGCCCCAGGCGGGCTATTTTCAAGCATAGAGTGTTGGAAAATCTTACATTTCGCTTTTAATTCTCTAATCGGAAGTCATATTTATGAACCGTCAGTATCGTCAAGTTACTTGCCCCTAATCGAATTGCTCGCATCGGTTTTCAATTTTTAACCAGGGGACGTTACTCGTTTCGAACCCCCGATTAGACGTTATCGGGCCTAAGTGTTGGAAAATCTTTTTTTTTATTTTATCTCGGTAAAACTATCAGAGACTATTATCGACTGATTTTACGACGTCGGAACAATGAACGTTTAGCGGCGTTTTTTGTAAAACATCGGTAATGTTTTACTCTATTTCTAGCAAAATTAAAAGTTTGAAAATGTGACTTTTGGAGATGAAAAGTTTCGTCGCCAAAAGTTCAGATTCTTGTAGTGAATGTGTTGTTTAGAGCACTTCACAGGCATCGTGGGATATCCAAATGCAAAAAGATGGGACTACTACAATAGTATGCTAGGGACTCGCGACATTGGGAAATGGCTCAACAATTTGTGAGTATTGAGTATCGACATATATATAGACGAATTGTTTCTATTCAGATTAATTGTTAATAGGGATTAATTATTTTGATACATATTATTTCTACAGATTCTTATTTTGATACACATTATTTCTACAGATTCATTGGTTGAATGAGTCTTTTGCTGCTTACAACTGGGAAGAGCCAATGGGATGGAGAAGGCGAATTGCTGAGAACGTCCCTTTACAAGAGAATTCACATGACTGAGGATTTTTTGTAATGGCAACCATCAAATATGTCCTCCTCAATCTAAAGTTTGAATTCACTCAGCGTGACATAATGTATTATCGATGCAAACTGTTGACACAAAAAAAATGTATCACTTTGCCTCTCCAAACACAAGAAAGCTACATAAAGTAGCAGCCTGCCATAAATAGGCAATGTTACTTCTAAAAAATTAAATCTTGTCAGAATCAAACAAAAACTGCAAAATCCTTCAAGATAGTCAAAAGAGGAGTACACAAGAAGTTTCAGGCCATTTTAAAATCATTTGGCCTAATTTCGCTTCTCTGGCAGCTGAAAATGAGCTCCCGGTGGCAAAAGCATCGGAGACACCAAATCTTCTATTAGAGCCTGTGGATGGTCTCAAAATACATCCAAAAGGCTCCACGTCAAGTTCCAAGTCAAACCGACAACGTTTGACCCTACATCAACCCTCGAACAGCTAAATTAAGCCTCTCGGCGGTGAGAACCACTAAGGCCATCACTCATCGACAGAGCACATGGACAGCTTTAAAATGCTTACAAAGGGCTACACGTCAAGTTTCATGTCATTTCGACAACATTTGATTAGACTTTGACGCTCGGAAGCTAAATCAGACCTCTCAATGACGAAGCTCTCTGGGACCATGGTTTCCAAGACAGAGTCTATGGATCATCTCAAAATGACTCCAATAGGTTCCCTGTCAAATTTCAAGTCAATCGGACAACGGTTGATCGCACATCAAAGCGCGACATCCCCCTCACAACAAAAATAAGTCTACTGACGATAGGACCCCATACGGCTTCAAAGATCAAATAAAAGCCTATGGTTGGTCTCATTTATTGCTCAGGAGGCTTCACCCCAAATTTCAGGTCATTCTGACATCGTTTGACCCAGTTTCAGCTTCTGACGGAAAATCAGCAGCTCTACCGACGAAGTCTTCGGCTTTCTCGGAAAATTGGAAGCTTTACACTCCAAAATGCAAGGATTCTCGTCAAGTTTTCTACAGGGAAATCAGTCCAATAAATGATAAAAAATGTCAAGAAAAAATACAGAAGAAAAAAAGATCGGAAAACATCAAAAACAGTCGCAAAACGGGACAAAAGGGGAAAAATCCCCCCAGGGTCGCAAACCCCTGCGACCCTGGCCCAGGGTCGCCGGCGACCATGGAGCCCAGAATTGCCGGCTTCGCCTCGAAAAGCCCGTTTTTTGTTGTTTTTCACGATTCAAAGCTTCCAACTCCTGCGATTTTCCAAAATTCATACTTTTGAGGCGCCAAATCCTTTGACATCTGTCAAAATCACGGGTCAATCATCAAGAGTATCAAAATCAACATTGATTGCCAACCGATCAACCAAAAAAGTGTGCTTTCTACCCGACCAATCGAGAAATCGACAGGACAGATGGCACCAACCCGCTGTTGGCAACCAATACATGAAGTTACATGGTCATCCGATGTCGATCTACATGAAGATCCATCGATGATCATCGCCAGAAGAATCCCAAAAGACACGGCCCGGCCCGCAACTCTTCGATTACTCGGCGACCACTTAATGCGATTAATTGACTAGCTTTATTGCAGTCATTAATTCATTTCTTTGGACGGCCCAATCAAAAGCAAGCAAATGGGAGTTACAAGTCAAGAGATTCATGACATTTAAACCATGAAACTCCTCCCATCATGGTAATTAAATGCCCTCAATCTCCACCGGCCAATCAGAAGCCAAGAAAAAGGAGTTACAAAATAAAGAAATTAAACCATGTAACTCCTCCCATTATACGGCTTAATGATAATAAAAGCCCATAAACCCTCCTAAATGGCTACCAAGAGCCTATAAATAAGAGAGCATTCCAAAGAATCCCAAATCGAAAAAAAAAAAACTTCCAAAGATCAGAGACACAAACATCACTTTCAAAGATCAGAAAAAAAAGCACAGAAAATCCAAAGAAAGAAAGAGAGAAAACTCTGTTGAAGTTCTGCACCGGCCACCACTACAAGGTGACAAAAGTCTCTTCGGGGGGTACCCCCAAGGTCCTTGCCTTCTCCTTCTGCCTCAAATGGCTTAGACGTGGCTTTTCAGTCCGTCTACTTAGCCTTTTATTGGACATATGACCTCCATTTGGTCTTTGTCTTCTAAAAATCTGAGATTATAGCCAAGCCAAGTGAATCAAGAGCATCCTCTGTTCTCATCTGCATGGCTGATGGCGAAGTCCACATATGGCTTGTGACCGTCAATCTGAACGGGTCCCCCACAATCTCCTGAGAAGTTAGATCCTCATTTTCTTGCTTTTCATTGTAGTTTGTATTTTTTTTAAAAAGAGACAAAAATCACAACTCTTGTCTTCCATTATTTATAAGAATTGTAAATCGGCTATAAACGCCAAAATCGCCTATAAACGCAAAAAATCGGCTATAAATGCTAAAATCTGCTATAAACGCCAAAAATCGGCTATAAATGCCAAAAAAAACTGCCTTTCACGGCAAATCAAGAAAATATCTCTTTTCTTAAATATATGTGCAATGGAAAACTTAAAAGAAGCTGATTTTCTTTTTACTTGCGAAGGTCGATCTCCGGATCACCACTTGCAATTCCAAGTAAAATAGAAAATCTAGCACACCCACACAAAAAAATATTGATACCCGCTCCTGCCCCCTGATTACGAAAGGGTCGGACCCAACGGACTCCCACGTCCGCCGACCTCGGTTGATCCGAGCAGAATGCGCGGTCCATCACAAACTAATGATTAACCAGTACAATAGACAATTAGAACTGTACAAGAAAAGGGATCAACAATCAACATGATGGGATGATGGATATTCAATATGTGACCAATTTGAAATGACTTGTGTTGTGATATCTGATCCGACTGTTCTCCCATTGGGGTGTTTATCTCTTTGTAACTGAACCTTTTTTGTGACTATTTGCCAATGTATTTTGGATGGTTGACATGTTAAAACTGATAGCCACTGTTGTTGGTTTCATTTTCTTCTTGTATGTTGGAAGCCTTCTAATCTAATGTGAATGGTGACAGTTATTTGTCACACTGTAGTTATACTAGTTAGTTCATCTTGAAACTTGACAATGATTGCTGGAAATGTTACCAAACAGGTTGTCCATCTAGGTGATGTGTTGAATATTTGATTATGAAAAACCTCGACCCCATTGATGTAGATCACATTTCCAACCTGATTAAAACATGGGTTTCATAAGTGTTGGACAACCGTAGGCCAATATAGGATAATTTTCACCTTCTAGCAGATCCAATGTGATGATGCATATGTGGATGAAAATGTGATCCAATGTGATGTGATAAGAGTCGGAAAGGATTTACACTAATCAAAGGTGCCTCCAAGTGGGCTCATAGAGTTCACGGGAAAAAATTATTCAGTTGCTAACAGGATGTTTTCATTGATATCAACAGATTTATTTGTTGATGTCCACATATTGTTAGTTGACATCAACGAACACTGTGATGAATTTCAGAACATAAATATGTGCTAACAGTACATTTTCATTGACATCAACAAATTTATTTGTTGATGTCAACAAATTGTTAGTTGACATCAACGAACACACGAAATATAATATGTACTAATAGTTCATTTTCATTGACATCAACAAATTTATCTGTTGATGTCAACAAATTATTAGTTAACATCAACGAACACTGTGTTGAATTTCGGAACATAAATATGTGCTAACAGTACATTTTCATTGACATCAACAAATTTATTTGTTGATGTCAACAAATTGTTAGTTGACATCAATGAAATATGTGATATCAGTGCACTTTTCATTGATATCAATCAATTTATTTGTTGATTTCAACAAATGTTGAGTTGACATCAACGAAAACTGTGACACGTTCTGAACCTCCTTGTTAAAAAGATATCCGTGCAGTGATCCATTAATAGAAAATACATCAATGATCATAAAAAGAACATTATCCAACCATTCTATCCACCCCATTATAAAAGATAAACATTGGTCTGGTATTACATGAAAGAGGTAGATCCACCAACACCCTTTACAAAAAGTTATAGGACATCCTTCATCCTACAATTATAGGCAACAAATACAAAAGTGCAGAAAATAGATGGTTAGACCACTTCAAAAGCCATGGTTCCATGGTTTCCACCTTTAAAAAAAAAAGTGCTACAAATGTTGGAACAACACGTAGCCACCTTTACAAAAAATTATAGGACATCCTTCATCCTACAAATATAGGCAACAAATACAAAAGTGCAGCAAATAGATGGTTAGACCACTTCAAAAGCCATGTTCCATGGTTTCCACCTTTACAAAAAAAAAAAGTGCTACAAATGTTGGAACAACACGTAGCCACCTTTACAAAAAATTATATTACATCCTTCATCCTACAAATATAGGCAACAAATACAAAAGTGCAGCAAATAGATGGTTAGACCACTTCAAAAGCCATGGTTCCATGGATTCCACCTTTACAAAAAAAAAAGTGATACAAATGTTGGAACAACATGTAGCCACCTTTACAAAAAAAAAAAAGGTACTTGCTTAGACCACTTCAAAAGACATGGATCCATGGTTTCCCCATCATGGATCAACTTCCCATTGGTGGATTCCGGCATTTTTGTTGGTTGTGACCCCTATTTTTACAAATAGAGCGTGTTACTTGTCTTCTTTGCCCATTAACTTCTTCCGTACGAATTTTATTCTTCTTTGGACGACCAGGCTGCCTAGTAGCAAGTGGAGGTTTGACCACCTCATTACTAATGTGCTCCCATTGGCGTATATCGCGGGTTGGATGTATTACATGACCATAAGTCCTTTTATATGTATCACATGTGTACCAATCCTCACAAAAATCATATGGATCTAGGCCTCTAGTTTTCATGACTGACAAGGCATGCTCCCACGGAATTCCAATCGTTGCCCACTTCTGACATGTACAACTGTTTCTATCTTAAGTGAACAACATCAATGAAATCCCAAGACTGTATCTGAAATTCATTGGGACCTGCTTGTCGACAATTCAAACGTCAGGCACTTTCTGTAGATTTGCTTAGAATGGTTTCTGCCCAAGGAGTTAGGCGTGTCTTCAGCTGCATCGACATAGTCCTCCGAAGATGAAAAAAATCCATTAACTTTCCATGAATCCCATCAACTTGTTTTGATATCGGAAGCTCTCGATTGTGCTTCATTAGACTGTTTAAGCATTCCGTAATATTTTGAGTTAACATGTCGTACCGCCTACCCTCCACAAAAGTATTGGACCAAAGTTGTCTTCCAATTACATGAATGTAGTTATAAGCATCTACGTTTACAGCCTTTATATCATTCATATGAGCCTCATATTCACATGGCTTGTAAGATTTTGCAGCAAACCAAAATTTCTTAACAATGCCATTATCTTTGAATCTCAAACGTATATATATTCTCTGCAATACGACAGCAATAACAATGTTGAGCATTTGGAAATACTTTTTCCACCGCAGGAACAAGGCTCTTCAGACGACTAGACACAATTGTTAGATATCGAAACTCACCAAGAGCTATTTGAAGATTTGCAAAGAACCATGACCAGCTATCTCGTCGTTCTGCCTCAACTATGGCAAAGGCAAGTGGTAACAGTTGATGATTACCATCATAAGTAGCGGCCGTAAGTATAACACCTAGATACTTACCTTGAAGATGTGCTCCATCTACAGCTATCACAGGCCTCAAGGAAGAATGGAAGGCTATGATGCATGCTCCAATTGCCCAAAATAATCTTCTAAAGGAGTTATCTTTATGCTTCAACAACTCAATTCTTGTTCCAGAATTCATCATTTGTAATTCCATGCAATATCGAGGTAGGATTTGAAAAGACTCCTCGAATGAACCCCGTATTTCATTCATTGCAATCTTTTTTCCTAGATATGCCTTTCTATAACTTATCGTCACCCCAAACTCCATTTGAAAGTCAACATTAATTTCCTTTGGTGTGTATGTATTATTAAATCGAAGCCTATCTTTGACAAAGTCTGCAATCAAGGATGTTGTCGCTTGTTTATGTGCCATCCCCATCATTGGTTTTGAGCATGAATGAACTGGGTTATATGTCCGGACTTGAAATTGTGGACCTGAATCCGCAATAAAAGCATGTATACGCCATGGACATGTTGCATCGTCACACCGTGCAGTAACTTTATAACTGTTGGTCTTCAAAAGCTTCAACACGAAATTCTTGTACATTGCAAATTTCGCGAGGGTTCTCCTAAATGTATCACGATCTGGAAATACTCTCCATTTCCACAACTCTTGGGCAGTACTATCTAGCAACTCATGTTTGAAATAGTCAACTGGAATTAGCGTATCTTCAATGTTAGTATCTTCACCAACAGCTGACGTTTCGGCGCAGATTCCCACATCTTCTTGCATTTTATCCCCTATGGTAGGATCATCATTCGTTGCCCGTGGCTGAGAGTCTATTAATGCAAAGTGATCAGGTGAAAAGGAGAAGATTGCTTCAATGTCTTCCTCAAGATCAACGGTGGGATAAATGGTATCACAAGAACGGAGACTATTGACTCCAAGTTTGGGATTCGCTTCATAATTATAAATGTCACGTCCAATTGGTTTTGAAGAGCTTTCGTGAGAATCACTACATCCAAATAATAAAGATTAGTCAATCTTCAACTTTCAAAGAAGAAATCAAAATTCAATCTAGTGAACAAGATAATAACGTACAGTGTTGTACTAATTGGACGACCTCTAGGATATCCAACATTCTTTTCCTTCAAATTACTGGTTTTTCCATCGAGAGCATTAAACACATTCAAACCTATCAACCTTGCATGTATATACGGAAAATGAAGTTAGAGTTCCATAGATAAATAAATAGTGCACAAAGTGATTAAGACATGGTACAATACCTTGAATGTCCTTCACGTACACCTCTTGAACACTCAATCTTTTTGCTCACATATAAATAAAGCCAATTTACATTATCCTGAGACACTTTTAACATTGCATTTACATCACCATCGTTGACTACTTTAATCAATGTGAAGGCTTGATGGTTGTTTTGAAGGTACTGAATTTCAATGGCTTCATCGTTTTCTACCCACTTCGTTGCTTGTAATGCACCCTGGAACAATGTAGAGTACTTTGTGAAATTGCTTAGATACATCATTTTTTGTTCACCTCCACTGTACACCGAATTGGTCGTATTCCAATCAAACTCTCCATTACAGTGGAATACAACAAACATCCCATCCTCTGACATCTTAAAGAAACTGAAAATAAATTAACATGAGATAAGAATAAGTGACATTTAGTAAATAAACCACACTAGACATGGTAAGAAAGCAAGCACATCGGGTGAACTCATTGAAAATCTTGACATCCAGGTAAAAATGGAGACCTACTAGCCTCTTACACTTCTCTGATTTCTCATCTGGTCTCCTTTGGTACTGTGAAGCTTCTGTTCAATACAATTTGCCATCCCCACCCCCCCACCCCCAAAAAAAAAAAAAGGTGAATAATTGTTCGACACTTGGATGCTAATAAAAGTTATTTTTTGGATGAAGAAATGCCTATGATATAGAATCTTGGAGAAGAACCATGGAGGAGAAAGGGCTATCTATTTTTACAAGAGAAGGAAAGAGTTGAGTCTGTAGAAATTTATCACCTTGAAAACTAGGTCTTCAGATTCTGAGGACTTCCTCTAAAAATTAAGTAAATAATAGCAACAAGAAAGGGGAGCGGGTTGCAGTCAGTGGGAAAAAATAAGGGGAGAGACAAAGAAGCAAACCTGCTGTCGGTGCAGATGAAGGGTCGACTTCTTCTTCCCCTCCTCCTCTTTTTCTTGTTCAGGATCTTCTAATTAGGATGGGCGTGGGAGATGTTGGGCAAGCAGGGCGTGGGGCGGTTAGGAGGAGGGTCTGGACAGAAGTATAGAGAGAAGAGAGGGAAGATAGTAGCTGCTGGGGTGTTTTTCTTTTATCTTCTCCTTCTTCTTTTCTCTTCTCACTGCAGTTCTGGGTGAGCTCTCGATTTTTTCTTTCAAGGATTTGTTAACGTCAGCTAAGGAGGGGCAAAGAAGGAATGAAATAATGGGGTTTTGGAGGGAGGTCCCTTGCTGATATTATAAAATTTTGGGGGCCTCGGTTATAGTTACCCTAATCAGTGAGATTTTTTTAGTAAATGTCCCAAGAAAGAAAGAAAAGAATCCAACCACCAGAAGCATAGCACCTTGGGCATGAATTCCAAGGGGAACATCCAAAGGTGTGGTGCACTTGAGTTTTAGATAAATTCTCTTCCCTAATTTGAGGAATTTCAAATTTTAAGAAGGAATCCAAGTTTGACAACAATTGAAAACTTGAATTGCAAGCAAGGAAAGAATTCAAATTTCAAATATCAAAATTTCAAATTTCAAAATTTTGATTTTAAAAAAAATCAAATCTCAAATTCTAAAAGAAAGAGAAGACTTTTTAAATATGCAAGACTTCTAATTCAGTACCCAAAAAAAGAGACTTTTAGCGATAGAAAAAAATTGCGTTTAGCAATGATTTTCTCCACCACTAAAAGTATTTTATTTTTATGGTGGTTAATGTTTTCTGCCGCTAAAAGACCCTAAAAATCTTAGACGGTCGATTCCCATTCAATTACGACACTTTTTATGGAGGAAAAGATTCCCGCCGTGAAAAGCTACTTTTAACGGTCGTAAGAACCCGCCTCTAAAAAGCGGTTTTGTCTGCCACTAAAACTCATATTTTTTTATTATATTTGAGAAAAATCAATCAAAATGAGATCTATGAGAACTTGGTCCGGGCGGCACCCTTAACCACGGGGCGTAACATGTCAACCATGGGCTTCAAATGGTGAGTCTCCACTAGCCCACATCGAAAATACCTAACTCTTGACCCTAGGCTTATAAGTCCAACCATGTCTTAACTCATAAGGCCTTTTAAAACCGTGCAGCCCCGAATCCCATAAAAACTCCGGAGTTCAGCGTGGTCGGGCGAGAGCAATACTAGGGTGGGTGACCTCCTGGGAAGTCCTCGCTCAAACGTGGGTCAAAGCGGACAGTAGTATGCTGAGTTGGATGGGGAAAGAAGATGAGACAAATAAAGAAAGCTCACGTGCAACAAAAATTCCAAATTGGATTTGGAGTCTCTAACTTCCTATTTTTCTCTCTCCCTTTCCTATTGATGGCATAAAATTGTAAAAGTAATTTTGGGTGATCACAAAGTTCTAACACTACACCATTTCAGGAAATACCTAACGGTCCAAAACCGTTACTAAAAAAATTTGTAACGGTTTTTTTGAGTCACGGTTTGGGCGTTTCTAATCTGTTATAAACATCCCTAATGGTAGTAAACCGTTACAAATATATTAATTGTAACGCTTTATTTCCGTTATTGAAATTAGTTCCTAACGGTTTTAATACTCATTTGTGTTTATAATTTTTAATAAAACTGTAACAGTTTCACAAGTTTTGTAACGGTAGTTTATACTTAAATATTAGTAACGGTTTTGTAAGCTCTGTAATAATTTTTCATGCCAAATTTTTGTTACTGATTCATAACATTCCTAACGGTTGTGAAATCTTTTGTAACGTTTTTGAAGTGTTACTATTCGCACAAATTAGTAACGGTTTATAACCATTACAAAACTGTTTTATATGTAAAAAAAAAAATTATCCAAAAGCCACCCCTGAATATCGAACCTGCTGCATATATAAAAATGCCCTTTGACACAGTTCAAACATTAACAAGAAATCTCACACTTACGCCCAATCAAATAATTTTATTAAAAGATAACATCACCAAAAGAACATATTGACATCAAGTAGCATCTTTAACAATAACGACGAACAAAATAGTCACTACGTACTACTCAACAACGAATCATCCATAGAACTCGTATGCTTGTAATATTAAGTCATAAGTATAATATTAAGTGGAGCAAATGGGTGCCATTGATTGCTATATTTTCTTCCAAGATAAAAGAGAAACATATAAAATCATGTAATATTAAGTGGAGCTGCTCAGGGAGTTAAAACAAAACATACTCTCTACATGTCAAAGAGCTAAGTGACATATAATATTTGCTCTAAAAAAGCTAATGGTTTATGTACTTTTGAAAGCAAATACTATCCCATTAAAATGCGACCCTCGTTTAGGCAACTAAGTGTCTAGTATACGTAATGTGTGAAAATGAAACAACAACTTATTTCTGCATACTTCTTTCTTCAATTCTCAAGATTTAATTGATAGGGATAAAGGATTACCATTTGCATCCATTAAGAACCCGGGGAAGAAACTCGCGCTCATACAGAAAGGGCCATGACCAATATCATGCAATAGTCCTATAAATTGAAAAATCCACAAACAATAAGGAATTTTCTGAGTGTCACACAATAGTAAAACAATCACATCTCCTCTCAACCCAAAATTCAATTTTTTTGTTTAGTACCATGATAGTAAGCAATCCAGAACTCATGATTCCTTGTACTCCAAAGAGTCTTTAATAACCTTGCCTTGCAACAATGACAATGCTGAGAGCCTCCCCTTGAACTCCACTCACTCTTGAGCTTCCTGAAAAAAACATAATAATAATAATAATAACATATGTTCAAGCTATCCCAAAGTACAAGAAGCCAGGCAAAGCCTTATAAGAAACAAAATCATCCAAAATACCCCAAATATGGCCAAATGAAGATATGTTGATAACTTGAATTTTGTAGGTCCACCCAATATGCCAAAAAATGAAAAAAAATGACAAAGATTTCTGATTTTGGGCACAGTTTTGAGGATGGTATACTCACAGCAGGCCATCAGATTTGAATACAGGACAATGAGATCCACTTTTATGAAACAAAATGGCTGACAATTGGAATTTACTGAATCATCTTCAGGAGAACATAAAGCAAAAAATTACTGTCCACTTGTATCAGACGCAAATGCCTACTCATTCTTTAACACAACCTCACCAGATACTAGGAAAAAAAAAGAGCATCAAACCATGCATGAAAACCTTAGTTTTTGTTTCAGCATCAACCCAAACATGAAAACAATGTCAGACCCATAATAATACTAAATTAAGCATAACATACAGGGCTTACATGGAGACCTTCAGAAATCCCAATAGGGGGGGATGTGTGCGATTACAAGGAGAGACCAGTATATGGACTGGAGTATTTTTCTCTTGTTTCATAGCTAAGGTTTCTTTTCCACTTTAGGTTGCTTAAAGTTTATTTGCCAAACTCATTTCACCAACCCAGTTGATGAGATGATGATGTTGATGCAAGGCACATCAAAATATTATTAAATAGAGCATGTCTAGCGCACTTAACTAGTTCAGAGTTTCTATACAAGCATTTAAATTGTTTCAAACAAAAAAATATATCCACTTGGTTATTCTCGTTCAGCAAAGCTTTCAGATCTGGCTGAAGATTTATAGAAATAAATCCATGGACAGAGATTCACCAAACAGCAAAACAAAAGCAACCAAGTTCAGAGATTCACAACTGAAACCAGTTACAAATATTTAAAAAAAAAAAACAAAAAGTCTACATGGACGGATTCTGGAGACCGACCCCCAGAATCCGTCCATGTAGCAGGGCTCAAAAAAAAAAAAACCCAGAATCCGTCCATGTTGCAGAGCTAAAAAAAAATTCCAAGCACATGCAAGCTGCCCACGTCTTTGCACAGTCAGGTTTATCCACTAAATCCTCCCCCATGTTTTGTTGTATATCGAACCAAAAGCACAAGTTCCTTCAATTCCTTTCCATTTGTCCTTCTTTCTTTCACAAGTATAGATGGAGATGGAAGGCTGGCCAATATAGACCTTCTTATACCATTTTTCAGAAGCTCTGGTTAATGCACTAAATTAAATGTGGCCGTCAACAATGTAGTTAATTGCATGTAAAGTGTACAGTAACAGTTTCAATGACAGATTAAACTGAACCTGAGATGTCAAATGAGATGGGAAAAATGTGAGAAAGGGATTAATCATCACCTGGTAGGGATAGAACAAGAGATTCAAGAGGGAGGGGTGTACCTGGTGCAGGGGAGGCATCGAAATCTCCTCCTCTTCTCATCCCTTCTCCGCCCCTCCTCCATCCTCTCTGACCACCCCTTGCGACTCCGGCGACGAAACCCTAATCCCTGGCCCCCTCCACGAAGGCGCCACCCAGCTCTCCCTCACTGACTCCGATTCCGTCCTCTCCCCTCTCATTTTCGCTGCCTCCTCCGGCTTCCTCAAGATCGCCGATCCCGCTGTCGATTGCATCCAGAAGCTCGTCGCCTACGGCCTGATTCGCGGCGAGGCAGATCCTTCTGGCGGCCCCGATGCCAAGCTCCTCTCCCGCCTCATGGAGTCCATCTGCAAGTGCCACGACTTCGGTGATGATGCGCTTGAGCTCATGGTCTTACGAATGCTCCTCTCCGCGGTCACCTCCACCTCACTTCGGATCCACGGCGACTGCCTTCTCTAGATCGTGAGGACCTGCTATGATGTGTATCTCGATAGCAAGAACGTCGTCAATCAGACCAAGGCCAAGGCGTCGCTGATCCAGATGCTGGTAATCGTGTTCCGGCGGATGGAGGCCGACTCTTCTGTGAGAGAGAGAGAGAGAGAAAGAGAGAGAGAGGGAACGAAAGAAATGAGAGGAGACGAGGGATAAGAGCGAAAAGGGGAGGGCAGAGCGTGGGAGCGGAAAAAAAAAGTGGGAACGAGTTTTGGGTCGCCAAAGGCTTCTATTCTGTTAGTAAAAATTAATGTAACACTTTAAAATCAATATTAACGCCCATAAAATGTTAGGAAATTAATTACACTTAAAAACCGTTACTTATCAAATACCTTGAGCGTTACTAATATCCTATTTTGGTGTAGTGTAACACAGGAAATAGGAGAAATTCTATATTCATTCCTCCAATTTGTTTTACATGGGTTCACATTTCAAGCCTTGTGGATACAGGTTGTTTACAATTTTGTTTTACAATCCGGCCTCAGATGGTTTTAAACTAAACAAGAACTGAATAAAGTACATGAGAATTACACATTAAGTACAAAAAGTTTGCAAAAAATGCATTCTGGGAGTCCATGTCCGTGGGCATCATGTCTACTTGGACATAACTCTCTACCTGCACAATACCTTCTTTTTCTCTCTTATTTTCTTCTCCAAAGTCCTTTAACGCCTCTGTCATGGGTTTAGGATGGCCTTACAATGTGTATGGATGGGTGAAAATCAATTTTGACTGACAATAATCTTTGACAATTATTACTCTTTTAACAAGGACTGTGTTTGTGCAAATCCAAGGGAATTACCAGTTTATGTGCCAGTAGGTGTTTCAAAGTTGTGTCATTCTGGGCCATACTAAAGGTTTATTTTATAAGACCCACTAGAATGGATTACTAGTTCTAATTAAACAAATCAATCCAGCAGATGTAACCAATCAGACAATATAGAACTAGCTATCTACCAAGCAATCACCACAAGAAGGCAGACACAAATTTTACGTAGAAAATCCAACTCGGAAAAAAACCACGGGTGGTAGAGACCACCGGAAGCAAAGCACTATAAAACGAAGAATACAAGTGAACTCACTAGACCTTTGACGCAGTTGTAACTCAACCTAAAAGGACTATGAAGAACTTGCCGATGACCCGCCGTTCACCTTCCACGTGCTAGCTTGAAACCCACATTGAATGCCCCTTCAAGGTGCTTGATAATCGGGAAAAAGAATATGTCTTCAACGCAGTCTCCCTTGCAAGATTAAGCCCACAAATCTCTTAATGGCTCTAGAGAAATAAGAAAATCTCTCTAAGATATCTATGACTCAGATTAGTGAGAGTGGTAATCTTGTGGTGGTACTTTGGGTTGAGAGAATCACCCAATATATAGGCCCAAATTCGTGCATAAGTCTTCTAATCATAATCCACTCATAATAGCACTCATCTTCAAAGTCTGCCATAGAGTCCGGATGGAACTGGGCTTTCCCGTCCAAGCTCACTATAGCGAGCATGTGTCTCGCTATAGCGAGACACCATACTGTCTCGGGCATGACAGAATTTTTTGTCAAGTGTATTTGGCCCGTTTGACTTCTTCTGACAGCAGCTAAAATAATATTCTAACAATCTCCCTCTTTTGGCAATTCTTAATAGCACTCATCTTCAAAGTCTGCCATAGAGTCCGGATGGAACTGGGCTTTCCCGTCCAAGCTCACTATAGCGAGCATGTGTCTCGCTATAGTGAGACACCATACTGTCTCGGGCATGACAGAATTTTTTGTCAAGTGTATTTGGCCCGTTTGACTTCTTCTGACCGCAGCTAAAATAATATTCTAACAATCTCCCTCTTTTGGCTATTCTTGGACAAAATCCCTAAAAAAATACAATTTGATCTACCCAAAATTAAAACCCAAAATACATTAAATTTAAAAAAATTTCAGCACTGTAGATCTTGTATTGCCTTTACTTGCATAGCTCCCCCTAGCTCTATTCTTCTCCCCCTGGTTTTTGTCCATAATTGACAAACAAACAACATTATTTAGCTTCTGTCAATCTGGACCCAGTAGCTCCCCCTCAATATTGACTCCCCCTCAATGTGATCTTCGTATCAGCACTGGGGTGTTGGCTTGATCTTGTAGATCAGGGGTGATGAAGTTTAGGCACACACAATTATAAATTTAAATATTTCAACAAAGTGTGTACCAATACAGAAGAAATGTCTTCTTTCTTGACCCAGACAGCTTTCGTTTTAATCGGAGACACTACCTTCTGTTTCTTCCATTGCTTTTGATTCGGTAAACTTCGCAGCTTGTTACAATGGGGTCGAATGTGTCCTTTAATTCCACAATGATGACAAGTGGGAATTCGTTCAGGTTGTGACGCATTCTGCTTCTTTGGAGCTTTCTTTGCAACATAAACAGTAGGATTAGTAATAACTGAATTTTGAATAAAACAGTTAGTACATTTGGCTTTGGTTTTAGATGTCCCGTCAGCGTAGCCTATGCCATGCATTGTTGTCTTTGCCTTTTGACTGCCCAAGATGTCATCTAATATTTTAGATCCGGTATTCATCCTGTTCAATGAAGCTTTAGCAGTGTCTAACTCAGATAGAACCATCTTGAGACTTCCATTCATATCAGAATTCTCTACTTTCAAAGTCTTCATATCAGAATCAAGTAAGTCACACTTTTGTGATTCTACAGTCAATTTGTCAGCCAACTTGTTATTTTCATCCTCCAGTTTTTGTACTTTTGCAAGTGAATCTGCAAGTTTAGCTTTTAAGGAGGAATTCTGCTCTTCAGACTCTTTCCACCTTTTGGCCATTTTTCATTTATCTTCACGGTCTTTGCAAACAATGTTTGATATTCAGCTTGCCAGTCATGCTCTGTTTCTGACTCACTATCATCATGATCAGTCCCATCATCAGAATAAACTTGTGGAGTAATAGAACCAGAAGTTGCCATGAATGCGATGAATGTTTCTTTGCTAACTTTAGGCTTCTTAGACTCAGATCTTTTCAAATTAAAAGCCATTTTCTTTAGTTTACTATTACCACAATCACTAGCAATGTGTCCATAGCGTTGACACTCATAACATTGAATTCCTTTAGAAGATCTCTTCTTCGCAACAGATTAGGGATCTTGGTTGAAGTGTCTTTGCGGTAGATTTCCATTCCAGGAATAGCTGGATCAAAACACAATAAAATAGTGTAACCCGCTCTGATATCAATTGAAGGTTTATTTTATAAGACCCACTAGAATGGATTACTAGTTCTAATCAAACAAATCAATGCAGCAGATGTAACCAATCAGACAATATAGAACTGGCTATCTACCAAGCAATCACCACAAGAAGGCAGACACAAATTTTACGTGGAAAACCCAACTCTGAAAAAAACCACGGGTGGTAGAGACCACCAGAAGCAAAGCACTATAAAACGAAGAATACAAGTGAACTCACTAGACCTTTGACGCAGTTGTAACTCAACCTAAAAGGACTATGAAGAACTTGCCGACGACCCGCCGTTCACCTTCCACGTGCTAGCTTGAAACCCACATTGAATGCCCCTTCAAGGTGCTTGATAATCGGGAAAAAGAATATGTCTTCAGCGCAGTCTCCCTTGCAAGATTAAGCCCACAAATCTCTTAATGGCTCTAGAGAAATAAGAAAATCTCTCTAAGATATCTATGACACAGATTAGTGAGAGTGATAATCTTGTGGTGGTACTTTGGGTTGAGAGAATCACCCAATATATAGGCCCAAATTCGTGCATAAATCTTCTAATCATAATCCACTCAGGATAGCACTCATCCTCAAAATCTTCCATAGAGTCTGGATGGAACTGGGCTTTCCCGTCCAAGCTCGCTATAGCGATACACCATACTGTCTCTTGCATGACAGAATTTTTTGTCAAGTGTATTTGGCCCGTTTGACTTCTTCTGACAGCAGCTAAAATAATATTCTAACAAATAGCACTATGGAGAACGAGAATGAAACCATAAAAAGGGCTTGCATAACTAAGTCTCAAACGTAGACACCATACTCCTTTGAGTGAGAGAGATAAAGAATGGAGGCGGAGAAAACTTCTCATATATAACTCTACAACGGCTAGTCTCTTAACTTCACAATGGCTATAAGTAAATGAGTTGGGCCAAATGGGGTAGTGGGCCTAAACTTGGACCTAACCAAGCCCAAGAATTAAACACAAGAAGAGAACATCCTATGTTATAATCCACAAAACCACCAACATTGTTTCTCAAATTCAATGTCTCGACACCTGCCTTAAGGCCTTTTAGAATCTATAAGAACCATATGTGATTTTCTATTCCTCTCCCTAAACTTTTTCGTGAGTTTAGTTACAGTAGATCTAACTCATGACTTAATCCAAATTAGTTTTTCTTACAAATCTGATTTTTCCCATAAGCATTTCTCTAATACTCTCTACTCAAGTTTCATAACACGATTCAAGACTAAGTATTTGGCAAAAAACTTAAGCCAATAGTAAATATTTCGGTGCATTTTTGCTTCTACTCTCAATGCATAAGCCAGCAGTTGATACTGTCTTCTATTTTATCATTCTTCCTTTCTTTTTGTGTTATGTCTCTTGTTTTGGACAAGTTAGGGGTAGATATTAGCTTAAGAACAAATCATAAATTCTAAGGGCCCTTTGTTTGTATGTTATTGAATTCCTAGGAATATTCAAGGAAAAATGGGCTCCAATGAAGCAGGGACAGAAGAGGAGAGTGGGGGGGATTATGAAATTTCAGAGTTCTTTAAAATTTACAATGAAAGCCTTGTTTGGTATCTCTATTCTTTTTTTGATAGACCTATCAAAAGAGTGCAATTAAAAAAGGAGTTATGAAAAAAAAGAGGCTAGAATCAAAATAAGTGTTTGGTAATGCAAGAATCTATAATAAATAGACTTTTATATATCAATAGTTGAAAGTTTGTTTTTACAAATTTCTCGAAATCCATAACATATCGAGCCTTGAGAATTGACCCTAAGGCCATGTTCAGCCTTTCAAAGATATCTAACGGTTTGGATCTTGGATATGGGGCCCGCATAATCAAGAAAATTACATCCAATGGCGTGCTTCTTTGCACATATCTCGAGATTGGTGATGATCCAATGGTTGAAATTTGGTCTCACGGTCGTGTCTAATCATGTGAACATTTTCAGTGGTTTGGATCTTGATTTACACTCCCAGGAGTAAATAAATAAAAATAGAAAAACGCTAATGCTTTTGAGCAAATCCAATATTGAGCATAATACATCGATGGATTATATTGTTTTGAAAAATATCCCGAGATCCACAAGGTGTCAAGCCTTGTAATTCGACCACATAGCCATTTTCAGCATTCTAATGAGATCTAATGGTTTGGATCTAGCGTTTGGGGTCCACAGATTCCAGAAAGTTACATCCAATGGCTCACTTTTTTCACATATCTCGGGATTGGTGATGATCCAACGGCTGAAATTTGGTCTCAAGTCCATGTCTGATCTCGTGGACATTCCCAATGGCTTGGATCTTGATTTACACTCACAGAAATAATAAAGAAAACATAAAACATTACTGCTCATGGAAAAATCCAATATTGAGCATCAAACATTTGCAAATATCTCGAGATCTACAAGGTGTCATGCCTTGAGATTTGACCACATAGCCGTTTGCAACTTTCCAAAGAGATCTAACTGTTTGGATATTGTGTTTGGGCCCCATAGATTCCAGAAAGTTGCATCCAAGGGCTCACTTTTCCTACACATCTCAAGATTGGGGATAATCCAATGGCTGAAATTTGGTCTCATTGCCGTGTTTAATCTTATGAACATTTTCAACGGTTTGAATCTTGATTTACGCTCTTAGATTTTGAAGAAATTACAAAAGAAAGGACAGGGGCGTGAATGGGCGAGGAACACTGTTCACCCGCGTTTATTTTTTTCCCTCTACTTTCTACATGCATCCAATGGTGAGCTGTGGGAAAGAGAGACATCGGCTTTACTTCTCTACAGCATCTAGAGGCTACCAAATGCCGCCAAACACCTCTATTCTCAAAATCCCTACCTAATTTAGAGATTTTAAGAAATAGAGGCAAAAAATAGTAATGCCAAACATGAGCGAAGGAATATTAAAAAGGTGAGGGGTGAAAGATATATGGTGATGTAGGTAAGTACCCTAACATTCCTAGCTAGGATTATTTACTAATGGCTAGGTAACCATTTTCCATTAAAGGGGAGATTATTTGAAGGCCATCATCACCTTTGTTTCTTCAATTTTAACAACTTTGATCATAGGAATATGTTTTCAATCAGTATTCCAAGGAATTCAATTTTAAGCATTGCTCTAATACTCTCTACTCAAGTTTCATCACACGAATCAAGACTAAGTATTTGGCAAAAAACTTAAGCCAATAGTAAATATTTCTGTGCATTTTTACTTCTACTCTCAATGCATAAGCTAGCAGTTGATACTGTCTTCTATTTTATCATGCTTCCTTTCTTTTTGTGTTATGTCTCTTGTTTTGGACAAGTTAGGGGTAGAGGCTAGCTTAAGAACAAATCATAAATTCTTAGGGCCCTTTGTATGCATGTTATTGAATTCCTAGGAATATTCAAGGTAAAATGGGCTCCAATGAAGCCGGGGCAGAATCAGAAAATGTGCGGGCGGGAGGGGGGGCTTGAATATGCAAAATGTGATGAAATTTTGGAGTTCATTAAAATTAACAATGAAGGCCTTGTTTGGTATCTCTATTCTTTTTTGGATAGACCTATCAAAATAACTCCATTAAAAAAAGAGGTATGAAAAAAAGATGTTAAAATCAAAAGAAATGTTTGGTTATGCAAAGATTTCAATGTTAAATAAACTAATTTTATATATCAATGGTTGAAAATTTTTTTACAAATTTCTCAAGATCTACAAGGTATCGATCCTTGAGAATTGACCCTATGGCTGTGTTCAGGCTTCCAAAGATATCTAACGGTTTGGATCTTGTGTTTGGGGCCCACATAATCCAGAGAATTGCTTCCATTAGCTCACTTTTTTGCACATGTCTCGAAATTGGTGATGATCTAATGGCTAAAATTTGGATTCACGGCCGTGTCTGATCTTGTGAATATTTCCAATGGTTTGGATCTTGATTTACGCTCCCAAGAATAATAAAAAAATGTTAATGCTCATGGACAAATCCAATATTGAGCATAATACATCAATGGATGATAATGTTTTGCAAATATCTCAAGATCCACAAGGTGTCAAGCCTTGAAATTTGACCGCATAGCCGATTTCAGCATTCCAAAGAGATTTGATGATTTGGACCTGGCATTTGGGGCCCATAGATTCCAGAAAGGTACATCCAATAGCTCACTTTTTGGACATATCTAGAGATTGGTAATGATACAATGGTTGAGATTTGGTGTCATGTTCGTGTCTGATCTTATGAACATTCCCAATGGCTTGGATCTTGATTACACTCACAGAAATAATTTCAAAAAAATAGAAAAACATTACTGTTCATGAACAAATCCAATATTGAGCATCATACATTGATGGTTTATATTGTTTTGCAAATATCTCGAGATCCACAAGGTCTCGTACCTTGAAATTTGACCACATAGCCATTTTCAGCCTTCCAAAGAGAAATAATGGTTTGGATCTTGCATTTGGGGCCCACAGATTCCAAAAACTTGCATCCAATTGCTCGTTTTTCTTGCACATATCTCAGGATTAGTGATGATCCAATGGCTGAAATTTGGTCTCATGACCGTGTTTGATCGTATGAACATTTTCAATGATTTGGATCTGGATTTTCCTTCTTAGATCTTGAAGAAAAATCAAAAGAAAGGACTGGGGCGTGAATGGGCCAGGAACACTGTTCGCCTGCCTCTATTTTTTGCCTCTACTTTCTGCATGCATCCAATTGTGGATTGTTGGAAATAGAAGCATTGCCTTTACTTCTTTCCAGCATCTAAAGGCAGTCAAACGCCTATATTCTCAAAATCTTTACCCGATTTAGAGATTTTTGAGAAATTGAGGTAAAAAATAGTTATGCCAAACATGGGCGAAGGAATATTAAAAAAGGTGAGGGTGAAAGATATAAAGTGATGTAAGTAAGTACCGGACATTGCTAGGGTTTATTTACTAATGGCTAGGTAATCATTGTTGGAATTTGAGATGACTTGAGAAGTCTTATGAAGCATTGAAATGTTTAGTATCTCAAGTATCACTTTATGTTGGAATTATTGTCAACACAATGTCACAAGTGTGGTGTTGATAGTGTGGTATTGATAGAGCTTCAAAGAGAAAACAAAGCTGAAAGAGTTCAGGAAATCAGAATTCCTGAAGCAGTGTGGCCGGTCGACCGGGGACCCCACGCGGTCGACCGGGCAAGAGAAGTCTGCAGAAGACAGTCTCAGCTAGCTCCCAGTTATTTGTTGCCACAGTGTGTCGCCGGTCGACCGGGGACCCCATGCGGTCGACCGAGCACGGGAACCAGAATTGCGCAGAAATAGAAGTTTTGCACGAAAATTCAGGAAACTTATGTATTTCGTTTGGGACTCTTTCTAAACGAATTCTAGCCTAATTTGAACACTCTTTAGGGTTACCAAAACCTATATAAAGGCTTGCTAAGTTCGTTTTCAAGTGTACAGAAGAGAAGAGAGAACAAAAGAGAGGATTTTGGAGAGAAGAGTGATTGGAGAAGAAGGCGCTGCTGTGTGTTGCTGTGTTGCACGTTTCTACAGCAAGTGTGGACGAGAATGTGCTCATGAAGATGGTGATTCGTCCATAGATAAGTGTCTCTCTTTTTATGCTTTAAATTTCAATTTGTAAGGGATTGAGAGAGAGAGATTGTAGAGGGGAAGGGCTGTAGAAAAGTTCTCTACTTTAATTCTGTAGAACATCAAGTTGGTGCTTGGTGTTAGGGGTTTGGTGATCCTATCTGTTGGTGCAGATAAATTATAAAGGGAGTAGGTGCTTCCTAGATAGTTGTGCTATCTGAACTTAAGGGTTGGTGCTCTTTGTCGTTGGTGCGACTAAATAGATTCAGACCTGTTCCGGATCGGTGTTCGGACAGTCTTTGAACCGTGGACGTAGCCTTTTAGGTGAACCATGTTAAATCTGGTGTCCTTGTGTGATTTGATTTGCTTTTGTTGTTAAATTGGACCTGTTTTTAAGGAATCACTGATTCACCCCCCCCCCCCCCCCCCCCCTCAGTGATCGCGATATCTAACAATCATTTCCATTAAAGGAGAGATTATTTGAAGGCCATCCACACCTTTGTTTCTTCAGTTTTAACGACTTTGATAGGAATATGTTTCCTATTGGTATTCCAAGGAATTCAATTCCATGTAAACAAATGGGCTCTAAACCTCAAAATAAGTCCAGGTTATGTCTAAGAGCCAAATATACAAAACCCATGCCTAGCCAATTAAAACCATAAATGGATTGGATTGAAGTTTTTCATTTGTGATTTAACTAGTGCTTAATAATGTATATCCAACAACAAGCCACAGCCATAAACATTTCTCCACCCAATCACAACTCTGGGTCCTGAGCCGGACTATTGGGCCCAATTCAGACCATATCTGGCCATCAAAGGGGACTTCAAAAGTCAAGTCTCAGCTAACTGGATTGTATGTAGGACTGGCAAAGGGTCTGGTCGAATCAAACCCCGAAGGCAACAGGTATACTCAGGCTTTGATTCAGGTTGGCAGCTCAAACTACAAGTAAGCTATGGGAGGTCAGATTCATAAGATGATTAGCAGGTATTTACCAGAAAAAATGAACTTACTGTATTTGGGTCATAAGTTACCACTCTGATTTCAGGATTAGCTGATAGAACTGGGCCAGGCAATTGAGCTTGAGCCCATTCAAATTCCAATATCCTCAGCCACAACATTGATAGGCCCTATCATTACTACCAGCAAAGGCAAAAGAAAGATGCCATAGAGAAATGGATGCTTATGTTTGTGGGTGGAGTTAAATGATTGGTTATAGTTGGATCTCTTATCTCTAGAGAGAAAAGAACCCAGAAGATTAATTACCAAGAGAGAAAAGGAATGATAGAGATCTGGACTGAAAGAGAAGGATTGAAAGGGTTCCTTTTAACTTTTTCAGCGTCTTTTCCTCTCATAGAATGTCTTTTCTTTGATAGAAATAATTGATTGAAAAGGTTAATTTGCAATGGCCTCTAGCTTTGGAGTACTGTTGGACTCATCTCATCTCACCCTTCACAGAATCACATAGCCTTAGCTTGTCCATTAAAATAAACATGACAGAGAATATAAAACAGAAAGGATAGGAAACCTTTTCAATTCCACTTTTCTTGTCCATTGCTACTTTAGTTTTGGCCTCTTGAATTTTGAAAACGTAAGATTTTTTTTTTAGTTGAGTACAACTGTCTGGGGCCCACCAAGTCTGGGCCAGAGTTGGCAGTGTCCAGAAGCCTATCTGCTATCCAGGGTGCGACTATCTAGGCCTGATAGTTTATTGGATCAGACCAGGCCTGGGTATTGTGGGGGTCCTTAATTGTAAGCCCGTACGAGCGATACCGACTTATGTAAGTAGGCTAGCCTTGGAAAGGCCCTAGTGGGTCGATTTGGACTAAAGCCCATGTCGTTGCGTTGGACAGACAAGCCAAGACCAGGCCCAATTGCATCTTTGAAAAATTGCCAACTAAAAGGCTGTTGCCATTTTAAGTGTGCTTAGTTAGTGGGTATCTTGAAATTTTGGTAAAGCGTAACCTTTCGGTGTGGGGCAAATTAAGCCCACTGGTATGATAAAAAAAGGTGGGGTGGCTATTATGAAATAGTTCATTTTGAGAATAAAGCTTCCAATCCAAGAAAAATAGAGGAAGAAAATATAATCATAACAATGATGAAGAGAAGATGATGATAAGAAAAACCCCCTCAGAATAAGTCAAATAAATCATAATTAACTTCATATCTCAAATGAACTTCACATAATGGTTAGTGTAAGTGCAAAAAATGTGACTCACAAGAAGAGGGGGGTGCCTGCACGGACTTATCCAAAGAAATTAGGGACACCGGTGCCTGTGCCTGAAACCTGAGAAAAGGAAGAAGAATAGTAGGTCAGAGGACCCTGGCTTGGGCAGCGCAGGGCTCTCCGATGCCTAAGTCAGTTTAAAAACTGAACAGTAGGAGGAGATTTTTAGGGAGGAAGATGATACCAGCAGTGTGGTGTCGTTGTTGGCTCTCTTTGCTTGTGGATTGTTCTTGTGTTTATATAGAGGAAGAGAGGAGGCAAAGGGGTGGTTGACTGTCTTGTCATAGCCCACTTTGTCAGGTACTAAGGAGGCGCAGTCCCATCGTAGCCTACTTTTCTTTAATTGCAGTCCCATCAAGCCTTGTTATGGCGTTTTGAGAGCTGTGGACGGCGATCTGTCAGGGACTATGGGGGTGCCCCTGTCTTGTCGCACGTGCTGTGGCGTGCATGAGTGTCCATGGGAGGACAGCTGTCAGCCCCTACCTTGACTAGCTTTGGCATTGTGACCGAGGTTAGGGTGTGTTGCCGAGGTTGGTAAGCCGAGGTCGGGGGCGACCTTGACTTGGCTGGAGACCTCGCAGGGACACCGAAGTGGAGAACTGGGACTGAAGTCCCCAGCCGGGCTGGGGATGCCATGGCCAAGGTGGAGCTTATGAGCGTATGGCCGAAGTGGAATTACTTGGCCGAACTGGAGGCTGGCACTATCGCCGAGACCGAGCCTCACCGAGATGGACTAGCTGGTGCTGGAGCACGAGATGGAGCATCAGGCCAGTATTCCGGTGAGTTCGGGAATATCCCCACACAATAGCCCCCCAGCTTCTGAGCTATAAGAATACTCTTTGAGGTCGGAAGCTAAGAAGGGAGGAGTTGTTGAGCTTGGTAGTCTTTAGTGTCTGGTTTGCCACCAACTGAGAGACCGAGGCATGCCTGGCTAGTAGTCTAAGGCCACCGTAGTCTTGTTGGCACTGTTGTCAAAAACCGAGAGGTGACCAGCTCGCCCGTAACCAGAGGTGCTCTCGCTGGCCGCGGTTCTGATGCTGTCACCGAGAATGAGTGTGGCCGAGATCAGCATGAGGCCGATGAGGTGATATGGAACAGTCTCTTCGGCATTCTAGTTGAGCTGCCATTGGCCGAGGTGGAGACGTGGAGCAATCTCTTTGAGAAGCCTGGGTGCATGAACCCGAAGTTTTAGGAGCGACTGGGTGTATGAACCCTAAGTCAGTGCGTGAACCCAAAGTTTAGGGAAGACTGGGTGTATGAACCCAGAGTTTTAGGAGCGACTGGGTGTATGAACCCTAAGTCAGTCCATGGGTGCGTGAACCCAAAGTTTAGGGAAGACTGGGTGTATGAACCCGAGGTCAGTCCCAGGGTGTATGAACCCAGAGTTTTAGGAGCGACTAGGTGTATGAATCCTAAGTCAGTCCATGGGTGCGTGAACCCAAAGTTTAGGGAAGACTGGGTGTATGAACCCGAGGTCAGTCCTAGGGTGTATGAACCCAGAGTTTTAAGAGCGACTGGGTGTATGAACCCTAAGTCAATCCCTTTGGCACTGGCCGAGATGGAGAAGCCTGGACGGTACGCCAGAGCAGTCTCTTTGGCGCTGGCCGAGACCAGCATGAGGCCGAAACCAGCGTGAAGCGCGTAGCGAGCACGAGGGCGACACCAACATGAGGTCGTTAAATGTGGTCGAGACCGTGAGGCCGAAACCAGCATGAGGCGGAAACCAGCACGTGGACGAACCAGCATGAGGTCGTCAAATACGGTCGAGACCAGCATGAGGCCGAAACCAGCGTGAGGCGGAAACCAGCACGTGGACGGACCAGCATGAGGTCGTCAAATGCGGTCGAGACCAGCATGAGGCCGAAACCAGCGCGAGGCGGAAACCAGCACGTGGACGGACCAGCATGAGGTCGTTTAGAGGCCAAGAAGCCTAGGTGTATCTACCCGAGGACTTGGTGGCCCTGTTGCCGAAAGCGAGTCACGCCTAAGTGTATAAAACGACCCCAGGGTGAGCTCGGTGGCTTTGGATGACTGATGGCGGTAGAGGACCGTGCGATCGAGGTTGACAGCAGAGGACCGTGCCATCGAAATGACGGTAGAGGGTCTTACGATCAAAGTCGACAGTAGAGGGTCGTGCCGGTGTCATGGAAGCTGACGGCGCCATCGAAGCTGACAGTAGAGGACCGTGCCACCGAAATGACGGTAGAGGGTCGTGCGATCGAAGCTGACGGGCGGTCGAAGCTAAGTGATGATAGGAGACATCTAGCTGCCTCCCGAGCTGGAGGAGACTTCTGCCGAGCTAGGGGCTGCTAGCGAACTGGAGGCTTCTGCCGAGCTGGAAGCTATCTGGTCGTTTTCGTAGAGGTTGAGATGCTCCTGGGCTCGGGCTTCGTCTGCTTCTTGCATGACGAACCGGTTTATCCTGGTCATCAGTGCTGCCATAGTGACCACGGGATGCATGGCCAAGTCCCTCTGAAGCTCGTTGCCTGGTAGGAGGGCTTGTTGGAAAGACATGACTACTATTGTATCTGAGGCATTCTCGATCTGGCTGTAGACAGTCTAAAACCTTTTGGCGAACTGCGTGACGTTCTCGGTCTGCTTCATTTTGAGGGCCATCAGGTCGGCGGCTGACCTGGGGATGACCCTGTGAGCTTGGAACTTCATCATGAAGGAACTCCGGAGCTGCTGCCAACTTTTGATCGATCCTTGGGGGAGTGTGCAGAACCACTTTAGAGGGAGGTCCCCGAGGTTGGAAGAGAAGACTCTGCAGTTCAGGTGGCCTGCACCGCCCCACACCGACAACCTCTGAGTGAAGTGCCGGAGGTGTGCTGCTGGGTCCGATGTCCCATCGTAAACGACGAACCTCGGGACGCTAAAATCTTCAGGAAGTGGGAAGTTTCTGATCTCTGGAGAGAAGGGGGATGTGCCGAAATCGTAAGAGTTCAGCCGAACTCGAGCGAAACCGGCCATCTCCATGTTCTGTCGTACTGCTTGCTCTATGCGTCGATCAAGCCACTCTTTGGAGTCGTGGTTGTTACCCGAGCTTTCGCCATGAGTCTGGTTGCTTCTATTGTCCTTCAGGGTGCGCCTTTTGGAAGGTAGAGTCGAGGTCGAATCCTTAGAGGATGAACCCGATCGAGTATCCTGCTGTTGGACGCTTGCTGGACCAGATCTTGCTCCTGACCTTTCCCAGCGGGGGACCGTCGGCAGCTGCGTCGACAGTGTCAGTGGTTCCTTTCCCTTTCTGGTTCTTCGAGGCATGGTGTTTGGGAAGATGACCTTTTGTAGCCATTTCCCACAAACGACGCCAATTGTAAGTGCAAAAAATGTGACTCACAAGAAGAGGGGGGTGCCTGCACGGACTTATCCAAAGAGATTAGGGACACCGGTGCCTGTGCCTGAAACCTGAGAAAAGGAAGAAGAATAGTAGGTCAGAGGACCCTGGCTTGGGCAGCGCAGGGCTCTCCGATGCCTAAGTCAGTTTAAGAACTGAACAGTAGGAGGAGATTTTTAGGGAAGAAGATGATACCAGCAGTGTGGTGTCGTTGTTGGCTCTCTTTGCTTGTGGATTGTTCTTGTGTTTATATAGAGGAAGAGAGGAGGCAAGAGGGTGGTTGACTGTCTTGTCATAGCCCACTTTGTCAGGTACTAGGGAGGCGCAGTCCCATCGTAGCCTACTTTTCTTTAATTGCAGCCCCATCGAGCCTTGTCATGGCATTTTGGGAGCTGTGGACGGCGATCTGTCAGGGACTATGGGGGTGCCCCTGTCTTGTCGCACGTGCTGTGGCGTGCATGAGTGTCCATGGGAGGACAGCTGTCAGCCCCTGCCTTGGCTAGCTCTGGCATTGTGACCGAGGTTAGGGTGTGTTGCCGAGGTCAGTGAGCCGAGGTCGGGGGGGACCTTGACTTGGCTGGAGACCTCGCAGGGACGCCGAAGTGGAGAACTGGGACGAAGTCCCCAGCCGGACTGGGGATGCTATGGCCGAGGTGGAGCTTATGAGCGTATGGCTGAAGTGGAATTACTTGGCCGAACTGGAGGCTGGCACTATCGCCGAGACCGAGCCTCGCCGAGATGGACTAGATGGTGCTGGAGTATGAGATGGAGCATCAGGCTAGTATTCCGGTGAGTTCAGGAATATCCCCACACAGTTAGCCTAACAAATTTATCTTAAAACCCCAAATGCCACAAATACAATACATGAAATCTTTTTTTTTTTCTGATAAATACATCTTATACATGATTCGTTGTTTTTTTTGGTCGAAAGCAAAGCAATAATCCAATGGGTGAATAGATCACTCATGTAACAAAATTATTTTGTCAAAAACAAACTCATTTGTATAGCATTCAATTATAAGCAAGAAATGAATGACTAGTGGGGAAGCTGGACTTTTATGATAAATTATAGAGTTTACACACTAATAAGCAAGTTTTATTCAAAAACACCCACTCATCTCTACCACTTTTCTCTTCTCTTTCTAGCTAACAACATACGAATATAAACATGATGTGCATGAAAGAAAGATAAGAGACCTTGTTGTAAATTTTGCAAAATGATGAGAAAGCAACTGACTTTCTTTTATCTCTCTCCCAAGGTGCGCACCGCCTTGCGCAGGATAGCCTTCTCTCTGAAGGCGATCAGAGAGAAGGCTATCCTGCGCAACGCGGTGCGCGCCTTGATGACGTGGCCACATCAGTGGGGTCGTGTGGGTACAACGGCAGAGGAACAACACACGTACGGAAAGAACGCGTGCAAAAAATATTAGTAAATAAATCCGCACTGAATCCAATGAGTAACGGCCCGACAGCAACTCTCTAATGCTCTTGTATTCATTGGAATGACACGCCACAGTCCGAGTGGACCACGTGGCAGGCAGGCATCTGTGGGCCCCACCATCTTGCGGCTGGCATCGATGCAGTCAAGACTGGTGGGGTTGGGGCCACCGCAATGGGGTTTGCGTTGGCCCCTGAGGAGGTTGGGGCAGCATCCCTCCCCACCTTCTTCCCATTCCCATTTCCATTCCCATACAGGAACTGCTCCACTTGGGAGATGCTAGGCCGCGCCACCAGCATCTTCCAAGCGTGCTCAGCCTCTTGACCGCCCTTGCGGAAGAAGTCGGTGGCGTCTATTCTGTGGATGTCCCACCCGTGCCTCTTACGGAGCCGGTGAATTTTCTCTGCTTGACAACATGCCAATTTGATTGTGTTGGCCTTGATCTCATCGATAGCCTCATCGAGCAACCTTGATCTTGTCTCCCAATTGACATTGCCCTCCGAGCGAAGATACCGGTCCAGCTCCGGTAGCCCAATTGCCCGTCGGATGCCATGGGTGTAGTCTGCTTCCGCCGCGGCTCGGTCGAAGTTATTGCGCACTTCCTCTACTAGCCCGGCCTCCACCATCCGGTTCACCCTCTCTGATAGGAAGGAGTTGAGGACTGGAAGAGCCACGTCCACCCAAAGGAAGCAACAATCATACTTGGACCTGAACTCAAGGTCCTGGTCCTCGACCAGAGCTTCAATGTATGAGTTTGAGCCACCGGCGATGATCGGGAGCTTGCGGCGCATTGTGATCGATTCGAGGGTGATTGATGCAAGGTGGCGGAAGTCCAATGCCGTGAATTCGTCTTCAGGGTTCACTACCCCCAATAGATGGTGTGGGACTCCTTGTTGTTCTTCATCTGTCACTTTGTTGGTAACTATGTCAAGCCCTTGGTACACTTGAATTTTGTCGGAGTTCACAATCTCGGCCTGGAAATGAGTGGCCAGCTCTATGGACAGGCGCGACTTCCCTGTACCCGTGGCCCCCATCACGATGACCACCTTCTCCTTCCGTCGCGGGGGACAGTAAGAGTCTATGTGGATCCCACCTCCCGCCGGAAAGCTCAACTGGGGCTGAGCTTGTATGCATCCACCTAAGGAAATTCTCATGCTCCACCTGAAAATAAAGGGTACCCCAGAAAAGACTTGAGAGAAAAAGAACGCAAGAATTGGAGTCCAACAACAAAAAGGGATCACACACAAGGCCTTTGAAGACATTATTCAAGACCCCTCCCACTAGGAAGCTATAGCTATCTATCTATCTATCTATCTAAGATTATCCAAACAGACATGTAATGTAAGCCATACAAAATGAATAGCCAATTATGTGTTTTGAGGCACTTTGTCATGTCAATATATTTGTGTAGGCATTTCTCTACACTAAAGACGCGGCGACCTGATTTTTATGAGGTTAGAAGGGAAAGAGAACAAAAGGAAATAAAGCATAACAGGCCTATGCCTCATGTTTTTTGAGTATTTCTTACCTGAAGAGAGAGAGAGAGGGAGGGAAAAGTGACAGAGAGAGCGAGAGAGTGCAGTTTTGGAAGAATAGAGAGATTGGAAGGGTCAAGGGGATGAGAAGGGTTGAGGGGACTTTTATAGCTTAGTCATACTACTGTACGTACTTATTAACGACTGGCAATAAAATCTTAAGCAGGACAGGTGCCGAAAAAGGATAGGTGAAATGTACTAACCGATTCAAGCCGGGAGAAATACAAGGTGATGACTTGACAAGACACTATATATATAATTTTTTGGGATGTTGCCAGTAGAACAGTTCCTACTTCTTAGATCTAAAATTTTTCCAATCAACTGTTGTAGTTTAAATATTTACTACAAAATTGTTCCTACAGTATTATAAGTTGATATGATATCGCACACAATGAATATTGCAATATCACATATATCACTTGCAATATCTTAGGGTCATGTTTTTTATGCGAAAAACTACGTGAGAAATATTTAAATTTCACCTTTTATGAGACAAATGTCAAATTTAAGTGCAATTGTATGGTCCATAGTTTTTTTTTTTTAATTACGTGGGTATCCTTGATATCTTTGACTCATTGAGAATTATTTAAACAGAAAATGAGAAAAAACAAAGGATCAGATTTACGGTACCTGATTAAACTCGAGATGGTGGAATAAAATCCTTTTAAATCTGAACTGTTCACAGACTAATCCCTATTTACTGAAGGAATATGAATGCTTATTATTAAGAGGATTACTGCAGTGAAAGCATTTTGGATCTTTCGGTCCCAGATTCAAGATTTAGTAAATGCAGTGTATTTTTTTTTTTCTTTTTTCAACAAAATATTCAACGGTTAAACTTTCCATTCTCACATTAGGCATGTTTATTTAGCAAGTGGACGAGTAAGAGTGACGTTAAATTGAGACGCGGCGATTTCTAATTCTTCCCATGATGGAATAACGAAAGTAGCGTGGAGAAGTAAACTTACAATGTGAGTTAATTTTAACATTTGCAACTCCATGAGTCCCTTTTTCTCGAAAGAAAAATGTGATAAAGGTGAAGTTTTCAAGACAAAGGTGCTTTTTAATAATACCCGTGGTGTACTCTCGCTCTATCATTACTAATGGGTCAGTTCGAGCCTCATTTCGGCTCATGTAGCCTTAATCTGCTAGGCCTATACACAAGGCCCAGTAACTATTTCTGGCCCAGCTTGGGATGAAAATTGGCTCAATTCGGGTTGGGTATGCTTGGGGCCTGGTAAGAATTACTAGAAAAGGGACCCAAACTGAAATTGGTCCCACGAATAAACATGTACTCGGACTTGGACCTTAATAAAAATCCAAATATTTGATACATATATTCCTACAAAAAGATGTATATGAAAATATTTAAAACAGCTGATGATGATCATCCCAGTTCTCATCTATTTTAAACATTGCAGAAATCATGAGATCATGTTTCTTTTATATATCTTATCTTAATATAATCACTCAAAATTATTAGCCACCTAATTTATTATTAATGTTGTGCTCACACCTGTGTATCTTGCTTGTTATACTTTATACTTTAGTTGCTTTTTCATGAGGGACCTATAATTACATGATTGCTTCTGACCTTTCTAAATGATTGCATCGGACCCGCCAGACCAAGACCATAATCACTGGTCAAGACTTAACAGATTTTTTTCCTTCAGATACTTGATATAGGGGGTCACCACCTTCATCCCTAGTTCCAGCTCAGATGCAAACTATTTCTTTCCATGGGCCCACATGGCACACCAATAGGCTGGAAAACCACAAAACTAAAGGAGAATATGCACCAGCTACGTACTAAAGGATCATCTCTACAAACAATGAATCAAGAATTCAAGACAGAGCCTTAATCAAGTAATCGAGACAAAGTAGTGTTCGTGGGTCTGATCCAAGGATCTGATCTGGTGGGTCTTCTTCCAATTGATTCATTGTTTGTAGCTGGTGCATAATCTCCTTTAAAAACCTGCCTGCGCTCGGTGTCTAACAGAGTAGGCTAGACTCCAAAGACTAAGTTTAGTCTTGACTGATTCTAAAAATAACTCAATATTCTACATGTAGGCATGAGTCTGATCACTTTTGGAATCCTTTTCTTTTACATACCATTTGTATAGGAAATCAAGATTTACGGGACAACAAACAACTACTAATATATATTATGAATCATGGACAAACATTCTTCCATCTACATGTTACTAATCAGGTCACCATAGATGGAACTTCTTCTTCTTCTATTGTATGTTTGCAGCCTAAGTTTATATTAATAATTGTTATGTACTAGTTAGTTGTCAATCAATTATTAGCTCAATGGTGAGGCACCTTCCACCCCCACAAAAATTACCAGTGTTTAATCCTCGGCACTAGCATGCGTAGAGTGTGTAAGTAGTATGAAAAAAAAAAAAACTTGTAATTGTTGGTTAGGGACTCTTTGTCAAATGATTTTTTTGTGATTACCCTAATAAATCAAATCCTAGGAAATTGAGGATCCAAACTATGACATCTCCACAAAATATCCTCCTCTATTAACCTCTTTAATATTCACTTATTTAGAACCCACTTTAATATGATTTTCTTGGAACACTACAAAATAGGCAAATGGGTCATTAGTAGTTCATGTATTAGAATTGTTCCACTTAGAATTAGTCAACTAAAATGATTCCATGACCTTGATATCTTCGTCCATAGTTTATTAATTTTAATTCCTTTGGTATCTTATCCTTGAAGAGAACAATCATATTGTCAAAAAGCTATTGAGCTACTTGTTTTCAGGTATATAAAGCAGTGGCAGAAAGACGGGCTCCTTTAGTGGTGAGGCCCTCGCTCTTTCTTATATATCTATTTGTGATTTGGGAGAGGATCATAGATTTAGAACTCACTTGAATTCTCTGTGTTTTGTGTTTTGTGTTTTGTGTTTTGGATCTTTTGTATTTATGCAAGTTTGAATTATAAAGTCAGCTGGGCAGAGTTAGACAGGGTTGTCATGAATTCAAATTCAGTCCGTTCAACATCTGGTCAAATGTTTTGAAATAATGGTTCCTGTTTCAGGTGCTGTGGGGCAAAGTTGGTGAAACTAGAGCTACCTAATTTGGCCTAATTAGACATTGGTGCCTAAAATCCACTGAAATTGGACATTGACCCAACCTACCCAATGTTGAACGAGACCTTACTCTCTCATTTCATTTGTTTTTTTTTTTTTTTTTTTCAAAAGAAGGCAACATCAAATCAAGATTAATTGAAGTGGTCAAAATAAATTTTCCAAATCAGTCTTGTTCATTGATCTAATAGACAAAATTGGTTTCTTCTTCTTTTCGTTGGAGATGTCCTGGTGAGTCTTCTACTCCTCTTTACAATCTAAGCTTCTCAATCCGGCACTCAGAAAAAGGGGCCCAACCTGGTCCAGCCATCCAAAAGCCCTAAACATGAAGGCTATTGTCACTCACGCCTAGCCTAACCCAGCCCTCTAATTTCTCCTTATTTTGTATATTTATATCTATAGGAATCTTTGTAATCATAAAAACCCTCAATCCACTAGGAAGATCTCCTTGGGTCTAATTCAAATGACACAATAAAATAAACAAAAATAATCTAAGAATGTGTAGGGGCTTACTAGACTCCATTGCTCTCTACTTGAAGTGACATATGCTCCTTGAAATGGCAGAGACTTTGAATGTACGTTGGAGATTTACAACTCCTTTACCTTTTCCTATTCTTTCTTGCTTAGTAATGGAGGCCAAGAAAATTATCAACCAAAGGAGTTATCCGAGGGGTCCTTTCATAAGAGATTTCTACCCATCAAAGAACCGTTAAACACCAACTACCACCTAACCCTTTTAATCTCAGCCCATTATTAGTTGGTTAGCAAGTGATCGAGCTCCTTTTAACAAAATAAGTGGGTCACTTAAATGGATAGACAAGTGGACATAATTAATATCCTTAATGGGTTTGTGGTCATGCGGGCCACGCCCATTTAATCCAACATTCTCCCAGTTGACCCACATGACCGAGAAGAATAAGAATCCAAAATTTTAGTTGAAGGAAACTTATTTTCAAATAGTACTTTGAAAAACAATAAAATGACATTAACCGATGCGCATCGACTTTAAAACATACCAACGTATCTCTTATGGTGGGCTTTAATACTGTGATTAAATTGGTTTACCAATGTGAACCCTGGCAGTTACATGTCGTTAGTGACACACTTTGTCACATCCCCCGAACCCGATTAAAGAATAACCGGATCCGGAGAGTGAATTTTAAGACTAATTAAAATTTTTGTCCTTTGGGCCCACGGATCGTAAGTCCGCGGTGAGGATATAATATTTCAAGCCTCATGTAATACAATAATGATTGAGTTCATAGAACTCTAGCATATGAAACATCAACAATGAATATAAATCTCATTAAATTTAAAGTTTTTAAGAATAGTAAACAAAAACTAAGAGTTAAGTTAATTTATTACATTGGTCATCCCAATGAACAAGGCCAATAAAAAGAATGAGTCAATGAAAGTAAGGTCCAACGAGAGAAATAATAAAAGAATAAATCTAAATGAATCCCAATGTATCTCTCTCGTGTCAGGAAGTGATGACGCTACTCTACGTCATCGGCACGCCACTCTCGTGCCTCCTCTACTGGTTGGAGATCCTCTGGGATCTCCTCACCGGTATGCTCCTCATAATAGAAGTCACCTGATGTGTCTGCACACCAAGGAATAAAGTCAACGGCGTGTTGAGCAATAGATAAGCAATACATAATAAACATGACATGCATCAAATGTAGAATAATAACAAGTACATGAATATCTGAATACAAGGTAATCGAAGCTAGGTATAAAGCGAGAATATTAATCAATAGAGACAATAATAGGAATCCTAGCAATTATATAGCAATAACCACTATCCATGCAATGCAAAACAAGAACAAGAGGGAGACTCCGAGGATGTCCAAAGCCACCTCCCGGGGTACCAGTAACAATCCAATCCGAACTACTGATACCAAAGTCCGGCTCCAATAGGATCCTAGCTCCCGGTCCTGGGAATAGCAGCAAGGTCCTAGCCCGCTCCCAGCTATTCAACGCCATGGACGCCGTCCTACGCCGACTGCCCACCCCGACAACCGAGTAACCGGTTCGTCCTTAAACCCCAAACTACAGATGGCCATGATATGCAAACAATAATAAAGTGGTTCTAACACAAAGACAAACAAGACAAACAAGTCTGGCTAGTTCCATGTACAGGGCAATATCTTAGGGATTATCTCATTCAAAACAATACAAGACAAGTGATCCACGTGATAATCCATTTCGTTGCTAGCCAGTCATATTTATCAATACAAGACACATGTTCCTAAGTATACTCTAAGTCAGGTCCAAGTCCTAAATTCTATAAGAATTTGTTTTCATAATTGATTAAGTGTTTTATACCAAGAGTGTACAAGGAATGTTATCAACGGATACAAGTCATAAGTCAAGGAAGAATTACAATCCAATCATAAGCAAGTGGTGTCATCCCTGTATCCCACGTGTTCTAACGGAGTACATGTGGAAATTTGATCAACGATACTTCTAGATAATTCCTTGGTATACAATCATGTTAAGCATCATTCAACCCAACTCCATATGCATTCGGTTACACCACGCGTAATACACGAATACCTAGACAACCCATCGAAATCACACCAAGCTACGTGTTTCGATTTCAAACCCATTTATGGTCGTGTGATAGTAGATTAAAGGTTTCCAGCATCTAAGTCCCAATCCTAGGTTTCAATCTTAGTCCGGAACAGCAAGGCAAAATGGCCAATTTCGGTTAGCTATTCGGTTAGCCTTCGGCTAACCGAGTTCCTCAATTCGGCTGACCGACATTAAGTTCGGCTGACCGAACTCAGACGACTGAGAAATCAGCTCTCTGGTTTTCTAACTGAAACTTGGCTCGGCTGACCGAATCAGTTTGGCTAACCGACATTCGAACCAAGAGCTGACCGACTGTACAAAATCAGTGTAAAACATGCTCTCGGGTTTTCTGACCGAAATGGTGTTCGGCTGACCGACACCATACTGTCGGTTGACCGATACTGAACCGACGAGTTAACCGACAATACGGAATTCGCACGGGTTCAGGCCATTTCTGAAGTCTTCCTTCCCCCATTTCGTTTTCCTCCATTTCCAAGCCTACCAAAAGGCTACAACCTGCATAAAATAGAGCCTCCTGCTCTCCCCAACAATTCATTCCATTCCATTAAGAAACTCTAAACAACCTATTATCATCAATTTATTCATTTTCCAAAAAATCTAACCTAACATATATTTTTCTCAAAAATCAAAATGAAACATGCTTGGAATTAAGGGAAATCTACAAGTTACTTAGCCAATCAAATAGAAACAAACATACATACTTATAAATGAAATGTAGATCTACTTGCCTTAACCAAGAAGAAGATAGAGATTGGGTGAAACTCGAGGAGAAGCCTTTCTACCCCAAAATTCACGATCTAACCCGATAAAACGAAATCTAGGAAGCCAAGAAGAAGAAAGGAAGGAAAAGAATTAAGATCAGACCTAATCTAACCAAAGAAATGATAAAGTGAAAATATGAGATTACGAGAAGTCTTACCAATTTGGTACCGGAAAAGAGAGGGGATCGCAAGGATGAAGATAAGCTGTTCGGATCGCGGAGTTGATCTCTCTGGGCTAGAGTTATAGGCTTGAAAAGAGAAAAGGAAGAAGAAAAGGGTTGCTGCGGTTGCTTTCGTTGCAAAGAACGAATAAGGATTAGGGTTAGACTTCGTTTAAGAAGAAGATAGGAATGAAATGACTAATTTGCTCATTTAGTGGGTCCGATGAAGGATGGACCACTTGAAGGGTTTCTGATCGTCAGATCGCGATGAGTCAAGAGACAAAATTGATCAGCGCGATGAAACCTTTCCAACGAACCCAAAAATCACGGTGTTTGGAATATTTTGGAAAAACACTCAATTTTTCCTAAATTGCAAACTACCCCCCTGCTAAGATCAAACGAATTCGGAATCGCACAAAACTTCACACACTATTCCAATGCTAAAAAAACTCACTCATGATCTAAACCCACTTAAATATCTAAAATACAATTAATTATAATAATAGCAAATTAAACGGGTCAGGGCCTGATATTGGGCCCAACTGACCTAGTAAGGTCACAGACCTTACAACTCTTACAAATAAAAAGAATATTTGGTCCCCCAAATGCGTAAACATACCTCATCTGGAAAAAGATAAGGGTACGCCTTCAGAATCTGATCCTTCAACTCCCACGTAGATTCCTCCGGGCAGTGGTTCTCCCATTGTATTTTGACCAATTGGATGGTCTTAGTACGCAACACTATTTCCTTAGTGTCAATGATCTGTGCTAGCCGCTCTACATAGATGACATCTGTCTGAAGCTGAAGTGGCCCGTGCTGCAACACGTGAGTGGGATCTGGAATATACTTCCTAAGCATTGAGACATGAAATACGTCGTGCACACCCGCTAGCTCTGGCGGTAGCACCAGACGATAAGCCACGTCTCCAATCTTGCTCTTTATCTCAAACGGTCCCACAAACCTCTTGGCAAGCTTCCCTTTTTGCCCGAATCTAACAACACTTCTCATCGGAGATACTTTCAGGAAAACTATATCCCCCACTTGGAATTCTAAATGTCTCCGCCTCTTGTCTGCATAGCTCTTCTGACGATCACGTGACTCCTTCATTCGCATCTGAACAATTTTGACTTTCTCACTGAAATCAGCAATCTCTGAGGGGCCATGAAAACTCCGAACTCCAACTTCCTCCCAACATGTCGGAGTCCTGCATCTCCTTCCATACAATGCCTTAAATGGTGCCATACCAATACTTGAATGATAACTGTTATTGTAGGCAAACTCACATAGAGGCAAACTCTCATCCCAACTCTCCTTGAAATCCAAAACACATGCTCTGAGGAGATCTTCTAGTGTCTGAATTGTACACTCTAACTGTCCATCTGTCTGAGGGTGGTAAGCTTTACTGAACTTCAACTGGGTACCCATAGATGACTGAAAAGTAGACCAAAACCGAGAGATAAACTTAGTGTCTCGATCGGATACTATGGACTGAGGCACTCCATGTAGCTTGACTATATTATCCATGTACATCTTAGTCATCTTATCCATAAACTGTCCAGTCTTGAATGGCAGGAAATGTGCTGACTTAGTCGATCTATCCACAATCACCCAAATAGCATCATTGCATTTCTTGGTCTTAGGCAACCCTAACACAAAATCCATGGTGATATTCTCCCATTTCAAATGTGGAATCTCCAACGGGTGAAGCAAACCAGGAGGCTTCTTATGCTCTACTTTAATCTGCTGACAAGTCATGCATCTTGAAACGAATTCTGCAATCTCTTTCTTCATTTTCACCCAACAATAGTGATTCTTCAAATTCTGATACATTTTGGTGCTCCCCGGGTGAATAGAATATCTGGTGTGGTGCGCATCCGTCATCAATTCTGACTTGATGTCTTGAACATCCGGCACACCCAACCTATCCTTGCAGTACAAAACTTCCTCAATCAATCTAAACTCTGGCTTGTCATCCATATGTTCAATGATTATTTGCAAGTCTGGGTCATCCTTCTGGCATTCCTTGATCCTGTTAACTATTTTTGGCTCACAAACTCCCATAGTAGCAACTAAGACTTTTTCATTAACTGGTCAGACTTCCACATCCATAGCTTTGAACTGGTCCATCCATCTCCATTCAGGCATTATGCATCCACTGAATGCTGCCTTTCTACTGAGAGCATCTGCTACAACATTCACCCTTCCCGGATGGTACTTGATCGGAAAATCATAATCATTTATGTACTCCATCCATCTCATCTGCCTGTTATTCAGATCACCTTGTGTAAACAAGTATTGCAGGCTCTTGTGATCATGTGTGCACCTCAAATCTCTCCCCATACAAATAATGCCTCCACAACTTCAATGCAAACACTACTGCTGCTAGCTCCAAGTCATGTGTGGCATATTTCTTCTCATGGTCTTTCAATTGCCTAGACCCATAAGCTATCACTTTCTCATGCTACATGAGAACACAACCCAAACCAATCCCTGATGCATCTGTGAAAATCACAAATCCTCCACTTCCATCGGGTAAAGCAAGTATGGGTGCTGTAGTCAATCGGGTTTTCAGCTCTTGGAAACTCTTTTCACACCCTTCTTTCCATACAAACGGAATATCCTTCCTCGTCAACTTAGTTAACGGAGATGCTATGGTAGAGAATCCTTTCACAAACCTCCTGTAGTAACCTGCAAGTCCAAGAAAACTACGAATCTCCGCTACATTCCGCGGGCTACTCCAATTAACAACCACTGCAATCTTCTTGGGATCCACTGTCAGTCCTTCCTTAGAGATAATGTGGCCCAAAAATACCACTTGTTCCAACCAAAACTCACATTTGCTCAACTTAGCATACAGTTGGTTATCCCTCAAAAGCTGCAAAGATGTTCTCAACTGATGCTCATGCTCCTCCTTAGTCTTCGAGTACACCAATACATCATCTATGAAGACAACTACAAACTTATCCAAGAAATGAGCAAATGCCTTATTTATCAATGCTATAAAAACTATTGGAGCGTTTATCAATCCGAAATGCATCACAAGAAACTCAAAGTGACCATATCTCGTCCGGAATGCAGTCTTAAGAACATCCTCCTTTCTGACTCGCACTGATGGTAACCGGAACGCAGATCTATCTTCGAAAAGAATTAAGCTCCCTGAAACTGATCGAATAGCTCATCGATCCTCGGTAACGAGTACATATTCTTAACAGTTACCTGATTCAACTGTCTGTAGTCTATGCACATCCTCATAGTCCCATCTTTTTTCTTCACAAATATCACCGGAGCTCCCCACGGTGAAACACTGGGCCTGATAAAACCCTTATCCAACAGATCTCCAATATGAATCTTCAACTCTTTCAATTCTGCTGATGCCATCCTATAAGGGGCCTTCGAAATAGGTGCTGTCCCTGGCTACAATTCTATCGTGAAATCCAACTCACGAACAAGTGGCAAACCAGGAATCTCATCTGGAAACACATCCGAGAATTCTCGCACTACTGGAATCTCATCAACAGTCTTGGACTCCTTGTCTTCCGCAATAAATGCGATAAAGCCTTCGCAACCACTCTTCATCAACCGCTCTGCCTTCAATGCAGAAATCATCCGAGTGGAGATGGGCTTTTCAGCTCCAATAAACTCAACACTACGGTCTGCACTCTGCAAATTCACAGTCTTGTTAAAACAATCTAACACCACTCGGTTAGCTGCTAACCAATCCATTCCAAGTATAACATCAAACTCCGTCATTGGTAAAATGATCAAACTGGCGGTCAGCTTAACTTCTTCAATCTGAATACTACACCTAGGGTGGATAACATTACAAGATACATGTCTACTTATAGGGGTGGCTACTATCAAATCATATGTAGTATCTCTTTATCCTCCCCTAAATACAGTGCAAATGCTGGTGCAACAAACGAGTGTGTGGATCCAGGATCAAACAGAACTTTAGCATCAAATCCACAAACTAAAAGTGTACCTTTGATGACATTCCCTACAGCCTCTGCTTCATCATGCGTCAGAGCATAAGCTCTCCCTGCCTGCTGGGGATGCTGCTGATGATACTGCTGTGGTGGTCTCTGACCACGACCCTGGAATCTGGGTTCTGGGGGTCTCTGCTGATAGCGCTGTGAAAGTATCGGAGGGCGCTGCTGCGGTGGCTATGGTGGTCGGACAATCATTTGCTGCTGCTGTGGCCTAACCTGTCCAGGAGTCATCTGTCTCAACGGCTGCGCAGGATGTGGTGGCCTGGGCGCCAGAGCTAGAAATGCTGGTGGTGCCACTACTGTCTTCCCGGGGCAGAAACGAACCTTATGCCCTGGGTCTCCACAATGGAAACACGCTCCGGACTGCTTCCTGCAATCACGGCTAAAATGATTTCCTCCACAATGAATGCAAGTGATTCGATGTGGCTGCTATCGGAGCGTAGGCTCGAATTGTAGCCTCTTAGGTGCTGGCTGCTGATAGCACTAAGAAGAAGAAGAACCCTATGACTTGGGCTGAGGGATCAATGCTAATATCCTCTGCTGCTCCAACACAATCACCTCTTTCAGGGACTCCTCTGCCCAATATGCTTCTTTGACCACATCATCATAGTTGGTCAGACTGCTGCGCTGTACTTGCATCTTAATATCTGCTCGCAACCCCTTGATAAATCTCCGAACTCTCTCTGATTCTGGCTAAATCAGGCTCTCAGCAAATCGGGATAGATGGGTGAAGGCAATCTCATAATCTTATACTGGTAAATCACCCTGTACCAGCCGCTCAAACTCCTCCATCTTCTGATCCCTATAGTGTTCCGGGATAAACTTCTTCTGGAATTGCTCCGTGAAAGTCTTCCAGGTGACATCCTCAGCGATTTCCTCATATGGGTGCTTGACGGTCTTCCACCATCTCTCTGCTGCTCCACGAAACATGTGGGCTGTAAGTTGCACCTGCTGAATACATGTGCACCGAAACACCATATAAATCTTCTCCATTTGGACTACCCACTCATCTACAACAGCGGGGTCCTCAATGCCATGGAACTCAGGTGGAAATCTCTTCCTGAATTTCTCAACCAGCTCGTTCAGGTCATACTCTTTTGCCTGTGGCTGACCCACCTTCTGCACTACCTCAAGCATCTGTGCTTGGAACACAGCCTGGTCCTTATTCTGTTTTTAGCTCTGCTCAGCCATATCTTTTTGGGACTGGATGAAGGCTGCCATAAACTGATGAAATTGGTTCTCGGCGCCATTCTAAAATGAGCTACCCTCACCTCGGGTATTGTGTCTACCAGCTATAATCCTGAAAAACATTCAAGGTTAGTTCCAATATGCCCTCAAGCTAACATCACAATGCTAGAAACAAAACTAAAAGATCAACCTACTGACTAACAGAATCCTCACATGCGTCCTATGGTTTCTATAATTTTTACCCTAAGAAACCATCCACTGCTCTGATACCATCATGTCACGTCCCCCGAACCCGATTAAAGAATAACCGGATCCGGAGAGTGAATTTTAGGACTAATTAAAATTTTTGTCCTTTGGGCCCACGGATCGTAAGTCCGTTGTAAGGATATAATATTTCAAGCCTCATGTAATACAATAATCATTGAGTTGATAGAACTCTAGCATATGGAACATCAATAGTGAATATAAATCTCATTAAATTTAAAGTTTTAAGAATAGTAAATAAAAACTAAAAGTTAAGTTAATTTATTACATTGGCCATCCCAATGAACAAGGCCAATAAAAAGAATGAGTCAATAAAAGTAAGGCCCAACGAGAGAAATAATAAAAGAATAAATCTAAATGAATCCCAATGTATCTCTCTCGTGTCAAGAAGTGATGACGCTACTCTACGTCATCGGCACGCCACTCTCGTGCCTCCTCAGTTGTTTGGAGATCCTCTGGGATCTCCTCACCGATCTAATCCTCATAATAGAAGTCACCTGATGTGCCTGCACACCAAGGAACAGAGTCAACGACATGTTGAGCAATAGATAAGCAAAACATAATAAACATGGCATGCATCAAATGTAGAATAATAACAAGTACATGAGTATCTAAATACAAGGTTATCGAAGCTAGGCATAAAGTGAGAATATTAATCAATAGAGACAATAACAGGAATCCTAGCAATTATCTAGCAATAACCACTATCCATGCAATGCAAAACAAGAACAAGAGGGAGACTCCGAGGATGTCCAAAGCCACCTCCCGGGGTACCAATAACAATCCAATCCGGACTACTAATACCAAAGTCCAGCTCCAGTAGGATCCTAGCTCCCGATCCTGAGACTAGCAGCACGATCCTAGCCCACTCCCAGCTATTCAATGCCATGGACGCCGTCCTACGCCGACTGCCCACCCCGACAACCGAGTAACTGGTTCGTCATTAAACCCCAAACTGCAGATGGCCATGATATGCAAACAATAATAAAGTGGTTCTGACACAAGGACAAACAAGACAAGCAAGTCTGGCTAGTTCCATATACAAGATAAAATCTTAGGGATTATCTCATTCAAGACAATACAAGACAAGTGATCCACGTGATAATCCCTTTCCTTGCTAGCCAGTCATGTTTATCAATACAAGACACATGTTCCTAAATATACTCTAAGTTAGGTCCAAGTCCTAAATTCTATAAGAATTTATGTTTCATAATTGATTAAGTGTTTTATACCAAGAGTGTACAAGGAATGTTATCAACGGATACAAGTCACAAGTCAATGAAGAATTACAATCCAATCCTAAGCAAGTGGTGTCATCCCTATATCCCACGTGTTCTAACGGAGTACATGTGGAAATTTTATCAACGATACTTCTAGAGAATTTCTTGGTGTACAATCATGTTAAACATCATTCAACCCAAGTCTATATGCATTCGGTTACAACACGCGTAATACACGAATACCTAGACAACCCATCGAAATCACACCAAGCTACGTGTTTCGATTTCAAACCCATTTATGGTCGTGTGATAGTAGATTAGAGGTTTCCAGCATCTAAGTCCCAATCCTAGGTTTCAATCTTAGTCCGGAATAACAAGGCAAAATGGCCAATTTCGGTTAGCTATTCGGTTACCGAGTTCCTCAATTCGGCTGACCGACATTAAGTTCGGCTGACCGAACTCAGACGACTGAGAAATCAGCTCTCTGGTTTTCTAACTGAAACTTGGCTCGACTGACCGAATCAGTTTGGCTAACAGACATTCGAACCGAGAGCTGACCGACTGTACAAAATCAGTGTAAAACATGTTCTCGGGTTTTCTGACCGAAATGGTGTTCGGCTGACCGACACCATACTATCGATTGACCGATACTGAACCGACGAGTTAACCGACAATACAGAATTCGTACGGGTTCAGGCCATTTCTGAACTCTTCCTTCCCCATTTCGTTTTCCTCCATTCCCAATCCTACCAAAAGGCTACAACCTGCATAAAATAGAGCCTCCTGCTCTCCCCAACAATTCATTCCATTCCATTTTATCCATTCCATTAAGAAACTCTAAACAACCTATTATCATCAATTTATCCATTTTCCAAAAAATCTAACCTAACATATATTTTTCTCAAAAATCAAAATGAAACATGCTTGGAATTAAGGGAAATCTACAAGATACTTAGCCAATCAAATAGAAACAAACATACATGCTTATAAATGAAATGTAGATCTACTTGCCTCAACCAAGAAGAATATAGAAATTGGGTGAAACTCGAGGAGAAGCCTTTCTACCCCAAAATTCACGATCTAACCCGATAAAACGAAATCTAAGAAGACAAGAAGAAGAAAGGAAGGAAAAGAATTAAGATCAAACCTAATCTAACCAAAGAAATGATAAAGTGAAAATATGAGATTACGAGAAGTCTTACCAATTTGGTACCGGAAAAAAGAGGGGATCGCAAGGATGAAAATAAGCTGTTCGGATCGCGGAGTTGATCTCTCTGGGCTAGAGTTATAGGCTTGAAAAGAGAAGAGGAAGAAGAAAAGGGTTGTTGCGGTTGCTTTCGTTGCAAAGAACGAATAAGGATTAGGGTTAGACTTCGTTTAAGAAGAAGATAGGAAGGAAATGACTAATTTGCTCATTTAGTGGGTCCGGTGAACGATGGACCACTTGAAGGGTTTCTGATCATCGGATCGCGACGAGTCAAGAGACAAAAATGATCAACGCGATGAAACCTTTCCAATGAACCCAAAAATCACGGCATTTGGAATATTTTGGAAAAACACTCAATTTTTCCTAAATTGCAAACTACCCCCTGCTAAGATCAAACGAACTCAGAATGTCACGAAACTTCGCACACACTATTCTAATGCTAAAAAAAAACTCACTCATGATCTAAACCCACTTAAATATCTAAAATATAATTAATTATAATAATAGTAAATTAAACGGGTCAAGGCCTAATATTGGGCCCAACTGACCCAGTAAGGTCACAGACCTTACACACTACCTTCCATAATCACTCCACTAGCATCTCAACCTAACCAAGTCCTTCATAAGGGTAAAAATAGAACTTTGTTGTCCTACTTATTGGGTACGATAATGTCATTCTCTTTAATATTTTTATTTCATTCACCTTAATACATGCAAAATTTGACAATATAACAATTATGATTTCATTACTGTAATGTTGTCTTCAATAATAAGGTAAATCAATAAGGCTCATGTTTCTAATGTGCTCTCTATAAGCCCTGGGCGTCAATGCCTTCGTCAATGGATTTGCTATCATTTGGCTCGTTGGAGTATCAATAATAGATGCCAATCGATCTCGTACTTTTCCCTTTAATACAAAGCACTTAACTTCAAAAAACTTTGATTTACGAAAAATTTGTCATTTTGAGAAAATTTTCTTGCTGCATCATTATCACAAAAGGTTTTAAGAAGTTTAGAAATTGTATCCATAATTCGTGAACCTATGATAAAATCTCGCATCCATAAAGCATGACTTGTTGCTTCAAAACATGCCACATATTCGGCATCAAATGTGGATGGGGTCACTAAGATCTGTTTCATACTTCTCCATGATATTGCCCCACCAGCTAACAAAAATATATATCTTTATGTTGACTTTCTTGTATCGAGGCATCAGGAGAAATTTGAATATGAATAGCCGATCACTTCTAATTGATCGAACATTTTGTATGAGAGCCTGTAATTCCTAGTGCCACTAAGATATCACATAACTTTCTTAACTCCAACCCAATGGGTCATTCATGTGTCACTTTGATATCTACTAAACATGCCAACTGCAAAGCTGATATCAGATTTAGTGCATGTCTGTCATACATCAGACTCCCTACTATGGTAACATAAGGACATTGATTCATTTGACGTCTTTCGATTTCATCTTTACAAAATTTATCACCCTTAATTATTGGTGAATCCGGGGGCCTACAGCCTCCCATATAGAGTTTTTTAAGAATAGTTTTGATGTAGGATTCATGTGATAACCCAAATAATCCTTGAGGTCTATCCTGATAGATCTCAATCCCTATTGCTTCTCCCATGTCTTACATAACGAGATTATTCTTAAGTTATTCCTTGGTTATATGAATTATACAAGGATCATTATTAGCTAGCAAAATATCATCGACGTATAATATCAAGATTATAAACTTGCTCAAACTAACCTTGAAATAGATGCAATGATCTCCTAGATTTTTGGTAAATCCGAATGATATGTTAATGCGGTTAAACTTAAGATACCATTGCATGGAAGCTTGTTTCGAACCATTTATCGATTTTTTTAATTTAAAAACTAATTCATTGATATTCCCTTTTATGAATCCTTCTGATTGTTCCATGTATACCTTTTCTTCTAAATTTCTATTTAGGAACGTTGTCTTAATGTCCATTTGATGTAGCTCTAAATTGAAATGAGCTGTAGAGCCAAAATTATCCTAAATGAATTCTTTTTAGACACCGAATAGTAGGTCTCATTGCAGTCAGCTTCCTCTCTTTGAGTAAAACCTTTGGCCACGAGTTGAGCCTTAAATCGTTCTACTTTTCCTTTCGAGTCCCTTCCCATTTACAACCTACGGTCTTGGAACCCTTAGGTAGTTTGACAATATCCCAAACCTCATGGTGGCCATTGATTCTAACTCTTCTTTCATAGCATCAAACCATTTATCGGAACTCACACTTTTTATGGCTTTCTTGATTGTTCTATGATCATCTTTTGTCACAATATCAACGTCCTCTAAATAAACAACATAATCGTCCGAAATGGCAGGTCTTCTTATTCGAGTTGACCTCCTTAATTCAAGATCAGGTTGTGCATTAGGATATGTATCATCATGATGTTTTAGGAGTGGATCATTGATGGGCTGACCATTATTATATTCAACTTGATCATTTTGTGGTTGTGGTATCTCTTGATGATCATTGATGATATCAAGTGAAACAAACCCATTTTGTGTATGAAGTAATTCAATATTTTTTCCGATTTATTTATAAACTATATCTCTTCCTTAGGACTCCCACTATTCTCATGATCCTCTAGAGATTTTACATTTTCCGATTCTACAATCCTACTGGTACGATTATGACAATAAAACATATACCCTTTAGACCTTTCAGGATAACCAATAAAATATCCACTAACAACTTTAGGATCTAACTCTCTTTCATCTAGGCTATAAATCCTCACTTCATGTGGGCAACCTCAGACTCAGAAAATGATTTAAGTTGGGTTTCCTTCCGGTCCACAACTCGAATGGTGTTTTTGGCACCGCTTTACTAGAGACACAATTTAATATGTATATTGTCATATTAAGTGCTTCACCCCATATTGATTTGGGTAAAGTGGTGTTACTTACCATACTCCTACCCACCCATATCCATAAATGTCCTATTTCTTCTCTCAGCAACACCATTCTGCTGAGGTGTCCCGGGCATTGTGTATTGGATCTTGAAATGGATGTTGAAATGCTTCCGCTGAAATTTTTGTTTTTATTTAGAAAGCTATCAAAACTAGTACTAAATCCCTCGAGACAACAAAACTCACTTCCTTCCTCTTTCCTAAAATCGGGGAAAAACAAAATCTTTCAAGATGTAAGATAAAAACCCCACTTCTCTTAAGACCTACTACTATTTCTAGAGCTTAGTATCCTAAAAGGAGAAAAATAAGAAAACTCTTACTAAAACTTAAGTCCTAGAAAATGAAACCAAAAGAGGGAGAGAAAAGAGTCTAATCAAACGAGATGGGGCGACAGCAATCTTCACTAGACTCTAGGAGACGAAGTGGTGAGTTTGGGAACAAACTATAACGAATGGAGAATGAAGGATTGGAGGGGTTATCGAAAAATATAAAGTATTTATATTATCTTATGGGCCGGGTCCCGGGTCCTTGGTCTGAGCTAATGTGGATCCGAAACCGGGCCCATTTACTTATCGGGATCTAAATAAGGACTTAGGCCCAGTTTTTAACGGGTCGAAATCTCTGGATAACCAGAGAATCGAGAACCCATTTATATCCCTACATGAAGGAGGCGTTGGCTGCCTCTACCAGCGCACTGTGGCCTGACAGAGGCTGTCAACGCACAGTCCACAGTGCGCTAGACCGTGCACGTCCAAAGCCTTTGGCTCCTCCGTCATACATTTTTTTAATTCTTTAAAAAAAAAAAACATTCTATTAGATCTTTCATTCTCATTTTATCCTTTCATGCCCAAAACCAAAATGACAGCAGTAACCCAAATAAGATGATTCCATAGAGGTTCCAACCCCTATGTAATTTCTTAAATAAAAAAATATAAATAAATAGAATGTAAACCTTCATTCCCATCTCTTCCAGATTGGGTTAGGCTTTATAATACTCAATTTGTGAGTCCCTTCTTTCTAATAAATGGAGTTCCTTGTATCAAATACCCAAAACCTCTTTCATTTGGACATTTGGTTTGACTTCCAGGGTGAACCCGGAAAGTTCCAAAGTCTCAAAATAACTAAAACACAACTAGAACGATCATTTGGATATACCCAAAGATGGCTCTGATATCACATGTAAGGATAATAACCCTCAATCCACCGGGAGGATCTCCTGGGTCTAATCCAAATAACACAACAAAATAAATAAAAATAATCTCTCCATTGCTCTCTACTTGAAGTGATAGAAGCTCCTTCAAATGTCAGAGACTTGGAAAGTACGTGGGGGATTTACAACTTCTTCGTCTTTTCCTATTCTTTCTTGCTTAGTGATGGAGACCAAAAAAAAACTATCAACCAAAGGAATTACCCAAGGGGTCCTTTTATAGGAGATTTCTACCCATCAAGGAACCATTAACCCCTAATTATCACCTAACCCTTTTAATCTCAATCCATTATTAGCTTGTTAGCAAGTGAGCTCCTTTTAACAAAAATAAGTGGGTCTCTTAAATGGGTAGACAAGTGGACATAATTAGAATCTTTAAAATGGGTTTGTGGTCATGTGGGCCACACCCATTTAATCCAACAATCTTCACATTGATTAGATAAATTGATCCTAAAAATACAAAATTGGCAGATTAGGGTGCAATATTTTTTTTCAACATAATTACCCTCGTGATGATATCGTTACCTAAGTGATGATATCTTTACCTGTATAACGATATTGTTAGCCACAGAACGCCCATTTTGCAACCCATTTTAATCCAATGGCCTCAATGATTATACTCATCAAATATACTTTAGAAAAAACGATCATCACGGTGGTTACACATAAAATTGAAAGTGTGATTGCCACTATTTTCTAAATTGAGAAGGAATTTTAAGTGCATATCTAAGTTTTTTTAAATGAGGGTGAGAAAGTTGATTAAAAAGATCTGAAGGAGGTTTTTTCAGTGTATATCTATCTCAAATTTTATAAAGTAGGGGTTGAAGGTCGACCAAGAGATTTGGATGCAACTATTTAAAAATCAGTAACAATATCATCACCTAAAAGCTATTGACTGAGAGTGAAATTGCTATTTTTATTCCAATTCACGAGTTTTTTTAAGTCTTTATCTATCTCAGATTTTGAGAATTAGGGTTTGAAAGTTGACCAACTTGGACACAACTTTTTAAGAGAATCGTAATGATATCTTAAAAGTTATTGACCGAGAGTAAAATTGCTATTTCTAATTCTCAAGATCTTTATGTGGTTTGTGTGGGAGTCTCGATTGCGCAGTTTTGATGGAAATAATAGAGAGAGAAGAGGGAGAGAGACTTTCTTTAAAGACTTTAGAGGCCCGTATCCCTTGGTACTACTCTTTTTTTTTTTTTTTTTATAACGCAAGTTCCCAGCCCTTTGGGCCATAGGTTTAGGAGAGAAAGCCGGGTAAAAGCCCCATGTGGTCCCAGTGTGGTAGTGGAATTTCGAACCCACAACATCCGGATGCAAACCGTAGTCCTACGCTATCTTAGCACTTGAAGCCATAGAAATGTATTTCCATGGTATCAATTTTCATGTGTTTGGAGCAAAAAAATACAAAAAAAAAAAAAAAAAAAAAAAAGACCTAAGTTCTTCATAGTTGGTTTTTAGTGTAACAACAGAATCATTGATTTTACAAAAAAAAAAAAAAAAAAAAAAAAAAAAAAAAAACAGAATCATTGATGATTCTACTGTTGATGTTTGGTGCAACCGTGTTGCTTCATTGGATAAAAAATAAAAAATAAAAAATAAAAAAAAGGATGTTTACAAAAACTTGAGTTGATCAATCAAGTGATGTTCATGGAAGATTGGAAAACACCTTATTTTTAGTAAGTTCAATTTATTTTTATAATAGTAGTGGAGAAATCCTCCACATTATGCAATATAATCCAATATGAAAAATGCTTGCATGAACAAGTCATGTTGTTGCTTCTCTTGAAATGTTACGGTGGGACAACTTAAATTTTAAGCAACCATCACATGATTGTTGATGTGAGGGGATAATTCTTATAAAAATTAAACAGGTTTTAATGATGATGATTGTAATTGTGAGTGGTTTTGTAGTCTATATTTAAATGTTTCAATATTTATTTATAAGAACTTCGTCAATGCAATACAATTTTATTTTCCCAAATGAATAAGTGTAGTTAAGACTCAGTGTTATTAGTACATACTCGTCGATATCGACTAGTTTTTTTTTTTTGTTGATGTTAATGAATTATTTATTGATATCGACGAATATTGTATGTTACTATATCAAATAAAAATTTGGGTATCAGTTCATATACGTCAATATTGACTAATTATATGTTGATATTGACTAGTTATTTGTCAACATTGCTGAATAATGTGTTTTACTTTGTAAGGTAAGAATTGGCTATCGGTCTATATTCGTTGATATTGAGAAATTATATAATGATAATGACGAATTTTTTATCGACGTCGGCGAATATTGTGTATTATAGTATGAACCAAAAAAATGACTATTAGTGCATATTTGTTGATATCGGCAAATTATATATTGATATCAACGGATTTTCTGTTGACATCGACAGATACTTTGTCTTACACTGCAAACTAAAAATTGGCTATCAGTCCATATTGACAAATGTTATGTTGATATGGATGAGTTTCTTGTTGACATCATTGAAACCTTTGTCTTATGCTAAAGAAAAGAGATGACAAGATGGAAATGAAAGTAAACAAGGTAGATAACAAGAAAATACAGTGGGTTCATGAGATAAAAGATGAAGATGAATGGAGAAGGCGAAAAGAGATGGGGAAATCGGAAGAGATGTGGGTTTGACTGATGAAAAGGTGAATATAAATGGAGATGATGAAAAGAGATAAAAAAAATTGAAAGATGCATAGGTTCGAATGATGAAAAAGATGGAAATGAATGAACAAGATGAGAAGATGGTCTAGTATTTGATATGATTAGAGGGTGAGTTTGGTGAATGCATCTAAAAAATCATGAATTTTGATAGTCGGATGAAGAAGAAGAGCTCCAGCACGTTTCCTTCTTCGTTTATTTTCCTTCTTCTTTCCCTCTTTCATTAATTTGGGAAATAAGGATTACATTGACATCAACGAATTAGGGCAGAATGAGAAAAGGGGGGATTTGCTTCTCATATTAAAAATATTCTTTTGTACTCAGTTGTGGTTCCCATTTTTAGTAAAATATTTTTTGATAATTCCCACTAAATTTTTTTTTTCTGCCCATTGTTTCTCCACCATTTGTACTCAAACAGGACAAATGAATGCCTTGTGCTTATGATTTTGATGATCAGCCCCCTTTTTATTTTTATTTAGAGTAGACAGGCAAAACAAACTTTTTAGTACAAATTCCGATGGGACTCCTCCCACTTGAACCCAAAGAGATAAAAAGCTAAAGTCCACGATCACTAAACAAAAGCTAGCTACAGTGTTTTAATGGCTTCTCCCCTTCTTTTGACATCAATTACGTCTCATTATCTAATCATTTTCTTATGTGAGGGAGGGAGAGGAAGAGAGAGAGAGAGATATGAAAAGCATATTTTCGATTACACCTTAAAATCTCTTTTCTTTATGACAAGGAATCATTATTTCTAGTGCACTCAAAGATGGCAATGATTAGAAATAATGGCTGCTACAAAAGAATATTGATTTTCTAATTACAACTTAAAGTCTCCCCTCGTGCAATGCAATCACCACACATGTAAAAAAAAAAAACACTAAAAGCCTCTTTCTATGATGCACGAGTGTTAGAGTTGACAGGATGTGGGACCTACCTTTTTGGAGATTCTGTTCGGTTGTCTTAGTCTTGATGGAGATTAACCTTCCTTTTCTTAACAGTAACAGGAGATATAGTAAGATTAGATTTTGATGGAAATTTGATGGAGACTCTAATGGAGCTTTTGTGAGAGGAAGTTTGAGCAAGAGAAGGATTTGAGTCCATCCTCTGAGTTATTAACTTTGGATTCCTGAAGTTGAAAGAGTGGAGTTTTACGGTGGAGTTTTTTTTACAGTGGAGTTCACCCGTGGAAAATTCGATTCACTCAAAATGAATGCCCTCACTATATACGGGACATTTCCAAATTTTATTTACTGGGACTGTTGTCTCCCATTGAAGTAAAATATGAAGAAATCTCATATTCGATGTGGTTACTGATTTGAGCAGTTCCAATTTTCAATAGGTAAGACTTAATATGGAATTTCACTCTTTCAACTTAGGAATTCTCTAAGTACAAGACTTTGATGATTCAGACTCAAAAGACTCATATGAGACAAACATTTAGCATCGCAAATCTTCACTTAACCTGCCAATGTGGCGTCAATCTAACCCCAATGATTTACGGTTTAGATGAATCCTTCTTTCGATTTTGGTTGGATGCAGATTAACAGTTCTGATTTGAGTAATAAATGGGTTGAAGTAAATTCATTCTTGTTAATCATCGGACAAATGTAACTCGATATGGCTAATTCTACTTTGGCCTACCAACCCAACCCAGACTATTTATAAGAGGGTTTAGGCTGACATTAACCTGTAAGTCAGACTCAGATTGACATGTTCACTATGAATAAATAGATTGGGTTTAGGTTTGAGTCCACACATTTTAATGAGAGTGATCCATGACAATATTGAACAACCAATAAAAATTATATTGGTGTGATTTTTATTTTAACTGAAAAATTAAGTCAGTTCATATCGGCTCACATCAACCATGTAGAAGAGAAACAAAAGTTTGATACCAATACTTTGCTTTCAATTTCTTAAAATAGTAGTACATATCATGAAGTTTAGTACTTTTGGCCAATACTTAAAACCTGGCTTCCAATTGGCAGAAAGTGACAGCACCTTTTGCAAGAATTGCACAAGTCCAACACTCAGAACCAATCAAAATTTCATTGAATTCTAGTCTTGTACCATAGTTGGAAACCTGACACCTCAAAACTGTAGGTCCAATTGACTAGACTTTTAAGGGTCATTTCAAGAATAATATACAAGAATTTAATGAGGCTTTTCATGCAAGAGGCATTGGAGGTTCAAAAGGTGGAGTGTAGAAAGTTTCTCCTCCATTCTCAGCCCCTCATTATTTAAGTAAATCTAGGAAATTCATTTCAAAACATTCAAGCAGGAGCAGGCTCAATGCTGTTACAGGTAGATCTCAGATGAGAAGCTAAAAAGGCTACTTCACTAGCAGCCCTCATTATAAAATCCAAGAAGTTCATTTTAAAATACTCAAGCTGGCTCATTCTCAGCCCCTTCTTTCCAAGAAATTCATTGCAAAACAGGCAAGCAGGCTCAATGCTGTTATGAGGATAGCAACAGGTAAGATTTGATATGAGTTGGGCTAAATCTTAACCCATACCTGACCCATCCTATGCCCAAACGGTAAACGGTTTATAATTTGCAATATCAAACCTGCCCCATAACAAGTATGGGTCGGATCTGATTTGATAATAGAGTTTTTCTTTTTCTTTTTTTTTAAATATGATGATGAAGTTAATGCCTCCAAATATATGTAAGAAGATTTGAACCGACAACCCCTCACGTCAAATAGATTCCACATGACATTTCTGTTAAGAGTCTACTAGAAAATATCTAAAGTAGTTATAAATAGGGTGGAGCCGGACGGCCAAAACCCGGAATCACCTCCCTAAAGCCAACCCTAGCAGGGCATGATCTATAACCCCATTCCCGACTCTAATAGTAGTAGATTAGGGCAGCTGATTGTTACTACATTGTCCCAAATATCTCTCTAGGAAAAAAAATCTCCTTGGGAAAACGTTTTTTAGTGTTTCTGCCTACATTCCAAATGAAAGTGTTGCGAAAAATAAATTATTTTCTAAGTAAGCAAAATTATAAAGACTGTTGAAACTATTTTTAAACTCTTCTATTTATTTTTTTCCATTTTAATTTGATATTGTTGTGATTTTCTTTAAATGTTTTTCGTTTTGGCGATTTGTTTTAGACTATTGTGATTCTTACAGTATTTTCTCATCAAATTGTAATAATAAAGGTTGAACTGAAGATGTTGGGGTGCCCAATATGGGTTCTAGATATCTAGTGTTATCTGATTCGGACAAGAGCAAATTTGACCGCACCAAAATTCATTATACAATGGTATCCACATGTATGGGCAAAAAGGAAAACACTGTAAATAATAAGAAATGAAGTGCTTTTAATTCCTTAGGTTTTCTATGGATAAGATTATACAATTACTTTATATGGTGCCACTCAAGTTTGTGCCCGCATGCTGTTTTCTTAAAACCCCTATATATATTATCATGTAGCACTTTCCGTACTTGAAAAAAAGATTAATGGATGGATGTGACCCTGGAAGTACTTGAGGCACTAACCTCAAACTCTCATGTAAGTTTTGAATTGTTGTTAAATATGGAAGGAACAGGTCAAAGCATAAAACCACTCTGTGAAGTTTAGGAGATTGTCCACTGACTTTTCAGTGATATGCAAAGACAGTTCATCATTTGAGTCACCCATTTTGATTAACTTCATCCTCATCCTTTTTACCATAAAAACAAAAAACTTCACCATCATCATGTCATTGTCATGGAAGTCTGATCATATTTATGTTGGTTGAGGTGGGTTAGCATTCAAAATCATTATTACGTAAGTGTAATACCATATATGTGTGTATGTGTGTGTGGGATAGAGTTTAATTGCAAAATTGGAGCTGAGGTTCGTAATTGATTGCGAAATGAGCCTCAATTGCAACTTCAATTTTGACCTGTAAAAAGAATCCTATGCAGTAAGATTTCTTTTCAAAGGACCCATTTTAAAGAGTCCAATGTACTTAAATCTCATTTAAATCCAAGTTTCTTTTCATAGAAATACAGAGTCCCGTGTAACTTTCTAACTAGGTTTCAAATGAGATTTATTTCCAAAAGAGTCACACATACATTTTCTTAAATTCCTTTCAAGAAGTTTTCCTGCATAGTTTAAATGTTCGATAATGGGATAATATGACAAACTTAAGGATATTAATCTTTCTTATACGGGTCGGGATACTATCGGCGTCAAATGCAAATTGGATATGAGCTAAGTTTGCAGGTAGGGTTAGATTTTAACACCCATAAGTTCAGCAATAGTTGGACTATTGGGTATTTTATTTTTTCTTTTTTCTTTTTTTAAAATGGAGATCATTCATATTATAATAAATAAAATTTTCAGAAGCATTTAAATTCATAATACACATACAGTTTGCTATCTTATCATCTTATACTCTCTTTTTTGTGTACATCTTAAACACATAGGCCCACCTTAATCCATGAAGCCCATCAATTTCAAATTTCTTTCTTTGGGTAGAACATTTTCATTATTAGAAAGAGGAATTTTGGCTGCATATTCAATGAGATTCCTAAATTTTGAACCCTTTAGTGACCCACATATATGCATGGCCACACATTATCCTCAATTCGATAAGAACCCAATCAGAGCACACTTGGCTAGCTATTTCTTGAGTGCCAAGTTATTGCAGGCCCTATTAGCATCCACAACACAAATACATTACATCACTTATCGCACAGCAACTAACCTTCCTAAAAAATCTAAGATTTTGAATCTTGTATAGTGTGACTTTTCTCTTCACCTTAATATAAACAAATTGGATTTTCGATAGGCAGGGCCCCCGATGGAGATCCACTCGCGTCATAGAAGCATGGGTTAGACTCAAAGTTTGGGGCTTTTTTTTTTTTTAAAATTAAGTGGTGCTTTATTAGCTAGATAGTTGTGAAACTTCAATCAAAGTGAATTTAGTCCCTGCTGTTAAACCTCATTTAAATAGTCATCCGTTATGTAGAAGTCATTTCAAATTGTTTGTGCATGAAGTGTCAAACTCTGAATAAGAGGAAGGCGATGTTTAGATGCTTTTAAAAATATTCACATTCTCATAAACTGGGAGAATAAACTATCAAGATCAATGGAAACAAAGAACTTAAAGCCGCCAAACTTTTGAGTATTGATCAAGAGGGATTTCTAACTATTTGACATACAACTTGATGTTGAAATGTGTTAATGCGTTGCCATATACACAGGAGATTTGGATAAATCTTGTAAGTAAATGATTTTGCATATTCAGATGCTAAACCAAGAGAGAGACTTGAGAAGGAGCTCACCTGGAGGAGTTGAAGTGCAGGGTATGAACTTCTTCTCAATGTTTCTTTCCTCTGTTCCCTTCTCTTCCTCTTCCTTTCTTCTCTTTTCCTCTTGTTTTTTGATTTTTTTTTCCTTATTACAATAAAAAAAAAAAGGGGTGTCCGGTATTTCAAGAAAGGCTTTGCTTCATAAATTAGAGGGGGGCAAGGATTCGAGTCCAATCACTTATCGCAATTGTTACACATTCACCGTGAGTGGACCAATTACGGTCCACCAAGTCATCCAAAAAATCACGTAATTTGAAGTTTAAAGAAATTTGATTCGGATAGGAGAGCTGCACATGAGTTTTTGGATGAGAAGCACTTCTACTTCAGCTCGAGCAACTGGATGAAAAGAGGCTACAAGCAGCAGAAGACACACAGGTATATCAAAAGTGGATATCTACTCTCTAGAGCCTATGACAAGAATGTCCTCGAAAGAAATTCAAGGTAGACGATACAGTCACCAAAAGGATCATGCAATCACAGCTCCCTCATATTAGGAGTAAACTCCGGCCCAATTGGGAAGGTCCCTATCTGATCAAAGAAATGTCCCCTGGTAATGTGCATAAATTAGTCAATTCAGAAGAAGAGCTCCCAGATCCATGGAATCATGTGTTTGAGAAAATATGTAGTATGACTCGTTGACGATTTTTAATAACCATGCTTTTGTAATTATTAGTTTCATCTTACTTTCTAAAGGATTTGTTGTAAGAAAAGATGAAAAAGATTTACATTTCATATTTCACACACACATTATCATGCACAAAAAATAAAGAAAAATGAGATTGCATGGCTAAATGCCTGCCTAAAATGAGCCCTTAAATTGGGCAATTCATTGATTGAACAACATTCTGGTTGTGGTGAGTTTTACAGTCACTCAAATGATCCTATCTGCCATGAGAGGAAGTGCCTTAAAAATAAAAATTAAAATAAAAAGTGCACTATCAAGGGATGGGTATGTTAGGTGACCAAGTCCACTGAATGTCATATGTCATCCCTCTGATGTAGATGGTCCAAATGAGACTAAGAATAACATAATTAAACAAGCATTGGCATAGCTAGGGGCATTTGATCAAGCACATGGGGTCCTAACCCATGTGGAGAAAGCCCCATCTGATTAGAGAAAGCCAAAACAATCAAAGTTTTCTATGTTTTCATCACCTAGGGGTGGTTTTAATTTTACTATCATTTTTGAAAATTCTATCAAGCCCATCCATGTAAACAAATAGAAACAGGGGACTGTCAACCCTAGGCCAAAATGGGCCCAGACATATAAAGGGCCAGCACCCTTTGGGCAGCCCAAGATTGTCTTCCCCCTGGTGGGGGTCCACCCATAGATTCGGGGGACCATATGGTCCCCGTGTGCTAAATCGTCTAAAAGGTCCATTACGACTGGTTCTTTACGAAAATCCATTAAAGCCTTTGATTTTTTTTCTAATTAAACGTTAGTTTTCATTTCATTATGACATATTGTAATATATATAAGAACAAAGGGGATGTACAAAGTTGCAAGAATTATCATGGGCTCCAATTTATGAGTCACACTATGAAATTATGGGAGAGATTAATGGAGCAAAGACATAAAGAAGAAACCAAGATATCTGAAAATCAATTTAGTCTCAAGCAAGGGAGGTCAACTATGGAACCTATCTTCTCACTTAGGCAATTAATGAAAAAATACCGAGGAAAAATCGTCATATGGTCTCCATCGATCTAGAGAAAGACTACGACATGTTACCTAGAGTAGTGGTGGAGCTAGGACTCTCTCTTGGTGGGGGTTAAAAATACACGTTGTGAGGAATATGAGAAAGACTTCAAAAGAATGGACACATTAACATAATATCGAAAATTTTAATAAACTAATTATTAGATTAGGAAAATTTCCCCCTGTGGGAGCGTCCATTCAGACTGTCACCATTGGCAGAACCAACCTGAATTTCACTTGGTCCAGCAAGATGAATGGCACAGGTGAGAAAGAAAATTGTCCTATTAGATTATATCCCAAAAATGATAACAATAATGAATTTGTTTAGTCTCCACATCCAACAAACATTCAATAATGCTCCAGAAGACTAGAGAAGAATTGAAAATTGCATGATTTTAGAACATTTAATTATAAGCAGTTTTTTTTTTAAATCTAAGCATATGATTATAGTTACAAAATATTCAAATTAAGTAATTTTATTGAACGTCAAAATATGAGGTTGATGTTCACAACCCATCATTTAGAGCTCTCAATAAAGGAGGAGGAAGAAGAAGAAGAAGAAGAAGAGGAGGAGGAGGAGGAAGAAGAATCACATTGGAGCAAATAGGAAAGGGAAAAATCAAGGATCCCAAAGGTGATTTGCTGATTTTTTTTGTTTTTTTGGGTAAAAGTAAACGACAAACAAAAGCAACAAAATAGTTGAGGGGCAAAGAGTATATAAGATCAAAATGCCGATTAAGACTTCAATTTTTTTTCTTCTATCTTTAAAGTAACTGAAGAAGTTGAGAAGAGGTCCGTGGTGTCAATCCTGGGACTCTAGGCCCAATATATCAGGCCCATTTACATACTAGTTAGTTGTTAGCTATTAGCATGGATCTAACCCCAAGTGTAATTAAGGGATAATCATTATTAGAATGTATTCAGGGATTAAACCCTTTTAAATAGAGATCTCAGTCGACCAATGAAGGGACGACATTCATCTCCACATCTCTCTCTCTCTCTCTCTCTCTCTCTCTCTCTCTCTCTCTCTCTCTCTCTCTCTCTCTCTCTCTCATGTCTGTATGCTTCTTTCCATTAATGACATGGTATCAGAGCAAGGTCAATCATCTGTGATCTTCTCCTAAGTCATCTTCCAAGCATAGGAAGCCCGCCAGTGATGTTTCTATTCAGCCGATCATCTCTGATCGTTCCTGATCATCTCGGATCATGCATGGCCCACCTAGGATCATCACCAGCACATCAACGGAATACCTCCATCTTGGTCGACTACTGCTTCCTGGATTTTTGAAGATTTTTTCCTGATTTTTTGATCATCAGAGGTAGGTTTTCTACCAATTTTTGTGAAAATTCATTTTTTTCACTATGTTTTCATCTCGGCCGTCCAATCTCCTCGATCTGGGTTTGATCTGCCTGTGACCACTTCCAGAAGTTGCATAAAACTACTCTCTTTTCATCCCCACCCTCTGATCTGTGTCAAGATCAACACGTGGGGCCCACGTATGGTTTAACCTACTGCCGACTGGGACCGATTGCACTGTTTTTTTCCCCTCTGTTGCTTGAGATTGCTGCTGCTGATTATTCTGTCAAGATTTTCTCTCCTGCTGCTGGTTGCTACTGCTACTACTGTTTATTGCTTACTGCTGCTGGATTCCTCTGCCTTCTGTTTATTGCTTACTTGCTTCTCCACTGCCTTCTGTTCTCTTGTCATGGATACATCTGAAAAATCAGGACCCTCTATTGTGAAATTTAATGGCAAAAACTATGTGTCTTGGGCATTTCAATTCAAAGTATATCTTGAAGGAAAAGAACTGTGGGCCCATATAGATGGATCTGACACACTCCCTGCTGACGATGCCAAGAAAATTCTATCTTGGAAAACTAAAGATGCAAAAATAAAGTCTTGGATTCTTTCTTCTGTAGAACCAAATTTTATTTTGTCTCTCAGACCTTGCAAGACCTCGAAGGAAATGTGGGAATATCTGAAAAAGGTATATTATCAACATCATGCTGCGCGTCAGTTTCAATTGGAATTAGATATTGCAAATTACTCCCAAGGGACACTTTCAATCCAGGATTATTACTCCGGCTTTCTAATCCTATGGTCAGAATATGATGAAATTAAATTTGCTACTGTCTCTGAAGCACTTCTACCCGAGCTTCTTTCCTTACAACAGGATAGCCATCGGGACCAATTTCTCATGAAACTGCGCCCTGAATATGAGACAGTCCGATCCAACTTGATGAGCCGAGTTTCTCTTCCCAACGTAGATGATTGTCTTCAAGAACTTCTACGGGAGGAACAGCGCCTTGTTACCAAAATTGCAATTGAACATCAGGATTCCACTGAAGCTCCGCTTGCCTTTGCTGCTAAAACCAGACCTCCTCCTCGGAACATCAGTAAAGTACAGTGTTACAACTGTCAAAAATATGGCCATTATGCAAATCAATGCAAGCTGAAGGTCTGTAAATATTGTAAGGCTGTTGGACATGGTATTGAAGAGTGTCGGAAGAAGGCTCGCAATTCTGCTTCTCGCCCCTATGGACAGTCAACTCCAAGTGCTTACACGGCTGTCACCCCACAATATGCATCGTCTGATTTCACTGGTTCATTGCCATTTGATTCATCATCACAGCCTGGTTCCTCTTCACAAACACAGTCACCAGCTCCCATTACTCCGGCTATGGTAAATCAGATGATTATCAATGCCCTGTCATCTATGAACATTTCAGGTACTAGTCCGTCCCTTTCTAATACATGGTATTTAGATTCTGGAGCTAGTAATCACATGACCTCCTCACCCACCAATCTACATCATGTTGTCCCCTACACTGGCACTCTTTCTGTTCAAACTGCCAATGGAGACCACCTTCCAATCCTCTCTGTGGGAGATGCTCCTGGCCCTTTTCCATTAACAAATGTTTTTGTCTCCCCTCATCTTGCTACCAATTTAGTTTCTGTGGGTCAATTAGTTGAAAATAATTGCAATGTCTCCTTTTCTTCTTCTGGTTGTGTTGTGCAGGACCAGGAGTCGGGGGCGGTGATCGCGAGGGGGCCTAAACGTGGCAGGCTTTTTACGTTACCAGTATCTCCATTTATTCAAAATAAACCTTGGAATCAGTTGTTTTGTTTTTTACTTCCTACTAATTCTCGGTTGTGGCATAATAGACTTGGTCATCCGAATGCTGCTACATTGTCAACTTTGTTTCAAACTGGATTGTTAAATAAACCTATTGATTCTGTTTCATTTGAGTGTGATGCTTGTAAATTAGGAAAAAGTAAAACTTTACCTTTTTCTAACTCTACAACTCGTAGCAATGAATGTTTTGATTTAATCCACAGTGATGTTTGGGGCATTGCTCCTACCATTTCTCATGGTCATTTCAAATACTTTGTTACATTTATTGATGATTACAGCAGATTTACTTGGGTTTATTTGTTACATTCTAAATCTGATGTTCTTAATGCATTTAAAATTTTCCTTAGCTATGTTAAAACCCAATTTTCCAAATGCATTAAAACTTTGCGATCCGATTCAGGGGGGGAGTATGTCTCCACTGATTTTCAATCTTTCCTAAAGAGTCGAGGAATTATATCTCAACGTACTTGTCCATATACTCCTCAACAAAATGGCGTTGCAGAACGGAAAAACAGACATCTTCTTGATGTCACGAGGACTCTTCTCATTGAATCCTCTGTTCCTCCACGTTTTTGGACTGAAGCTCTTACCACTGCAGTCCATCTCATAAACCGTCTTCCATCACCTACCATTGCCCAATTAACACCACATTTTAAACTTTATGGTCACCATCCTACATTTACTCATCTACATACCTTCGGGTGTGTTTGCTTCGTTCATCTGCCTCCCACAGAGCGCACAAAATTAACGGCCCAATCTAGCACATGTGTTTTTTTAGGATATGCAACTAACCAAAAGGGTTTTGTTTGCTATGATCCAATGGCTCGTCGCACCAGGATCTCTCGTAATGTTATTTTCTTCGAAAATCAATATTTTTTTCAAAAATACTTGGATTGTCCTTCTCCATTTTCCACAACGGTGTTACCTGGATTTTCTGAAAAAACCAACTGTTACACGGTTTAATCCTGATTTTGTGTATCATCGAAGGGAAACACCTACCACTGCAGATGCCCACCCTCCTGATCCTCCGACAACTGGTCCCACATCTACTAGTATATTGCGTCGCTCCTCCAGAATTTCTCGACCTCCTGAGCGGTATGGATTTACCCATGCTTCCTTGATGACAACACTATCCTCTGTTTCCATCCCAAGTTCTTATTTGCAGGCTGTGCAACATGATTGTTGGAACCAGGCCATGAAAGTTGAATTAGATGCATTGACCCAGAATCACACCTGGGATATTGTGGAATGTCCTTCTTCAGTTAAACCTATCGGTTGCAAATGGATCTACTCGATCAAGCTAAAATCAGATGGCTCCTTGGATAGACACAAAGCTCGACTTGTGGCACTTGGCAACCGCCAAGCGTATGGCATTGACTATGAAGAGACATTTGCGCCAGTTGCAAAAATGACAACTGTTCGGCTCCTTCTCGCCATTGCTGCTTCTCAATCTTGGCCATTGTACCAAATGGATGTCAAGAATGCTTTTCTACATGGGGACTTGAAAGAAGAAGTCTATATGCGGATACCACAAGGAGTCACCTCTCCGTCTAAGAAATCTGTATGTCGCTTACACAGATCTCTTTACGGTCTCAAGCAAGCTCCCCGAGCGTGGTTTGATAAATTCAAAGATCGGTTAGGCACGATTGGCTTTACTCAAAGTCCATATGATCCATCTCTTTTTATGAGCCACGCATCTACTGGCTTTACTGTTCTCCTCGTATATGTTGATGATATCATTATCACCGGAACTGATGATGCTATGATAAAATCTATTCAGGCCTCTCTTCGGGATTCATTCCATATGAAGGATCTGGGTCCTCTACATTATTTTTTGGGCTTAGAAATACATCAGTCTTCAAAAGGCCTGTTTATCAATCAACACAAATATGCGACAGATCTTATTGAGCTTGCTGATCTCGATGACTCTTCCTCGGTTGATACACCGCTTGAAGTCAATCTTAAGTTGAGTAAAGATGATGGAGATCTTCTTCCTGATCCACATACATACCGGAGACTCGTTGGCAGTCTTGTCTATCTCACCGTCACCAGGCCTGACATATCTTATGCTGTCAATCTTGTCAGCCAATTCATGACGTCTCCTCGTCACCTTCATCTGACAGCAGTGAAGCGCATTATCCGGTATTTATTGGGTACTAGAGCTCGTGGTTTATATTATCCAAAGGATAATCGTCTACTTCTGACCGCTTATGCAGATGCTGACTGGGCAGGATGTCCGGATACCAGACGGTCCACCATTGGTTGGTGTATGTACCTCGGTCAGTCTCTCATCTCTTGGAAATGCAAGAAACAAGAACGGGTCTCCAAATCTTCCACAGAGGCTGAATATCGGGCTATGTCTTCTGCTTGTTCTGAAATCCTATGGCTTCGGGGACTTCTTTTGGAACTTGGATTTGCACAGGCCTCTCCCACTTCCTTGCATGCCGATAATACTGGGGCGATCAGAATCACTGAAAATCCTGTTCTTCATGAACGCACAAAACATATAGAAGTTGATTGCCACTTTATTCGCGACGAATACAAGCGTGATGTTATCAGTCTACCTCATGTCCCTACAGAGTTTCAGTTGGCAGATATATTCACTAAGGGACTTGCTCGGCCTCGACATCAATTTCTTGTTTCCAAATTGCTGCTTTATGACACTCCCGCATCAATTTGAGGGGGGGGTGTCAATCCTGGGCCTCTAGGCCCAATATATCAGGCCCATTTACATACTAGTTAGTTGTTAGCTATTAGCATGGATCTAACCCCAAGTGTAATTAAGGGATAATCATTATTAGAATGTATTCAGGGATTAAACCCTTTTAAATAGAGATCTCAGTCGACCAATGAAGGGACGACATTCATCTCCACATCTCTCTCTCTCTCTCTCTCTCTCTCTCTCTCTCTCTCTCTCTCTCTCTCTCTCTCTCTCATGTCTGTATGCTTCTTTCCATTAATGACACGTGGCTCCTATCACTGACCTAGAGATTTGATATGGTGGGTTTAGACTTTCGATAGGAGTCGTCTCCCAAGAGGTTATATTAACACTATAGACATGTATGAAGGAACAATAACAATCGTAAAAACTACTGGTAAAGAAACAGGGGAGTTACCAGTAACCATCGGTTTGCATTAGGGTCAACTCTAAGCCCTTATCTCCTTTGCATTGATTATGGAAGGGTTAACTACTCATATACAAGAAGAGGTACCTTGGTGTATGTTTTTTGAAGATAATATACTGTTGATAGATGAATTGAGAGAGCGTGAATCTGAAACTTAAAAGATGTAGGGAGGCATTCGAATCTAGGGCTTTAAAATAAGTTATACAAGATGAAGTATATGCATTGCAACTTCAATGGGGATGTGCAAACAGGTAAAATTCATATGGAATTTGAAGCTCAAGAGATATCAAAAAGAGATTCTCTCCGAAACCATGGCTTGATACTTAGTAAGGGTGGAGAGATTGAGGATGATGTCAAGCATTAAACAAGGATAGGAAGGTTGAAGTAGAGACTTGCTTCTGGAGTGCTTTTTGATGGCACATACCAACAAGATTGGAGGACTACTTTTACAAGATAACAATTAGCCCATCTATGACTGATGGAGAAGAATGTTGGTCAATCAAAAGCAACATATGCATACAACGAATGTACTAGAGATGAAAATGTCGAGATGGATATGTGGTAGAAGTAGGAAGGGCACAATAAAATAAGCACACTCAGGAGCATTTAGGGATAAATTAAGAGAGATTTGTTGACATAGTTTTGACATGTCCAACCAGAGATGCAAACTTCATCTCTAATGTTAGCCTTAGAGGTCTCCAGAACGTTCAAAACAAATAGGATTATACCCCTTATCCACGGACCTTAGCTCTCTCCATCTCTCCCATGTCCTTTGGAGCTTGAACGCCATTGTTCTGTTACTTCATTGCTTTTAGCCATGCCTGTGAAGATCTTAGACAAACCTCAAGTGAGGTTCTAGTGAAACTTTACTGTAGCAAGAAACAAATGAATGAACCAAAGGGGTCCATGAACGGCTTCCTATTTGCACCTGCATTTGACAATCTGCAAAAAGAACCTACGATCCCTTCTAATCCACTTTCGTAAAGTGAAGAAATGTACAATACATTGTACTTTAAGTAAGATAGAAATGAACTCAATACTTTTCTTCATTCTTTGTGGATTCCTCCTCTCCAAAGTCTGATTCATAAGAATAATATAGTGTCAACATTAGTCACTTCAGACCCATTAAGCCTTTGTAATACTTCTGTATACTAAAACCATTTCCAAAATTGTTGTCAACACACTCCACTCTATCCTTCGGAAGTTGATTTCCAAACCCAAGCTGCTTTTTTTCCTAGTATGCCGGGCTGCTAATAGTATATTCATTCTAAGAAAATCCCCAATCCTTTAAGTTAAGAAATAGATATGTAGGGCTATCAAGCTTGACATGGCCAAAGCTTTTGACATGCTGGTCCTTCATCAAGATTACATTTTTATTTTTATTGTTGACATGAATCTGTCAATGTTGCTAGCCAGTAATCCCAAAACCAATTGGTGATAGGAAACTGCACAAACAACTACTTAACACCCCCCCTCGGGCGGGACACCGCCCGGATCCGAAGCACACGCCCGCACAAGACTATAACGAGGCATGGGGCCTTTTTGCCCTGCGCATTTTGCGCCCGCACAAACACACAACGCGGCATGGGGCATTTCTGCCCTGCGTGGTTTCGAACTCGAGACCTCAGGCTCTGATACCATGTCAATGTTGCTAGCCAGTAATCCCAAAACCAATTGGTGATAGGAAACTGCACAAACAACTACTTAACAGAATCAACCCACAACCTTGTGGCTGTGACAACGAGAACCTTCCCACTATGCTGGGGTCTTTTGTCAGCAAAGCTAGTCTTATCCAATTCTGTCTTAGTAATGATTACGTTGATCTCGTTGTAAGCATCACAACCCTCTCCTTCCATTATATTTAATAGTTTCTCCTCGAGAAGCTTCAAAGCTAAACGTGGACTTTGGGAGAGGGACTCCTTGTCTCCACTTGGCACTGACATGTTTTCTTGATAAATTCTACTCGTTGGTTTTGTATGTATGGTGCAGGGCATTCATCATCCATTGATTATTTTGGATATAATATGCCAAAGAACCAGTGTCATGGCCTCTTATTAGATATTTTTCAGATAAAGCTGCCAACGTTTACCTTATTATAAGAAAATGTCATCTCATTGCAAATTTAGAGTGAAAAGAAAATGGCATTTTTTTTTTTTTTGATAACCAAAAGAAAATGGCATTTAGTCATTTAAAATTCCATTTTTCTAATAAAGCAGCCGCTGCATGCTGAAGCCATGACGGAAACATAATGTAGGAAAAAAAGTAATAAATGATCATTATAGGAGATGGAGATCAAGTCTAAGAAACCAAATCCGGGGAGCTGCAAAAATAGAAATTTTCAAATTCGATTCTTTGTTTGAATGGAAACATTCTTTACGTCAGAAAAACCTCATAAAACTGATAGTATAAAAAATAATTATGAAGTGCAAATGTTTAATTATCATAATGAGGAGAAAACTAGATGCTTCGCATGTAAAATCCCCATTTAAAATAAGTACATACTAATAATTACGTAATAATCATCCTAATGGAAATTTGAGCCAGACTAAAACCCAACACTGTAGGTCTGTAAATTTGAGTACTTGTATTAGCAATAACATAATACACTTTGGTGACTCCATTAGCCATTCTAGCACTTCATATATTGCGGAGATGCTCTATTAGGGAGATGAAGAAGCCGACTCAAATACATCACATGTATAATGGACATTATAATTAAAATTTGTAAGGTACAAACCTAACATGACTGGTCGGTGATTCAGGCCTTGCAAGTGTAACAGCAACAAATCTGCCATCAACAAACTAAAAAAGCACATCCAATATCAAAGGATTGAATGTTTCTTGCTAAATAACTAAAAGATATGGAAGAATTCTAACCTTTCCATCCATATCTTCTACAGCCAATTGCGCAGCTTCTTCACAATCAAACCAAACATATGCAAATCCCAGAGACTGTTTAGAACTTCTCTCTGTAATAATTTTAGCTACATATAGAAAAGGAAGGATCAGTACGAAATTAGTGCCATGAAGCGACAAACTCTATGAACATTATAACATGCTCATGATATTTGGCACATTCATTTGACCGCCACTATAGACAAATAAAAAATCAAGTAAAAACTAGTTTAGGAAGACTAAAGTTTAATGAAAATATGATAAATTGTTGAAAAGACAATGCTCTTTCTCTCTTATTTATTTATTTATTTTCCTTTTTGCTACAGGTGTTAGTGTGGAATGTGTGGTACTAGGAAATCATCAGTACAAGCAATACTAAGGAGCACTATAAGTAGCTGATTAGTAACTGATTTATATTGATTAGGATGATCGCTAATTAAGGGAATATGATTGTAATCACCCCAATTAAGGGGATTAGATTGATATCCAGTATTTGGCTCAAAATATACTAAAGAAGGCAGGGAACCGATCCAAAGGACAAAGACACAATTTAATCCAATTCTCATTGTTCCACTTTTCCTTTACATTGTTATGGTATCAGAGCCCATGCTCTGTCTGTGATAGATCATGGGTAGATTGGCTCTTTGTGTATGATCTATAGTGATCGTGGGATCACTTTAAAGCCTTTTGGCATTCATCTATCCAGTGATAGGATAGATCTGGAATAATCATGAGGAATACAAGCCTGTTGAAATCTTATGTAAGGATACAATTACCAAACTACATAGGGCAATGATTGTCACGAATCAACTATGAACAGTCCTGATCACCTTTGGTTTGGTCTTCCATCTATTACCTGACAGGATTAAGATTTTGAGAAAAATCCAGTTTGATGGAGAAAACCACATTCAGTCATCCTCCGGCATTCTGCTGTGGATTGATAATTTTCAGCGGGGCCCACTTGGAGTATCATTTCTGCTCAAGCCTTTAGGGATGGTCACCCTTTTATTCTAGATTTTCTGGCTTTTTTGGGGGGGATTTTTTGGATTTCATTTGTTAAGGTCCAAACCCTCTTTAGTTTCGACAGTTTCGCTGTATGTTTTGATCAAGACCGTAGAACTTTTTATCTATATATTTCCAAATCAAGAAATTTTCATCACCGTCATAGTTGAAAAATCTGAATTCTTCACTGTAAAACTTAATGGAAAAACTTTTTAAAAAAATCTTGGGAATTCCATTTCTGCATGTTTCTAAGAGGAAAGGACCTTTGGGGTCATATTGATGGCACTTAAGTGAAACCAACAATCACCAAAGAGACCATGGTGTCTGTGGCACAGACACTACTACCAAAGTGGCCCAATGGGGAACCTGATGATGCTATGAAAATTAGTTGGATCCTCAGTTCAGTGGATCCACAGACAGTCCTCAATATGAAGCCCTATAAGACTGCTATAGGCATGTGGGAATATCTTAAAAGGGTCTGTGATGCAGAACGGACCAGGCCTCAATGACCCATTGGTCAACCTGGTCCATTGGGTTCAGTTCACAGGCCCAATATGACCGAGAGCTACTGTGGAGTTCTAATTTTATCCTATCTCTATTTTCATACCTTGTTTAATTAGGGAACTATTTCTAATTTCTTTTTTTTGTTCGATTAGGATTGCCATAATGTTAGTTTCCTCTTTTGTTTGCTTTGCAAATATCATATGTATGAAATAGATGTGCATGAAATAGATGTTTTCCAAATATACTGTTTGGTAACACGAGAAGACTATTTGAAATAGAAATTTTTGAATCCAACAGTTCGTGATTTTTCACAAATTTCCCAAGATCCATGATGAATCAAGGCATGAAATTTGATGCCCTATCTATTTTCATCCTTTCAAACAGTATCAACAGTTCGGATCATGATTTTGGGGCCCACAAAAATCTAGAAATGTAGATCTAAGGTTCCGCCATTTTCACAAATATTTCTAGATCCAAGATAGATCAACGACCCAAATTTGTCCAGATCTTGTTCAGGGGCCCATAATTTAAAAAAAATAAAGAAAAACTGGACTGGTATTTATCAAGTGAAACCCACTCACTTTACACAAGACTACATTAACATGTGACACTGTTTCATGAATTGCTCCAGATCCGTGAGGAAAAAAGGGTTGAAATTTTACCCCATAGTCGTTTTTAGGCTTCCAAAGAGGATCAACAGTTCTGATCTTGATCTATGGGCCCACAGAAGTCCAAAAATGAAGATCTAAATTTCTAACATTTTCACAAATATCTCAAGATCCATGACAGATCGACAGTTCAAATTTGGCACCATAGTCGTTCTTGAGATTACAACAACATCCACTGGTTCAGATTTCATTTTTAATTGAGCACAATTATAAAAAAAAAAAAAAGGACTAGAAGTGTATCACGTGAAACCAGTCAAGTTAACATAAAAGAATACATTAACGTTCACAGTATTTGAAGAATTTCTTGAGATCCACAATGAATGAAGGGCAGAAATTTGACCCGATAGCTGTTTGTGGCATTCCAAAGAGGATCAACATTTCTGATCTTGATATTGGGGCCCACAGAAGACTAAAGATGCGTATCTAAGGATTTATGGTTGTTCGCAAAGATCCCAAGATCCGTGATGAATCAACGGTTCAAATTTGATATGGTGGCTGTGTTTGAGGTGATTAAGACATCCAATGGTTCAGATCTTGACTCAGTAGCCCAAATTTTATAAATAAAAGACAAAAAAGGGACCAAATGTCCATTCACCTAACGCCTAGTTAGTAAGCTTTAGACAAAATGTCTATTTGGAATGACCTCCTTTCTGCTCCCCTTTTTGCCTCAGACAAAAATGTCTATTTGACTATTTGAAATAGACTTGTAGAATGCAGCTGCCAAATGGTCTATTTGCAGAAAATTTCTGTATCAAACCGGTCTCGGACATTTAGACGTGAGAAATAAAGATGCCAAATGGCACCTTAGTCTTCTCTCATGATTAGGAAAGTCTTGGGGTCCAAGCTATAATAGGCTGATCTTACTCTATATGTAAGGATGGACATCCCCATTGTAATTCATGCATATTCCTATTAATCAAAGAATTATGAGTTTTCTCTCAATTATGGTGGTTCCCATTGTCTTGAGTGTGCCTTAGTGGCAGAATCCATTCTCTCTCAATTATGGTGCTTCCCATTAGTGTGCCCTAGTGGCAAAATCCATCCTTGGATACGATCAATTCCATTGGAGATTGGTCTATTTTTCGATTAAGGATCCGGGGCTATGCCAATTTGGTATAAGAGCCGAATTCCAATCGCCGGGAAGATAATCGTCCTTCATGGATTCCCTATCGTCACCCATCCCAACCCTTAATCGACCCCAAAACCTTTTCACTGTAAGCGGCTGAATCCATCCTTGGATTCAATCAATCCCATTGGAGATTAGTCTATTTTTCGATTGAGGATCCAGTGCTGCGCCAATTTGGTATTAGAACTCTTTTATTTCTTCTTCTGCACACAAATCGAGACAGAGAAGAGGTATTGGCATAGCCTCACACGTGTCCATCTTTTGACATGTGCAAGCCATCTATTAGGTATGAGTCAGGTTCGACCCAAACCCAAACCAACATTGAAAAAAGAAAAACCTTTAGCACCCATGGCTACCCACACTGGTCAAATTTTTCGCAATAGACTCACCGATATTCAGCGTGATAACTGCATATCAGATTTATATGCATGGGTGCAAGCCTTCGTAACCACAGTTGGGGAACTAAATAGGGCCCCTACCAACCCTAACGATGAATCTTCCAGCGCTTCCATCCCACAAAATCAAGGACTTCAATTGGATACTGATCCTCGTTAATCAATACAAGAGTTCCTTCAATGTCTCTTTGATGAGAGGGGCATTAATGACATACCACATGCCCACACCAAGATGACCTCCCCAGGAAAGTCGAATTGGAGGTTGCTAATTGTTTTGGGCAACTTGATTCTTGAGCCTTCCTTGACTAGCTTACTTCGCTTGAGGATTATTTCACCTGGTACCACATAAAAGATCCTCAACATGTGACTTTTGTCAAGATGAAACTGAAAGGGCCTGCTAGAATTTGGTGGAAAAATATATACGACCACAATGAAAATATAGGCCGTCCTCTTATCACCTAATGGGAAGCTATGAAAGAAAGATTGAAGGACAAATATCTGTCATTCAACTACCTTCACTTATTCGAAAGAGAGCTCATCAATCTTCAGCAAGGTTCCATGTCCATAGATGAATACACTCATAAATTCCATCAGCTTTGTATCCGACGCAAAACTAATGAGTTGAATCACCTAATGATCAACCGTTATCAGGAAAGATTGTGTCCAGATATAAAACGTGAGATGGTAATGTTTAACTTTGCAAATATTGATGAAATCTCTCGCAAGGCGCGACGAGTTGAGCAAGAGTTGCGTCAGCAAACTAGACAACGCTTCGGTTCCCAAGCCGAAGAGTTTATCTGTAATATCCTCAGTTACATGGGCCTAGGATTAGTCTGGCCCAGGTAGTATCTTAGTTAAGTTCTTATTATGGAATAAGAAATAATGCTTGGTAGTATTCCACGTGATTGGATTTGGAAAGGAGTGGAGTTGTGTAACAACTCTAAATAGGAAGTTTGAGATGACTAGAATTCCATCTTCCCTTTATATATATGATAACCAACGACCAGTACATTAGTGTCCTATTCATCTTCCTTGGAGAAATTCTGAGAGAAGAGTCTTGTGGGTTGCAATTTAGGAGAAAGAGAGGAAGGCTGCTGATGTCCTATTCGCATTCACATATTGCAAAGGCGACGATCGTTTATCAAAGGTGAGTGAATCTTCTTAATTACTCTCTAATGGTGTCCCAGGCGATTGATAATTTTGAATTATCCAATTATTGGCAATGCTACTGTGCATATCAGTATTTAAACCTATCGATTAGGGTGAAATTTATTTTGAGTCAAAGGAAGCATGTTATATTGTTACTGGAATGATATGATTGATAGTGGAATGCAAATCCAGGGAAATCCATCAAATAGGCAATAGTTTGGTGGAATTCAGAAGCATGTCGTCATAGCACAGAATGCAATTTGGGGATTGTGGGACCCCTTGGCCCACTGCATGATTGATCTGGGCCATGGAGAAGGGGATACACTCCTGGTCGACTAGTGCAGTCGTGGAATCATGGAAGGTGGGCCATGTTTGGGCCACCATCCACTTGCTTTTAATGATTCAGGCGTGAATATGATGGAAACAAGGCAGAATGTCGACATGATTTGTGGGACCCATCAGTGGTCCTGATTGCAGATCAGGACCACACATCCTTTAGGGGACCTCTGGGCGACCCTAGTGCTGGTGGACCCAAGGGAAGTGGGTCCCATCTGGTGGTCCATCTTATGATCATGTTATCCCTACGTGACTCACCTTTACAAAATTTTGCTTAAACTGTTTTGAACTGTGGGCCCCAGAGTATGATCTGATGGTGAATCCAATCCTATAGAAGGGAAGTTTAACCCTGGGCGACCATCTAGACTAGGTCTGATCTTGGATTGGCTAAGTGGGACCCACTGGACTTTACGCCAAGAAGTTCAGATGTGAACAGTATGTTTGTTTGTATTCTGCATGGAATGATGAGTTCTAAAAAGGGGTCAGGTAATGGAGATAGACCTAGACTTGTGTAGAGTACTAAATTAACTTTCTTACTTAGATGAATTGAAGTTTGGTGATCATGATTAATTAACTGTGATTAAACTATGGGTTCTGTAATTTATGTTGTGTAGTGTTGGGTTTATAATATAGTGTGGGCCGCCCTATGTCAATCAATACCAATTATGAATAGAAGTGGGACAGCAACCAAGGAATTGTGTAGAGGCTGGGTCCACACTACATATTGTGTATGTTATGAATAATGAATTCTAGTTGCTATGTGATTATGAGATATTGTGCACTGCTTCCAGATTTTATGATGGTCCCAGACGTGGGATGTTGGACTTAGTGTCCGGGCCGTTATAGCGGCTGGTCCTTAGTGGACGTATGTAGCCATTGTGATAGCTGGTCCTTGGTGGACGTGTCTGATAAGACAGGGTCATGGTGACCGGTATACAGGTATACGATAAGGCCTTTGAGGCGTGGTAATGTGCATGGGCACGGATTTGTATATGAAAGAACTTATAATAATATTTGATTATTGATTCAGATTTGTTGAATTATGTGATGTTATATTATATGTGACTTGTGTAATTAGGAATATTCATTCACCAGTAGTACTGATGTTGTGTTGCTCCCTTCAGGTAATCTTATTGCGGGTGGGCCAGAACAGGACGGCGTTCAGCACGTAGATTTTGGCATGCGTGGCTGAAGGGAGAGAACGAGAATAATTTAAATAATTGTTAGAGAGATTAGCTTTTGTTTTAGGGAACTTATTCAATATTTGAATACATTATTGACTCAGTCAAGGCATAAGGATTTTTATTATGCATAGATTATGTGTCTCTGATTTTTCGTAATTTAATTGAAATTATGGTTTGAATGCCTACCATCATGCTAGAACTATTTGATATATGTATGGTATATGTTGCCAAGTTATCACGATCTAGATATCCGACGGGGCCCCGGAATTTGGATCGTGAAATTATCTATAGAAAGGGTCCCGATTCAAATTTCAACAGGACAGCCACATAATCAAATTCAACGGCAGCAACTAGCTCCGCCACAGAGACAGCAGAATCCTCAACAAAATCAAAGATGGCAAACAAGCAAGGATGATGATACCAAACGTGGAAGAACAGATCGGCAGTTTATTGTTTGTCATTCTTGCAAGAAGCAACTGGGGCATTATGCAAATGAATGTCCACTCAGGAATCTTCATTGTGAAGGAGAGCCCAATCAGGATGAACAGTATGATGAGCAGATAGAAATGGAGCAGCTTGTCACAAAACCACAACTTGAGACAGACATATACTGATGGAAGCCCATTGCTTCTCCTTCGCCAGCACCTTTTAGTAGCAGATTGCATAGAGGAAGTTAATGTGAATCTAGCCCCTATTTTTCGAACAAGAGTAAATGATAAAGGCAAGTCCTCGGCCTTGGCTCCAACATCTTAAGGTCATCACCAACCATGAAGCTAACACACACTTTCAAATGGAATGGACAGAAAATCTAGTTACGACCCATGGAGAATCCCTCACCACAAGCTACATCTTTGGCATCTCCGTCAACATCATCACCTTCAACTAAAGAACCAAAAAGAGAGCAAGCAGGAGAAAAAGAAATAGCTAACATTAAGAAGCATGATAACAAAACAAAGTCAGAGATGGATAATACATCAAAGGCATTAGAAGAAAATGGGCCAGATATATTTATGGATAGTGCTGATCAAAAGAAGAAAGTAGCAAAGGGTCCTGAAGCAAACATTGAATACATGAAAATGATGAGCAAGGAGACTGCACATCCGATGGATCTGATTATAATGCCACATCCAGAAAATCCAACTAGATCATCGGGGAACAATTTCATTATTCAGAAGGCATCAAAAGAACAAATCATTGATGTCCCCCAACATTGATTTTATCTTCAGGGATCAACAATGCAAACTTGAGAATTGCACTCAGATATGGGAGATTCTACGGTTGAAGTATCTCATGGGCAAATCACACATCCTAGAGGTGTCAAACGTGTCGTGTCGTCCAGCACAGCTCGGCCCATTGTCGTGCCGTGCTTGAGTCATGCCATTCATGCCAGGCTTTCGTGCTAGGCTTCTAATGTTCCATGCTTCCATTTTCAGGATTTTAGGCTAAAAAAAATTAAAAGATACACACAAAGGAGCATGACACAGAGATTTAAGTGGTTTAGTCAAACTCAACCTACTCCGTTCATAGGAACCATTTGGATCTTTTTACCTTCAAAATCTTTACAGTTTTTGCAGATAATAATAAAAAAAAAAAAGTAAAAGACTACATTGGAGGGGTAAAAAGATCAAAATATGACCGATTTGCACAGTCTTCTGTGCCTCGGCCATGTCGTGCCATGCCGTTAACGGGCCATGCTGCATTCGTGCCAACGGGCTTGGGAGTAGGCGGGCCGTGTCGTGCCACGGCACATTGACCGCCGTGTTGGGTCATGCCATGCCTGGGCGGCACGGCCCATTTGACACCTTTACACATCCGAGCTAAATGCGAACATTAGAAGAAGCAACACCTCCAACATACATCTACATGGAGGAAAAGATTGCATCTAGCTTCCAAGACATACAAAGGGAATAAAGATCAAAAGAAAAATCAAAAGTTCGCGTGATTGATATAACATCCAGGTGGACATTTACCGAACTTCAATGTTGAGTTCTCTCCAAGAGGGGGAGAACTAATACAGGCCAGATTATGGGTCGCCTCTGATGGTAGAACCGTCCGCTTTCCAATGCTACACGAATTACTCCATTGCCTAAATTGAGATCTCTATTAACATTACCGAGCACTTAACTCGCCGAAGTCAAGTTTTTCCAAATCGAGGAGAGTTGATGCAATATGGACCAAACCTCATTGACCCATTGGTCAACCCGGTCCATTGGGATCGGTCTACAAGCCCAATTTGACCGAGAGCTACTGTGGAGTTCTAATTTTATCCTATATCTATTTCCATTCCTTGTTTAATAAGGGAACTGTTTTTAATTTCTATTTATAGTTTGATTAGGATTGTCATAATGTTAGTTTCCTCTTATTTAAGCTTCTCTCGTGTTTAGGAAAGTCTAGGTGACCAAGCTACAGAAGGATGATCCTACTCTATATATATGGATGGACATCCTCATTGTAATTTATGCCTATTCCAATTAATCAAAGAATTCTGAGTTTTCTCTCAATTATGGTGTTTTCCACTGTCTTGAGTGTGCTATAGTGGCTGAATCCATCCTTGGATTCGATCAATCCCATTGGAGATTGGTGTATTTTTTATTGAGGATCCGAGGCTGCGCTTGTCTACAACCAAGAAAACCTGCTAGAACATTTCAACTAGAAGATGAAATTTTAGAATATTCTCAAGGGCATGGGTCCATTTAAGGGTATTATTCCAGCTTTCATTAATCTCTAGATTGATTCTACTCGTTGGTTTATGTTACTGTTGTCATTCTCATAATTCTGAACCACAAGAATGAAAACGAGAGAAACAGAAATTTTACTGTATTCTTTTTGTGTGTCTTCTCTTAGAGAATCACCACCATTATATAGGAATTACATGCCTTAATCAAGGCTTTTACAAAGGAAACTAGCTAAATTACATCAATCACTAATCTAATAAAGGAAAGCAATCAATCACTAAATTATATACACTATTGACCAAATCAAATCCCAAATCCACGTGAGATGTATCTTGCTGGACTAGATTGACTGATGGGCCTTGGATCCCTTAATGGGTCGTGTGCCAAACTTAACACCCCCCCCCCCCCCCCCCCCCCTTAAATTGATGCGGGAGAATCAACGAGCATTAATTTGCCAACCAAGAATTGATGGCGTGGTCTGGGAAGACCCTTAGTAAGAATGTCAGCAAGTTGAAACTCAGTGGAGACATGGGGAAGGCTGATGACGTCACGCTTAAACTCATCACGTATGAAGTGACAATCAACCTCGATGTGTTTAGTACGTTCATGAAAAATCAGATTTTCAGTAATCCGAATTGCACTTGAATTATCTGCATAGAGGGGGGTAGCTCCTTTTGCAGGAAATCCAATGTCAAAGAGCAGACCTCGGAGCCAAAGTATTTCGGAGCATGCAGCAGACATAGCTCGGTACTCAGCCTCGGTAGAAGATTTGGAAACTTTGTCATGTTTCTTGCATTTCCAGGAAATCAAACTATCACCCAAGAACATGCACCATCCTGTAGTTGATCTGCGAGTATCCGGACAACCAGCCCAATCAGCATCTGAATAAGCTCTGAGAGAAAGAGGATTGTCTGAGGGAAAAAACAACCCGCGAGTCGGTGTGCGAATAAGATACCGAATGATGCGACGAACAGCAGCCAGATGAAGATGGCGAGGAGTAGTCATGAACTGACTCATGAGATTGACCGCAAATGAGATATCAGGACGCGTGATCGTGAGGTAGATCAAGTTACCCACCAACTGGCGATATGCGGTAGGATCCAGAAGGTCACCCTCTTCTTTACTGAGTTTAACATTTAGCTCGATCGGCGTATCAACTCGAGCTGAAGAAGTAAGTCCAGCCAAGTCAATAAGACCAACCATATATTTGTGCTGATTGAGAACTACACCTTTAGGCGATTGATGAACTTCAAGGCCAAGGAAATAATGTAAGGGGCCCAGATCCTTCATTTGAAAAGTCTGATGAAGAGAAGCTTGAAGTGCCTAAATCATTTGTGCATTAGGACCAGTAATGACAATGTCATCAACGTAGACCAGAAGGACAGTAATCCCGGACGGAGCATGATGTAAGAACATGGAAGGATCATACTGGCCGGGATGAAAATCCAAGCGCAGAAGAGCATCCTGAAATTTCTCAAACCATGCGCGAGGAGCTTGCTTCAGACCATAGAGGGAGCGACGGAGCTTAGCAACCATACCTTTGCCAGATGAGGACCCCGGAGGCAGACGCATATAAACATCTTCTTTGAGATCACCATGAAGAAACGCATTTTTTACATCCATTTGATAGAGAGGCCAAGACTGAGATGCAGCAACAGCAAGAATTATGCGTACGGTGGTCATCTTAGCGACAGGAGCAAAGGTTTCATCATAATCAATGCCATATTCCTGCCGATTTCCGAGAGCAACAAGGCGCGCCTTGTATCGATCTAGAGTGCCATCTGATTTCAACTTGAGAGAAAAAATCCACTTGCAGCCAATTGGTTTTACACCCACAGGAGAGGAGACAATATCCCAAGTATGATTCTTCTCCAAAGCATCCAATTCATCTTGCATAGCCTGGTTCCAACATTTGTCATGCACAGCCTGAGAATCCATTAAGGAAGTGTGGGAGAACCCATAGCGGTCGGGTGGTACCGAAATGCGAGAGGAGCGACGCAAGGAATGATGTCCAGATGGATCAAAAGCCGGAGGTGAACCGGATGCTGGAGGAAGATCAGGAGAGGGGTCCCTGGGAGGCGCGTCTTTGTTCCGTCTGTGATACACAAAGTTAGGATTAAAGCGAACAACTGAAGTGTTGTCCGAAAAACCAGGTAAAGACACCAAGGATGAGGAGTCAGAAGATTCAATGTGTTTTTGAAAAAAATACGGATGTTAAAAAAAAACGACATTTCTAGAGGTCCGCAAGCGACGAATGTGAGGATCGTAGAAGAGGAACCCTTTCTGGAAGGGCCCATAGCCTAAAAACACACAATGAGCAGATTGTGCGATTAGTTTGGTTCTCTCAGAAGGAGGCAAGTGCACAAAGCAAACAGATCCGAAAACATGAAGATCATCATAAGATGGAGAGGTCTGGTACAATCGGTAATATGGGCTCTGATTTTGAAGAGAAGTTGAGGGCAGACGATTGATAAGATGAGCTGCCGTAGCTAGTGCCTCAACCTAAAAACGGGTAGGAACTGATTATTCAAGAAGAAGAGAACGAGTGACATCAAGTAAATGCCTATTTTTCCTTTCAGCAACTCCATTCTGTTGTGGAGTATAAGGACAAGTTCTTTGAGAAATAATGCCTTTGTTTTGCAAAAAAATTTGAAACTCAGAAGACACATATTCCCCACCCGAATCAGATCGCAGGATTTTGATGCAGGTGGAAAATTGATTCTCAACATAAGCTAAAAAAATTTTAAAAACTGTGAAAACATCAGATTTGGAATGCAGAAAGTAAACCCATGTGAACCGACTGAAATCATCAATAAAAGTCATAAAATATTTGTACTGAGCATGAGAAAGTGCTGGAGCAATTCCCGATACATCGCTATGAACCAAATCAAAACAGCGAGTGCTGTGTGAAGTGGAAATAGGAAAAGGAAGAATTTTGCTTTTTCCCATTTTACAAGTAGCACAATCAAACGGTACACAAGAAGATAAGCCAATAGATTTATTTAATAAACCAGAATTTAACATAAGGGACAAAGCCTTGGAATTAGGGTGTCCGAGTTTTTTATGCCACAATTGGCAATTATCTCTAATAGAAAGACAAAACACATCATTGGCAACTCTAGTTCTAGAAAGATTAGAAAAATCCAGCGGAAACAAGCGTCCACACTTAGGTCCCCTCGCGATCTCCTTCCGTGACATCTGGTCCTGTACAACACAACCAGAAGAAGAAAAAGAGATGTTACAATTATTTTCAACAAGTTGCCCGACTGACAATAGGTTTGAAGTTAAATTGGGACAAAGGAAAACATTTTTCCATGGGATTGGACCAGGGATGTCCCCGAGGGCAGTAATGGGAACAGTGCCTCCATTAGCAGTTTGGATTTGAAGATTACCATTGTAGTTTGTCACATTTGAGAGAGGGTTACTGGAATATGTCATATGATTAGATGCCCCAGAATCAAGAAACCAAGTAGAAGAGGGTGGCGAGGTACCTGAGAGACCGAAAGCAGAAAGGGCATTGACAATCATTTGCTGTACCAATTCAGGAGTTAGAGAAGAGGAGGACCCAGATTGTGAGGGTGCAGATGTAGAAGCTGGCATAACTGAATAAGCAACATAAGCATGCGGAGTCTGAGACTGCGGAGCCTGATACTGCGGAGCCTGATACTGTGGAGCTGGATGCTGGGAAATCTGATGCTAGGGAGTCTGCTGCGGTGGAGTCTGACGTTGTGGCCGGCGGCGACATTCAAAAATGATATGTCCCGACTTTTTACAATAACTATAGACTTTCTGTTTGCAATGAGAAGCAAGATGTCCAAATTTGTGACAACTGTAGCATTGTGTTTTGCTCAAGTCGCGAGGAGGCTGAGAAGCCTTAGTGGCTGAAAACGCGACGGAATAGGTCTCAGCCTTTTGTTGAGCTATATGGGCTGAGGTTGAAATGCGTCGTTCCTCACGTAAGAGTTCATTCAGGCAGACATTCAAGGAAGGTAAAGGCGTCCGATTCATCAAGGCTAATCGGACACTTTCATACTCAGGGCGTAATTTCATTAAAAATTGATCCCGCTGACTAGAGGCCTAAAGATCGCGAATCACTATCAAAACATCGGCAGCTACATCTGCATACTTAATACTATCATATTCCGACCATAGGGTTCGGAATCCTGAATAGTAGTCTTGGATTGACAATGTCCCTTGGGCATATTCAACAATCGCACATTCAAGGTGAAATTGACGTGCTGAGTTATCTTGATGGTACACCTGCTTCAGATATCCCCACATGTCTTTAGAGGTGGGGTAAGGTTTGAGGTTCATTATCAGATGTTGTTCGACGGAACCCAGTATCCATGTTTTAATTTTTGCATCTTTAGTAAGCCAGGCGGATATCTTCTTCTCATCTTCCGTGGGTTTAGGGTCAGATCCAGAAATATAGCCCCACAATTCCTTAGCCTCGAGGTAAATTTGGAACTGAAATGACCAGGCGGGGTAATTTTTTCCCGTGAACCGGATTAAGGTAATCTCAGACTTTTCCATCGTCAATTGAGATTGGCCAAGACTGAGAGAAACAGTGAACAGGCAGCAAAAAGAAATCCAGTAACAGTAACAGAGAAGAGAAGAAGCCTTAAAGAAGATAACACACTATGCTGTATGCAGGGGCAAAGATCTGAAAAATCAGTAAGAGAAATCAACACAGAATAGGAAAAAAATCCCCAAAAATGCCCCAGACGACCAGAAATTTTGCTGCTGATCTGCTACGTGGGCCCCACTGATGGATCTGAACAAGGATCAGATCACTGATCTGAAGAAGCACGGTAATTTGGCTTCTACTGAAAAAAGAATGAACTGATTCCCTCGCAAATCCAAGATTTTGGACGGTCTAGATGGAAACAGTTTAATAAAACTGGAAAATCTCGAGAATGAGCAAATCACCAGCCTGAAGGTGTTGAAAAATTCTGAAAAAATCTCCAATATACTTAGGAAAACCAGGCGACCATGTCTGTAAATATTGCTGAGGAAGATGTGATGATCAAAGGTGGGCCACCATGAACAGGTCACTGCCGTAGTGTCTGGATTCTGTGAAACAGATCTCTGATCTGTCGTTCTTCAATAAAGATGGATTTCTCTATATCCTGATTGCCTTGATGATATGCAAGATCAAAAAAACAAGGTTTTCTTGAACATAGCTCTGATACCATGTCATTCTCATAATTCTGAACCGCAAGAATGAAAACGAGAGAAACAAAAATTTTACTGTATTCTTTTTGTGCGTCTTCTCTTAGAGAATCACCACCATTATATAGGAATTACATGCCTTAATCAAGGCTTTTATAAAGGAAACTAGCTAAATTACATCAATCACTAATCTAATAAAGGAAAACAATCAATCACTAAATTATATACACTATTGACCAAATCAAATCCCAAATCCACGTGAGATGTATCTTGCTGGACTGGATTGACTGATGGGCCTTGGATCCCTTAATGGGTCGTGAGCCAAACTTAACAACTGTTCCCGATGATACTATATCCACACTCCAAAAAGTACATGAGTAACATGACTACATGAAGTTAGTATGCAAGACCAATTGTTTTTTTATAAATGCTCATCATGAGTTTTGAGCCTGTTTGATAAAACCTTATGAGCCGAGATCCATTTCCATCCTTTGATACATGTCCCACTGAGCCATTATGTTAGGAACAACAATGCCTCACTCGAACAAAGCATGGAACAACAAGAAGGCATTTCAAATGTTCTTGATGTTGTTTATGCAACTTATGAGAAACCTTGCAGTTGGGATGAGTAAAACCCTGTGTTATTGCCACAAAGGGTATGGACATATTTCTACTTGGTGTAAAATGAAAGTTTGCAAGTATAGCAAGAAACAAGGACATATAATCTAAAAATGTCGAACATCATCGTCATCATCATCTAAAAATGCCAAACGCGACCACAAAACTGGAACAATGTCGCTTATCATGCAACCACAAAGTCCCAACTATGTTGGGGTCAGCTACACGAATTCGTAATCAAAAAATGCCGAACGCGACCACAAAACTGGAACAATGTCACTAATCATGCAACCACAAAATTTTCATCTTCAGCCAGCAATGCCATAGCCATGCCTATCAGCCTTCTTTTTTCACTACTTTCACTCCAGAAATGGTTCAGCAGATTATTCAATATGCATTTTTGCACTAGGTTTGTTTGGTAAGACAGCAAAAAACATCTATCTGGTATCTAGATTCAGGATCATCTAATCATATGACCTGTTCTCCTAAAAATTCTGCCCATGATAGAAATATGATGGTGATTTAAAAAATTATACTGCAAATTGTGAACAACTTTCCATTCATGCTTATTCTCCTCGTTTTGTTACTAATCTTCTTTCAGTTGGTCAACTAATAGGAAAAAATTGTACCATCCCATTTTCTTCCCTCGGTTGTCTAGTACAGGATCAGGATTTGAGAAAGGTAATAGGAAGGAGCCCAAATGCGGATGGCTATTCCCTATTTATGTAGCAGCACCACCAAGGAATAAAACTTTTTTTTTCCTTATTTTGCAATTCATTGAATAATGATATTTGATTATGGCATAAGCGCCCTAGCCACCCTAATGCTCAAAAACTATTTTTTATGTGAAATAGTGGATTGTTTATGAATAAAACTCCTTGGTCTTTTTAATGATGTTCTGTTTGACTATTCTAGTTGTAAACTTGGTAAAAGGAAAACACTGTCTTTTCCCTCACATGATGACATTCACACTAAATGCTTTGATTTAATTCACGAGAATGTTTGGGGCATTGCACCTACTATTTCACATTCCTGATCTCGAATGTTGTCATATTCATAGATAATTACAGAAAATTCATTCGAGTTTATTTCTTGCATGCCAAATCTGAGATCTTTGATGCTTTTAAAATATCACATTCCTTGATTGAAAATCAATTCTCTAAAAGCATCAGAATTTCTTGCACCCATTATTGGCATTTTTTTTTTTTTTTTTTTTTTTTTTTTTTTTTTTTTTTTTTTTTGCAATCCCAGGACATGATCTCTCAAGGACCATGTGACCATGTCTATATACTCCTCAACCAAATAGGTTTGCCTAAAGAAAATATCGCCATCTTCTTGATGTAGTACGCAAGGATCAAAATAGCGATTGTGGCGAGTGTAGCGGCCAGTGTCCAGAGCGGTACGTAGCGAGCAATACGTAGCGGTTACGGCAATACATAGCGGCATAGGGGTGTGGATTTTTAAGTGGTCAAAAAATTCAAATCTTGTGTAGCTGACAATATTGTGTTTTTTTAGTGATTTGGAACAATACAAGGGTAGAGACAACTTTATGAAAGGCTGTTAAGGAGAAGAAATAGGGAAAACAATGTTTTATATTAAAATTGTTTGGCTCAACTAGGTTTCATACTGTAGTGGTAATATTTTCAATTTAGCATAGCCTATGCCCTATATATTAGGTAGCGGCCAATATTTTTTTTCCATGGTAGTATGGACTTTACTTCTTGAATCTTCCGTCCCATCAACCTTTTCGGTCAAAGCCATTTCCACAGTTGTACATCTAATAAACCGTCTTCCCTCACACAAGCTTCAAAATCAGTCACCTTGCTTCCATCTTCATGCCACACATCCTTCAAATACCCATCTTCATATTGGTTGTGTGTTTCGTTGATCTACCATCCCATGAAAAAAGTAAACTACCAGCTCAATTTGTGAAATGTTCTTTTCTAGGATGTGCATCCCATAAAAAAGAATTCCTTTTTATGATCCAATAGTCCGTCGCATCCACATCCCTCATAATTTGGTATTTTTTGAAAATCAGCATTTCTTTTAAATCGTCTTACATCATCTCTCCCACAAAAATGTTTCCCCGCTTCTAGATTTGTCCAACTCTTGCTATATAACAAGGTTTAAACCTGGTTGGCGTATATAAGACAAAACACTCAAGGCAATGCTGCAGATGAGAAATCTTTCCCTAAAACTAAGTCGGCCACGAATCCAGTTCCTCTGGTGCTTCGAAAGTCTACTCATCCCTCCTGTCCTGCAGAATGTTATGATTTTTCCTCTCACATCTCTTTACTTGCAATTTTATTCTCTATTTTTATACCTAAAAACTATTCATAGGTAGTAATGCACAATCGCTGGCAACAGACTATGAAAGGGAAACTTGATGCACTACACGAAAATCAACCATGGGACATTAGTCGTGTCCCCATGCCAAACCCATTGGTTGCAAATTGATCTACTCAGTCAAACTCAAACCTAATGGCACTTTGGACCGATAAGGCCTGCTTAGTGGCTTTAGGCAATGAACAAGAGTATCAGACTGACTACAATGAGACTTTCACTCTCATTGCTAAAATGAATACAGTTCATACCATCTTAGCTCTTGCGGCTTCTCAATCATGGTTGTTGTTCCATAAGGATGTTAAGAATGCATTCCTACAAAGTGATCTCAAAGAAGAAGTCTACATCCAATTACCACTAGGACTCATTGATCCCTCAAGAAACAGTGCTAATCGATTAAGATGGTCTCTCTATGGACTAAAAGCAAGCTCCAAAAGCATAGCCCTTCAACTTGCCAATTTCTAACAAAGTTAGTATGATCCATCTCTATTTCTCAGTCGCACCTCTCATGGCATCACTATATTACTTGTCTACATCAACAACTTCATCATCACTAGAAGAGATCTTGACGGCATCCTTCAGCTGCAGAAATCTCTTCATGCTTCCTTCCATATGAAGGATTTAGGTCTTCTCATATATTTCTTGGGACTTGAGGTTCACAAATTTGAGGGAGGGTTACCCATCAATCAACACAAGTACACCCAAGATTTCATTGCCCAAGCTCGATTGCAGAATACCACGTCTGTTGATATTCCCTAATAAGTGAAATATAGGAAAAATGATGGAAATCCTCTTTCAGATCCCACTACCTATAGGAAGCTAGTTGGCGGTCTTGTTTACTAAACAATTACTCAGCTGGATATCTTTCATATTGTCAGCATTGTTAGTCAATTCAGGAATCACCCCACATATCTTCATCTAACTGCTGTTAAGACAATAATTAGATTTCTTCTTGGAACATCTGAACATGGGATTTTCTTTTCCACTGAATACAATTCGGCTCATAATGCATATTGTCATGCGGATTGGGCCAGATGCCCAAACACTTCTTGTTCTACGACAAGATGGTGTGCCTACATAGGCAATGCTTTAATATCTTGGAAATGTGGAAAACAGGAGTGGGCTTCTAAATCATCAATGGAAGTTGAATATCGCACTCTCATCAGGATGCTCGGAGATTATTTGGTTACTGTGCTTACTTGAAGAACTTGGTTTTCCTTAACGCAATGCTACTCCTATACATGCCAACTATTGAGAAGCAGTTGGGTTTATTTGCAATTCTGGGTTAATGGGCTTATTTTTTAATACTGTAAGTTTTTTAAATTAGGATTAGTTTGAGTTAGAGTTATTTAGGCTTACAGATGTGATGTTGTTAGAGTTTCCTATTGCTATAGAATTAGGTTTCCCAGTTTGGTTATGATTAGGTTTCCTTGTTTGAGTTGTATTTTATAAATAGCCATTGGCTATTCACAATGATAAGATCAATCATTTCAGTCAAGAGATCAAATCAATTTAGTGAAGATGATGTAGCCCTAAAATTTCAACACTATAGAGTGCAATTCAGAGAATCAATTTGGTTTCATGCCTGGGAGATCAACAAATATTTCAGAGAATCAATTTGGTTTCATGCCTGGGAGATCAACCATGGAGGCTATCTTTCTCCTGAGGAGGTTAATGGAACAGTATAGAGAAGGTAAGAGAGATTTACATATGGTGTTCATTGACTTGGAGAAGGCCTATGACCGGGTTCCTAGGGAGATTCTTTGGAAAGTTCTGGAAAAGAAAAGAGTTTGTGTCGCTTATATTGAGGCGATAAAGGATATGTATGATAGAGTCGTGACATCTATAAAGACGACTGGCGGCGAAACTAAGGAGTTTCCTATCACGATTGGTCTACACCAAGGCTCAGCGTTAAGCCCGTACTTGTTTGCCCTAGTTATGGATGAGATTACAAGACATATCCAGGATGAGGTGCCGTGGTGTATGCTATTTGCAGATGACATTGTTTTAGTGGATGAGACGAGAGAAGGAGTGAATGCTAAACTTGAATTGTGGCGGAAAACATTAGAGACAAAAGGGTTTAGGCTAAGTTGATGCAAAACGGAATATATGGAATGCAAGTTTAGTCAAAGTAGGACACCTGGTAACATAGAAGTAAGTTTAGGCACACAAAGATAGTAGAAAAAGAAAACTTTAGGTACCTTGGATCTATGGTGCAACAGGATGGAGGGATTGATACTGATGTAAGTCACAGGATTCAAGCCGGGTGGACCAAATGGAGGAGTGCTTCGGGGGTCTTGTGTGATCGGAAAGTCCCCCTCAAGGTTAAAGGAAAGTATTATAAGGTGGCGGTACGGCCAGCGTTGTTATATGGATCAGAGTGTTGGGCAGTAAAGCATAATCATCTCAAGAAGATGGAAGTTGCGGAGATGAGAATGCTAAGATGGATGTGCGGGATCACAAGGAGAGATAAGATTAGGAATGAGGAGATTAGGAGCATAGTAGGAATAGTACCGATTGGAGATAAAATGAGAGAAAATCGACTGAGATGGTTCGGCCATGTTAGAAGGCGTCCAACAGAGGCACCTGTTAAAAGGTGTGAAAGCATGGAGTTTGCCAAGAGTAGGAGAGGGAGAGGGAGACCCAAGAGAAGTTGGAAAGAAACTATTAAACATGATCTTGCCTACATGGATCTAACGGAGGACATGGCCCTAAACAGATTTGATTGGCGTCGTCAAATCCATATAGCCGACCCCACCTAGTGGGAAAAGGCTTGGTTTGGTTTGGTTTGGTTTATAGAGTGCAATTCAAATTGCAGCAAATCCTGTATTTCATGAGAGAACAAAGAACAAAGCAAACAAAAGTGGATTGTCACTACATCTAAGAAGCCTATGATGACAAGGCCATTACTCTTCCACATGTTACTAAAGATCTCCAAGTTGCTAACATCTTTGCCAAAGCTGTCCCCATGTAAAAAATCAGTTCTTTGTTAGCAAATTGATGGTGGTTGACTCACATACCTTAATTTGAAGGAAGGTGTTAGAGTGGCATGCGTGGTACTGAGGGACCACCAATACGACTATACGAGTGATACTAAGGAGCGCCTTAAATAGCTGATTACGAATTGATTTGTATTGATTAAAATGATCCCTAATTAAGGGGAAATGATTGTAATCACCCCTACTTAAGGGGATTAGATTGACATATTGTATTTGGCTCAAAATATACTATAGGGATAGGGGACCACTCGAAAGGCCAGAGACTCAATTCAATCCAGTTCTTATTATTCCTCTTTTCCTTTACATTGCTAACAAGGACTTGAACTCACGCACTCATGCCCTAACTAGCTGAGTTACAACTAGGAATGACAAAGCAATGCTCTTACCTGTACCTTCATCAAAGCAAAACTTTGAAGCAACTCCTCCATTAAAGAAAAAGAATACAAAACAGTCAATTCAGATTATTCAAACTGTATGGAGTTCATCCCCAAAACTATGTTGATCAGATGGTCATAAGCATCTAAATTTCACTATTAAGTTGGACTGTCTTTTATAATTCTTTCCTTGAAACAGTTGTTGAATTTGGTGGTTATTAGTTCAATTATTAATCATCCATTTGATGGCCAGTGTTTGAATAGCTAGAATCCTCTATCGACATGAATTGAAGACAATGAGATTCACAATTTTAACTAACTGGACTGGATTTCATATGACATGCAAGCAATCATGTCTTGTGCATTTTGTAAAGGAAGTTCACCTATCCAAAGGGGCCCACAGTAGATTGGAGGCGCTGTGACTCATCATATAATTCATTTAAATATAAGAATCCCTTGGGAGATGTTTAGAAGGCATATTTTTTAAAAGGTTGATTAAATTAGTTGGCTGATTAAATGATATTGTACCAACACATTTTTCTGTTTCGAGAGGATATGCTAATAAGAAATTAGCAAAATATCATCTTCTACGTGGGAGTAAATATTGTAGAATCCAAAATAATAAAATCTCTCAAAATATGGGCAGCCGGCCTATAACTTAGGCTGCAGTCGCATTCCAAACTCAAATGACAGAAGACCTCGTTTCCAAAGGAACATTTGTCTTCTCAACGATGAAACACAGGCATCTTTTTATCTCCTAATTCAACAATTTCAACAAGCGAAAGGATGCATATCTTAACCCATCTCCAACTACTTTTTGAATAATTCAAGAGATTCCTTGTGTCCCTCAGTCTCTTCCAGCAACCACTTAGTGGAGAAGTTGTAACAGACAGATTGAGTGGACTGAGGGATACGTAGGATTGTGTCAATGATTTTATTCATCCCCCATTCACCCAACAATTTCTAATCCATCATGGACAACCTCTCTCTCTCTCTCTCTATATATATATATATTTATTTATATCTATCTCTCTAGATATATATAGACACATAAATACCTAGAAATTACCAGGTGCGCATCTGATGTGGGGCCCAACTGATGGACCATCCGAGTAGACCACACACAGGTCCCACCTGAATTACACCGCGTCCCTGGGCTTTGCACCCATCCCAAAGGAGTGGACCATTGGATTGGCTGAGATTTTTTCTTTTTAATATAAAGACATTGAACTTGTGGGCCATTGATCAACGGGTTAGGATTATTAGGTGGGCTCCAAAATTGGTAAGGAGGTAGGGCCTGTCCACATCTTTGGATCCTCCTAACCAGTGGCGGACTCAGGATTTTTGTTTAAGTGGGGCAAACAATGCCCAAAATAATACTTTCTTCATTATTTTGTCGTCTGAGGGGGGCAGGGCTTTTATTTTAACTAGATAGTGTATTAACTAGAGTGTATTCACTAGGGCCATAATGGTACTATTCGGGCCTTTTTCGGGTCTGAGGGGGGCAAGTGCCCCCAAAACTCAACACTTGGGTCCGATTGGCCCCCAGCCCCATCCCAAGTTGTGCCCCCACAACGAGGTGCACATGGGATCCCCATGCGTGACACGCGCAGGTTATCCAGACTCTGTACTTATCTATCTATCTATCTATCTATCATCATCATCAAAGCTGATGCGTAACAGAGGGAAGATGCGGGGCAGGCAGGGTAGAAGATGGAGAGGGGGGGGGGAGGAAATTGGGCTCTCACCAAACTCCAATCCGGAGGATTACTAACTTGGGCTCTCACCAAACTCCAAATCAGGAGGTGTTAGAGAAATCAAAGAGAACTTAGGGAAGATCCCAAAAGCACTCGGTTTTTTTTCCATTAATCATCAACCATTTTTAAGCCAAAGAGGCATTACATCACTTATATAAGAAAAAAAAATAATCCTAGGACTAATCCAAACACATTGATGGCCAAGATTAAAACATCCTACTAAAACAAGGTAAAACATTTTATTTTTTTACAACGGAGGGTGTCCCAACCCTATGGGCCGGACTAATCCCTTCGGACCCAGTGGGAGCCGAGTAAATCCCATGTGGCCCTAGTGAACTTAAAACATAATTAAAAGCTCTAAATAATATAAAAATAACATAAAATGAATAGGTTGAGCCCAAATGCTTGCTCGAGATAGATGGGTTGGGCCCATTGGCTGGCCGACCCATGGGGACCATGGGTCTGTCCTACATCAAATCTCCCCTTCTTGGAGAGAACTCGACCTCAAGTTATGTAAATATCCTCCAGGATTGAAAATCCAACGTATGAACTTCTAAGTTGCCGCTTGATCCTAATTTTCTATGCATGGCTTGAAAGCTTGGCTCAATCCTCTCGACTTCGATATGGTATTCCACTTAGAATTAGAATGGGGGTACCACTGCTTCTGAAATGTGAAATCTACTTGGATGTGAGATTTAACCATTAGTTGTTTCAATTTGTGAATTTCTGTTGTCTGCATAAAATCTCTGAGTATTAATGGTTGATCTCCAAAGATGAAATCAATATAATGGTCGATCTCCGAAGATGAAATCAATATGGGCAACTTCAATCACTTGATTTGTGTTTACAACCTCTTGATCAATAGCTTGTTCTTCTGATGCTTTAACTGGCTATTCTGGAAGTGTGCTTACAATGGGTTCTATCATATGCTCAATTGGCTTGCTTACTATTTACAATCCTTCATGCTGGTCTTCTTCTTGGGCTGCTTGCACTTGTTGATCGACAATGTCCAAAGGGAAAAATTCAGTTTATTTGTCTCCCAATTCATCTGAATTTATTGTGGAATAACTTGTTTCTTACTTTTATTCCTCCATTTCAGTCATGACATTCTCGACAATTGGTTCCACAACATTGGGATTTTGATGGGGACATCATGCCTTATTCCCCCACTCCACACAAAATCTACCAAAGGAGGAAGCGTAGAGTTGCAAATCAAGCTATTTTATAGATGGATGACGCATACCCTAACATTGATCGCCAAGATTTCACAAATCCACCATTGGATTACCATCACGAACACATCCGACGCTTGGATCTTGCTAGATCTACTTTTTGAAGGAGAGAAGGCCGCATGTGTGCAATCATCTTGAAGACCCCACTTTGGGAAGTGCCACATGGGTTGAAATAAAAGAATTTTAAAAGTTGAGGGGCCCAAGTCATTTAAAGAAAAGTAGAAGAGAAAAGGGGCCCCGTGTTTTTTTATTTTTAAGAAAAGAATAAAAGACTGGCCACAACTTAAAGCAAAACATCTTGGGATTCGTGCGCATAACCCCTTGCAATTAAAACTTTGAGAATGAAAGAATGGAGTTCTCCTATTCTTCTTCTTTGTGAGTCTCTTGAATTTCCCCTTGCTCAAAGGACTTAACACCTCCGAATCGAAGTTTGCTAAGAGCCCAATAAAAGGTATCTTCCTCCCTCTTTCATTTTCTTTCCTAAGAGCTCCCTCAAACCCAAAACCCAGCCCTAGATTTCTACACGTTAGATCTCCACCATTTCCACCATTGAACAACCCTAACCATTAGATCTAAACTATCAGCCACTCCATCCCATACCCATACCCCTTTCTAAAACCCAAACCCAACCCTAGATTTCTACACATTAGATCTCCACCATTGAACCACCCCTAACCATTAGATCTAGACGATTAGCCACTCAATCCCTTCATCGGGTCCATTAAATCTCCATCATCCAAACAGCCCTAAGCATTTGAAAATTCTATCTTCCATTAGGATCCTATCCTCTCATACTAGAGGGGTGTTTACTGCAGGATTTGAGAGATTGCCTTGGATCTACGGTTTGTGGTTTAATTGATTTTCAATGTTATGCATTATGGATGGCGTATTTATAAATTTCATTAATTATTAATTCTTATCTTGATCTCATCAACTCATATTAGATTAGATCTCATGTCGTCCTGCATCAGATTTGTTTCCAGAAAATTTCCTTCGTGCAACTTAGCTTTTTTATGGTGATAGCGTTTTGTCAAACACTCAACACGGATTGCTTACCAAAATGCTTCATGCATATCTTTGCATTCCTTCTTCATATTTTTCAATATGCTCGAACTCAAACCTGTGACAAAGCAATTGAAATCAAGTGTCTCACCCAGTTCACATAAACAATGTAGCCTTTCAAATTCGTTGGCATGATCGTCCATTGACAATTTTCCTTGCCTCAATTTAAGATACTGCTCAAAGTAGGCTTCATTGTCATAACACCATCATCCATATTTCATTGCATATGTAAGTTTTTTTAAGTTGATTCTCAAATTCAATGGCAAAATCTTGCAAGTCCATATTCACTTGGAGCTAACGACTGAAAATGTTATGATACTTCTCAAAGTAGGCTTCATTTTCATAATACCATCGTCCATATTTAATTGCATATGAAGTTTTTTAAGTTGATTCTCAAATTCAATGGCAAAATCTTGCAGGTTCATATTCACTTGGAGCTAAAGACAGAAAATGTAAAGCTCTTTAAAATAAATCAACCTAACCTGATGTGTAGATCTTACAGATAGGAATATGCAGGTAAAAACGGATCGTCGGTCAGAGTCGGGAAGGTCGACATATAGCGATCCATGGTCGACATATTGCGATCCAAAGATTAATTGACAAAATGTGTCTAAATCTAAACTCGCATATTTCAGTCAATCAATCTAAACATGACTAATTGTTTATATCAGCTAGGATTGGAATTTAACCCTTGCGGGTCGGGTCCACTTGCCCTGGACATAAAGGAGAAGGGGAGGAGGCAGCAATGGCATGTGTCAAAGGAGAAGGGGAGGAGGCAGCAATGGCACGTGTCACTTATGGCACATGTCATGTCTATGCTTTCGTGCCCAAAGGAGGGAAAACCCCTCTTCCTACCTCTCAGTCCTTGTTATGTCGAAGGGACAGAAAACTCGGTTGTTCTCTTCGCTGCTTGTCGACCACGAAAGAGAGAGTGGAGTTGATGTTGGGGCTCAAGGAGGGATGGTCGGGCGAGGATGATGTTAATGCTGAAGGGGATGACAACGATGATGCCAAGTGATGGTGGTGCAGCTGTTTTAACCTTGGTTCCAGAGATAACGAAAGGGCGGAGGGCAAAGAAGATGATGATGTTCGGCTACGCTATGGCGATGACGATGCAGATAGTGGTGGAGCGATGCTGGCAGAGAGGCGATAAACGTCAAGATGACGCAGCAAGATGGTGCCAAATACGCATTGTGTAAGATACTATGTACCAACCCAAGAGCTTAAGCTAATAGGTGGAAGGCCCAAATAGGCATATTAAGTCCTGTCAAACCCATTTGTTGGGCGATGTGGGATGTAGGACTTTCCCAACACTCACCCTCACATGTAGGCCCAACGGAATTCATGGATGGGCCTGCCACGTGGGCTACACAAAAACAACAAGAACCAGCTCTGATACCATGTAAGATATCATGTATCCTTCCAAAAGCTTAAGCTGATAGGTGGAAGGCCCAAACAGGTATATGAAGTCCTGTCAAACCCATTACTTGGGCGATGTGGGATGTGGGACTTTCCCAACACATTGTTCTTCTATTAGTCTTCTTTTCTTTTTCTTTTTTCCTTCTTTCTTCTTTGCTCTTTTTCATTACTTTTTTTTTTTTAGGTTTGGTTTTGAATGGCTAAGAGGTAGTTCGACAGAGATGGATTTCTAGGTTCGAGATGGGGTTCGCTTGAGATGGAGTCGACAATGAAGGATGGGGTAGAGACTTGGGAAATTAGGGTTTTGGGTGTGGGTTTTGGGTGTAAGGTTTTATGTTTTGGAATATTGGGTTAGGGTTCGGCCAAACTGAATTTGGTGTTGATTAGGTTCGGTTAGGTTAGGGTTTGCTCGACCTGGCTGATTCGGACTCGTAAAGGGTTCAGCTAGGCTAAAGGGACTAGTGTTTGATGCGATTATGCAGGGATGGCTAGATCAAAGGTTGTGGATGGCTAGTATGGGTTGTAGATGAAGGATATGAGGGCCGAGAAGAAGTACAGGATCCGGCCATTAGGTTTGGTGGTGCTGGAGTTCTTATTTAGGGACAAGGTTATGGAGACTAAGGGGATGGTTGAGGGCTTTGATTAGGAATTGGGATGATGGTTTGTGGATTTTAGGGTTTCGACTTTGGGTGTGGGTGTACGGTTAATGCAGGAAAAGGTTGATGATAGATGGCAGTCGACTAGTGTTGATTTGGCAAAAGGGGGCTTCATGATGTGTGGCAGGTTTTGGATAAAGAGATGGTAGGATCGATGGTGTTGCAGTGGGTTTGAGCTCGGCAAGGGTTGTTGGAACGCCGAATCTCGAATCCGGGAGGATCGATCTTCGTCTCTGATACTAATTGATGTGGAATGGAGGAGAAGATGTAAGGCGGGCAAGGTAAAAGATGGAGAACTATGGGCAAAATCGGGCTCTCACCAAACTCCAATCAGGAGGCGTTACTAACTTGGGCTCTCACCAAACTCCAAATCAGGAGGCGTTAGAGAACTCAAAGAGAACTTGGGGAAGATCCCAAAAGCACTCAATTTTTTTCCCATTAATCATCAACCATTTTTAAGCCAAAAAAGGCTTTACATCCTTATATAAGAAAAGAAATAACCCTAGAACTAATATGAACCATCCAAACACATTAATGGTCAGATTAAAACATCCTACTAAAACAACTTAAAACGTAATTAAAGGCTCTAAATAATATAAAAATAATATAAAATGAATGGGCTGGGCCCAAATGATTGATCAAGATAGATGGGCTGGGCCCATTTGCTAGTCGACCGATGGGGACCCTGGGTCTGTTCTACATCAAAAGCCTTGTCCCAATGTAACTAGAGATAAGGGCTTTGTACATGTCAAATGAAGTAAAAATAGATGGACAGGGTTCAGTAAAAAGACTATAGAGAGAGGTGAGAGATGGAGAGGAGACGATGACCAAGTGAGAGGGATGCAAAGAGAGATGGAACCAGAGGAGAGAGAAGCATAGATACAGAGTTATACAAATTCATTTGAGTGGAGAGATGTAGAGGAGATGGAAAGAGAAGAGAGTGTGGCCGAGAGAGAGATGTAGATGGTGCTTTATGCAGATCATTTGGGTTGAGAGATGGAGAAAGACAGAAAGTTAGGAGACAGTAGAAAGAGAGGCTGGGTTGAGAGATAAGAAAAAAGTAGAGAGGATGACAGGTGGAGAGGTGGAGAGGGGAAAGAGGTGTTAAGAGGGGAGAAACAGAAGCGTAAAAGAGAAAGGAAAAGAAATATAATGTTACTTGTTTTAATCTTAGCCAGATTCTCCAGCACACAGAAGGGGCCTTAGGACACGATCGCAGGAGAAGGCATCTGTGTGTTTACCTAAAGCAGTTCTTCGAAAGCTCTCTTTTGTCGATCTGATGATTGATGACTGAATTGAAATTAGGATATGTCAGAACATTTGAAGCTGATGAGTAAAATTGTGGCCAATGACATCTGAGTGTGATCATGTTTTGGCCTTGTGAATGAGATAAGGGTTCAGATGGAAATAGCATATATGGCTAGAGGATTATAGCATTTTGGGTTTGCATAGTTTTTTAACAAACCTGAAGAAGAATAGGTGTTCTGATTGACAACTTTGGGTTCTTGGTGCCAGTAATGAATGGTGGTTTCATTAAATAAGTTTCATTCACCGGTGGTTGTAATGGAGATGGGTGAGTGGAAAGGTTGTGACAAGAAAAACTACAAGCAATGAATGTCTCGTATTCCTGTTTATTTGATTTTAAAAATGGAAGTGATTTTAAGCTTAATATACCAAACAATTCAACTCAGAATAAGTTATATTCTTCAAGAATTGCCAAACAGTAAAAACAAGGCAATATCTCTGTATTTCACCACATCGCACTGAGCTATTAAAATCTAACAATATTAAAATATGTGCATATTTAATTCCACAAATATCCACAAAGGCCCCTAGATAGTTTAGAGTTTTACTTTCGCATGATTTTGATTCCCAGAAAGTTTTGCTGTTATGAAATCAGGACAGGTAGACAAATACATGATCCGGTTGTGAATTGCACTAGTTGTTATCCTTTGAACCAGCCATTCTGGTGGGCCTACAATGGATAGGATCATAGGGGTGCTACAAAAACCTCCTCAATCGAGCAATTCTGGAAATTTGGCCACGAGCCTGATCAAACTGTTGGTGAAAATTACCTGATACAGAATATTATACACCCATGACCAGCAATAGTGGGCCCCATCGAGTACCAATCTAGCCAGTCATGAAGATGTCCAGTACATACATGTGAAAACCTAGGGCTGACCTTGTGTGACATCTCTAAACTTAAACAGACTTAGTTCACACATCATACCATTGACGGGCTGAATGTGTACAAGCAAGACAAAGAAAAACACAAGCTTGTAATCTTGACTGAATCAAAAGTGCAACTTGCCACATTTATCTTAATTGCATTAGTATGATTGACCAGGTGATTAGAGAGACAAGAAGATAACAAAAACCCTGTATTGTTTTTCTGTCAAACAATTGACTAGTGAGAAGACTAATCAGTTTCTACATAATTTGATCCTAGAACAAAGCCCACACTCAGAAAAAATTGTTCTAAACAAAAATTCACCTTTGGTAACTGTCCCAAAGCTTGAAAAAGTCTTAGCCAAAAATCCTTCAGTTGTTGACAGCGGCAGTCCTGCACCATAAAAATTGCAACTTTTAAGACTAACATGGTTGATTAGCTTTTGAGTGTGCTTAGTGTGTTGGTTGCACCAAAAATCACGTCTTCTGGTTTACTTGATTAAACTCAAGGCGATTCAACCAAGCATGTGGATTTATAGAATAGAGATAGATTTGTTTTGGAATAACAAAAAGGCATATTAAATGAAGACATAGATACCACGGAGTCCATACAATGCGTGGCGATCAGCACTGCAGATCATGTGGTCTTCCAACTCCCAATTATTTGAAAATGTAATATCCCTGACCCAATAGGTAAGGGGAGTCGAATTTATTTTGGGCCAGTTAAAAATTTTTGTTAGTTTTAATGATTTATTGGAATTAATGATGACTTTAAGCTAACTGAGTTATTTAGAGAGATTATTTTGAATTATTAGTGGGTTATTAAAAAGAGTTTTAAGTTATAAGTGCGACCCATGAGCATAACTCATTGAGAATTTGTCCTACACATAATAGATAGGGCGCCCATGATTTATGTTGGTAAAGAAAATTAGTTGTGTTGAGAATTGGGACCACGATTGGCATTAATAATGTGAATAGTCTTAATATAAAGAGGAGCACACAAATTTCACAACCTTATGGAGAGGAAAGCATTGTGCACAGCAAGGATGAAAATAGCGGTAGCGGCGGGCATAGCGGCCTGCAGCCAAAACGCTACATAGCGTAGGGGCGCAGCGGTGCGATTTGAAAAAATTGTCAAAAAAATCTAAAAAAAAAATTTGTAGAAAATCTAGAATATTGGAAAATGAGCGAAAATGTATTTTTTTTGCAAAAGTAACTAAGATAAAGGAGGGTAGCGGTCCCCTCATTATATGAGGTCCTATATCGCTTTATAAATAGAAAATAATAGTAATGATCATTTTTTTCAGATGTATTCATGTTGCTTAGTTATGCTAACTTAGAAATTAATGAAAGGCTCATAAAAAAAACTATGTCATGAAGTCAAGACTTAAGACTTAAGAGTGCCTAGAGAAAAGAATACCTCTACCAAAGGAGGTGTCTAATAGGATGTACTTCGAGAAGAATCCTTGAGAAGAACTCTTTGTATCGACTGTAATTCGGCGAGATCATGTGCTTTTTGGTGTTCTTTTAAACATAAAAGGGTAGAACAGTTAACCCCGAGGGGTAGCTCAGCTATCCTAGGACCACGGTTTGCACCCTGAGGTTGTGGGTCCGAAACTGCTCTACCACACTGGGGCCACAGGGGAATTTTACCCGGCTTTCTTTCCTGGGCCCATAGGTATATTATAGTCCAAAGGGCTGGGAACCCTGCATTATCAAAAAAAAAAATAGTTGCGTAGAAATGTTATTTGGAGAGAAAAAGAAAAGAAATAAGACTCATTATGTATTTTTTTAAAATTTGGAAAGTAGGCATCCGTCTCACTCCGTAGCGGCCGTAGCGGCCATTACGGATGTAAACGGCGCTAAATGCCATTTGACCGCTATGCCCGATATAGCGGCCACTACCCTACATAGTGGCCGCTATTTTGATCCATGGTGTGCACAAATCCCAATGGATAGTGGCTTGCGTACAACTCCAAGTCTCCCTTATCACTTTGTCAACACCCATAAGCCCCATTTCTCCTCACATTCTCTAATCTTTGCACTTCTCCAAAGCAAAACCCTACTCTCTTCTCATCTTGGAAGCCAAAAGGAGGAGAACTTGAAGAAAATCAAAGGAAAACAAGTTATAGAAGGGAGTCCTCCCTATTTGGGAATGACATCTAGCTTCCTTCAAGTGATTAGAGAAAATAGAGTATATTCAAGGTGAGAAAATGCTCTAGACTACCGACTAATGCAGTCCTTAGAGTTCGAACTTGCGGGAAAGTGCTGAAGCACAATCCGGTGCCGAAGCACGTGTCCGCATACCCTAGAGTTAGAGCTTGCGGGAAAGTGTTGAAGCACAATACGATGCAGAAGCACATGCCCGCAGACACTTCAACATGTCTCCATAAAGACAATAATGAGGACACACCTCAGGGATAAAACCCAAATTCTATTAATCAACTCTCTAAGAAATAAATCTCTTATAATGCATATAAATAGGAAAAAGAAAAACTTAGGACTAAAAACAAGTAATTAAACTAGGAAACTAAAGAAATTAGAAGCCTGTACTAATTACAACTCTTAAATAAATTAGAAAACTAATGACATAATTAGAGAATAAAAAAAATCCTAAATTTACTTGGGCCCTATACATGTGGGATGAGGTCTATCATGCATCATTCTCCCCTGCTTGGAGAGAACTTGACCTCGAGTTCAGTAAATGTCCTCCCGGGTCAAGAATTCATCAGATGAACTTCCGATCCGTTGGTAGATCTTCAAATTTAGTGTAAAACTTGAAAAGTGAAGTTGATCTTCTCCTCCAATTTAAAGTAGGATGATGCATCACTTTCTTTGATAGCCAAAATTTATGCACATGCGCGATCGGATCTTTGAATGCTTCAATTGTAGATTATGCACCATCACTCTACAAATTTTGATTACCCGCTGTTCATCTCCAAAGATGAAGTCAATACGATGGACTTTGATGAATAGATCTTCTTATGCGGACACTGAGACTGATGATCGGTTTACCAGTTCAAAAATGGGAGGGTATGTATCTGACTTATACTCCATATTGAAATTAATAGTCGGATTTTTGGCAGGTTGATCTTCTTCTGTTGCTTCATATTCAGCTTGATCAACTTCAAAGTTCAAATCCTAATTCAGATTTTTCTTGAAACTCCAAAATATCTGCCTTGATGCCAATCTCTATCGATTGCCACCTTTTCAAAAGACGCAAGTGTAATTATCTGTGATGAGATTATAGGAAGAAGATGAAGACAATATTGGGAGAAAACTTGATCCCACAAAGAGAGGATCGATTGTGTATTTATAGTTACATTATACCCTAATCAAGGGCAATCAGAATAATCAATAAACAATCTCCTAATCCATACAAGGATTAGAATAAATCTCATAATCTATACAAGGAAGTAAATATGAGAAAAATCAGCAAATGATCCCATACGTGGGATCTTATATACAATGCCCTTGATGGGCCGGGCTGGGCCTAGTGGGCCTAAGCCACATTATCTTCTACACTCCCCCTCAAATTGATGTGGTAATGCAGAAAACAGCAATTTGCGAGTCAGGTCATGATGGCGCAGCCTAGGAAGAGCTTTGGTGAAGATATCCGCCAACTGGTCATGAGTAGAGACATGAGGCAAGGTTATCTTATCAGTGACAACATGCTGACGGATGAAGTGACAATCAATCTCAATGTGCTTCGTCAGTTCATGAAAGACTGGATTATTAGCAATTCTAGTAGCACTGGTATTGTCCCCATGAAGAGGTGTAGAACTACCAACAATGACACCAAATTCACAGAGAAGACGGCGAAGCCAGATGATTTCAGCACTTGCGGATGACATTGCCCGATATTCGGCCTCAGTGGAAGACTTGGACACAGTGGTTTGCTTCTTGCACTTCCACGAAATCAAAGAGTCGCCAAGAAACATACACCAGCCAGTGGTAGAGCGCCGAGAATCAGGGCAACCAGCCTAGTCGGCATCTGCATACGCTGATAAGCGCAGAGAGGTATCAGAAGGATAAAATAGACCATGAGTAAGAGTGCCTTTTGTAAAGAAGCAAGTCAGCAGCAGGTCAGATCGACCTATGGGTCAGCCCACAACCCATGTATTGGGTCAGCCCACAAGTCAACATTGTATGAGTTGTCATTAGATATTAGATAGATATTAGTTTCCTTGACTTAGGCCTGTAATCTTGTAATCAGATCTTAATTAGATCCACTAATTTAGGCTTCAGTGTTATATATGTATACCCATCGTCAATACAACACACAGAAAATTCTCTTGCAAACTCTCTCTCTTGTATGCTTCTGATTTGTATTCTGGATAATCTAATATGGTATCAGAGCTCTGATCATCTGTCCATTCAAGGTTGAAGAGAAGTTTTGAAACAGCACTGTTCGTCTGATCAAGTACTGGAACGTACTATGATCAAAGGTGGCCCACCTGTTGATCACCCGGCATCAGGAAAATCTTCACATCTTGGTCGTCCATCTACTCTGGGAATTATACACATTTTTTTCAGATTTTTTGATCATCTGAGGTAGGCCAATCTCCATGATTTGTACTTATCTCATTTGAGCAAATAGTTTTCATCTAGACCGTTCCACTTTCTGGTTTCACAAGCTTTCATCAAAATTCCACCTAGAGGAGGTTCGAATTTTTGAGGCAAAGCTCACTGTGTGATCTGATCATCCAACTGATCATCCCGTGGGGCCCACAGATCAGATCTGTGCTCAAAATCCTGCTCGCCTGGACCATTTTTTTGGAATTTTCTGGATCTGTTTAGATCTGTTTGCTCTCTCTGGTTGTGATCATCCTTCGGATCATTTAGTGGGGCCCATAGCACTCATCTGTGCTCCGATTCAGGTCATTTGGTTAGTTGTTGTGGCTGGAATTCCAATCTGGTGGCTGGATTTCTTTTATTTTGCATCTGTGATTGGATCTGTTTGCTCTCTTTGGTTGTGATCATCCTTCTGATCATTTAGTGGGGCCCATAGCACTCATCTGTGCTCCGATTCAGGTCATCTGGTTAGTTGTTGTGGCTGGAATTCCAATCTGGTGGCTGGATTTCTTCTATTTTGCATCTGTGAGCAAATTGTTTTGTTCCTATGTCTTCTGATCGCCCTGTAACGGGTATTACTGTCATCCTTGATGGCTCAAATTATCCATATTGGTCCCATCTCATGCAAAATTTCCTCAAAGGTCAAAAATTGTGGAAATATGTTGCTCAACAGATCCATCCACCAGATATTCTGCTCCACCAGATAGTAAGGATGCAAAGTTTGAGGAATGGGAAGCTTCCATCGGGAAAATTAATTCTTGGATTGCCAATTCCGTCAATCCATCTATTGGAAATCAATTGGCTAAATTCAATTATCCTAAGGACGCTTGGGATCATTTAGCAAGGTTATATACTGAGTCTAATGCTGCTCGACGGTATCAGTTAGAATGGGACATTAAAAATGCAGACCAAGGAAATGACTCCATTCATGATTTCTTCATCAAGATGACTGCCTTATGGGACCAACTGGCTCTAATGGAACCCAATTTTAAAACACCTGAAGATGCTCACACTTTTGAAGTCTATCGGCAGCAGACTCGTCTGGTTCAATTTCTTATGGCCCTCCGCCCTGATTTTGAACATGTTCGCGGTCAATTATTACATCGGTCACCACTGCCTTTTGTGGATACGGCACTCTCGGAACTTTTGGCAGAAGAACAAACTCAGCTTTCTCTTACAAGGAAGAAACATGTGGAACCCACACATGTACTGACAACAAATGTTAGTACCCATAAGAATGATCGCTCATTTCCCTCTGGTACCAATGACTTTTACAATTATTGTAAGAAGAAAGGACACTGGAAACAGGACTGTCCTACCAGACCCCAAAGGCCAACCAATAAGACCCAACACTCTGGTCAGCAGCCCAATCGTGGTCCCATGCAATCTTATCAACAGCGACCATATGCGGCCAAAGTTACTGAAGATGATAGTTTTCTGCCTCCGCAAATGGATCTTACATCTCAGATTCAGGCTATGGTTGATGAGCGCATGCAACAGTTGTTTCTGGCTTCCTCCACTGGTTCTGCCTCTCAAATGGTCACTACACCCTCAGCCTCTGGTTCTGCCATGACCATTTCTGGTCCGTCAGGTACTCCTGATTCTACATGGATTTTTGATTCTGGTGCATCCTATCATATGACAAATGATGTTTCCATACTTCATAATTGTCATACCCCTGCTAGCTCTCTCACCATCCATACAGCTGATGCCACTCCTCTACCAGTCTCTCTCATTGGCTCCGTTTCAAATAAGTTGCTCTCTCTCACTAATGTTTTGTGTGTTCCTCAACTGTCTATCAACCTAATCTCTGTTAGTCAATTAACTTCGTCTGGATTTCTTGTCTCATTTTCTTCGACTAGCTGTTCTGTGCAGGATCCGCGCACCGGGAGACAGATTGGGAACAGCCTTAGGTCAGGAGGACTTTACTATCTCCACTCGCTGCATCTTCCATCTTCCAGCATATCCCCTGCCGCACTCGTTTCATCTACATCACCCTTTGCCCTTTGGCACTCTCGTTTAGGACATTTATCTTTAAATAAAATGAAGCTTTTATTTACTAGTGGTGTATTTGGAAATATTTCTATATCAGACATTTCTACATGTTTTGGTTGCCAATTTGGTAAACAACATGCCTTACCTTACAATAAAAGCACTTCTTTTACTAATGCTCCTTTTGCTTTGGTGCATTCTGATGTCTGGGGACCTGCCTCTCAGCCAACAAAAGGTGGTTCCATTTATTATGTGCTGTTTATTGATGATTTCACTAGATATACTTGGTTGTATTTAATGAAAAATCGTTCTGAGTTATACAGCATCTACACTGCTTTCTCCACCATGGTTTCCACTCAATTTAACACGAGGATTAAAATATTCAGGTCTGACTCTGGGGGAGAATACATGTCCCACAAATTCTGTTCCTACCTGACCAGTCAAGGGACTCTAGCTCAATTATCATGTCCTGCCACACCACAACAAAATGGTGTAGCAGAACGGAAACACAGACATATCCTAGAAACTGCTAGATCCTTGATTTATTCCTCACATGTTCCTCTGCAATTCTAGGGGGAAGCAGCCCTGACTGCAATCTATCTGATTAACAGAACACCATCCTCTGTATTATCTGGCACATCTCCCTATGAAAAATTGTTCTCCTGTAAACCTGACTTGTCCTATCTCAAAGTTTTTTGCTGCACCTGTTTTGTTCTGTTACATGATAACGAGAGAACCAAACTTTCCCCAAAATCCACTGTCTGTGTCTTTTTAGGGTATAGCATCGAACAGAAAGGCTATCGATGCTATGATCCTAAAACCAATAGGTTACGGGTCTCTCGTAATGTCACCTTCTTGGAACATATACCTTTCTATTCATTACCTACCCAATCCCCTTCTCCTGCGCAACCTACGGTCCATCCTCTTGATCCTTTTCCAGACCTGTTTCCCTCCGATACCCCTTCTCCTCCACCCCTGCAGGTATATCATCGTCGGCCCAAACCTCCGACTGCTCCTTCGGAATCTCCGATCCGCACTGGAGGTCTGCCATTGCAGAAGAACTTGCAGCTTTGCAGAAAACTCAAACATGGGATCTTGTTCCTCTTCCCTCCGGGAAACGGGCTATCGGCTGCAAATGGATATTTAAGATCAAGACCAAATCTGATGGATCTGTTGATCGTTACAAAGCTCGCTTGGTTGCAAAGGGCTACACACAAGAATATGGGATCGATTATGAGGAGACTTTTGCTCCAGTTGCTAAGATGACAATTGTCCGTACTTTTATCTCTGTTGCCGCTGCTAGGCATTGGCCACTCTATCAGCTTGATGTCAAGAATGCATTTTTGAATGGATTCCTTCAGGAAGAAATCTATATGCATCCTCCTCCAGGCGTCGTGAGACCTCCTCATTCTGTGTGTCGTCTCAAACGTGCTTTATATGGACTCAAACAAGCCCCTCGTGCTTGGTATGAACGGTTTAGCACCAGCATTATCAGCATTGGGTTTTCTCAGAGTGCTCATGATTCCGCTCTCTTCACTCGCTATTCACGATCTGGCTGTGTTTTCCTGTTACTCTATGTCGATGATATGATTATCACTGGCAATGATGCTACTGGTATCTTATCTTTGAAGCATTTTCTTCATCGACAGTTTGAGATGAAAGATTTGGGCCATCTGCATTACTTTCTGGGCATTGAGGTTGCCTACTCTCCCCAAGGATATCTTTTGTCGCAAACAAAATACTGCAATGAAGTTCTCCAACGAGCTGGCCTCACAGATCTTAAGCCTGTCTCTACTCCAATTGAACATAATCTGAAGCTTCGAACTACTGATGGAGATCTTCTTTCTGATCCGACTCGCTATTGTGAGGTGGTCGGCAGCTTGGTTTATCTTACCAGACCAGATATTGCCTATGCTGTACATGTGGTAAGCCAATTTGTTACGCAACCCACCCATCTTCACTGGGCTGCTGTCCTGCGCATACTGAGATACTTACAAGGAAATTCCAACCGCGCCCTCCTTCTTTCCTCCAGTCAGAATCTTACTCTGCATGGCTATTCTGATTCCGACTGGGCAGGAGATGTCAATGATCGGCGCTCTACCACAGGCTTCTCTATTTTTCTTGGCTCCTCTCTCATCTCTTGAAAGAGCAAGAAACAAGAAGTTGTATCACGATCATCCACTGAAGCTGAATATCGTGCTGTCTCTCACACTACTACTGAAATTATTTGGCTTCGCTGGTTACTTCGGGATTTAGGAGTTATTGTTCCTAAATCTACCCCTCTTTACGGATAGTGAAAGTGCACGAAAACTGGCAACAAATGATGTCTTTCATGAACGGTCCAAACATCTTGAAGTTGACTGTCATTTCATTCGTCAACATGTTCGAAGTGGTACTATAAAGCTCTTCCAGATTTCCTCGGCTGCCCAAATAGCAGACTTTTTCACCAAAAGCCACTCCGCATCTCGTTTTTCGAAGCTAGTTCCCAAGCTCTTGATGGTCACTTTTTCCCATCCAAAGCTTGAGAGGGGGTGTAAAGAAGCAAGTCAGCAGCAGGTCAGATCGATCTATGGGTCAGCCCACAACCCATGTATTGGGTCAGCCCACAAGTCAACATTGTATGAGTTGTCATTAGATATTAGATAGATATTAGTTTCCTTGACTTAGGCCTGTAATCTTGTAATCAGATCTTAATTAGATCCACTAATTTAGGCTTCAGTGTTATATATGTATACCCATCGTCAATACAACACACAGAAAATTCTCTTGCAAACTCTCTCTCTTGTATGCTTCTGATTTGTATTCTGGATAATCTAATACCTTTAACATAGCGAAGTATGAGCGACGCAGCAACAAGGTGTGGTTTGTGAGGATTGCTCACAAATTGGCTAACCGTATGAACGGCATGAGAGATATCAGGTCGAGTCATAGTTAAGTAGAGCAAACTACCAACTATCCGCCTGAAAATGGAGGGATCATCCAAGGGAAGGCCATCCTCCGCACTGAGTTTACTGTTTAATTCCAACGGCGTATCAAAAGTTTGAGCATCATCAAGTCTTGCTGAGGTGATCAAATCGGTAGCATATTTACGCTGATGGACCCGAATGCCTGATTTGGTACGCAAAATCTCAAGCCCCAGAAAGTATGTGAGAGGACCAAGATCCTTCATTCTGAAGTGGCGAGTAATCATATCATCAACATATACTAAGAGAAATGTGTAGCCCTTCGGTGTCCATCGCAGGAAGAGAGAATTATCAGAATGACTTTGACGAAATCCGGCTTGAAGGATTGCGGCACGGAATTTATCAAACCAAGCCCTGGGAGCTTGTTGAAGCCCATAAAGAGCTTTCCGCAATTTGCAAACATTATGAGGAGGACAAGCATAGCCCGGAGGAGGTTTTAAGTAGACAGTCTCTTTCAAGTCACCATGAAGAAAAGCATTTTTGACATCCATTTGCCATAGAGGCCAGTTGCGGGCCGCAGCGACACAAAGAAGAGTACGAACGGTGGTCATTTTAGCTACTGGTGCAAATGTCTCCTCATAGTCAATGCCATACTCCTACTTGTAACCCTGCGCCACCAATCGGGCTTTGTAGCGATCAAGACTCCCATCAGAGTTAACCTTTATAGAGTAGATCCATTTACTGCCAATCACATAGGCGCGTTCAGGAGTCAGTACCAAGTCCCATGTGTTGTTTGCTTCAAGAGCAAGCAACTCCTCAGTCATAGCATCCTGCCAGCATGCAATCTTCGAAGCCTGTGAATAAGAGGTGGGAATAGGAGCACTATCCAACGAAGTGAAAAGAGCAGGAAAGCCATATCTGTCAGGAGCAACAGAAGGACGACTAGAGCGTCGCAAGGGTATAACACTATCGGTGGAGGAAGTATTAATACCTTAGGGTGTAGGAGGCAGTATTGGGAGATGATCAGGAGAAGGGGGCCCCACAGGAGGAACCTTGTTACGCCGGACATAGACTTTGGTAATAGGTGGTGGTGGAGAAGTAGTTGCAGGAAATTGTGGCAGATAAGATACAGCAACAGGATGTGTATCCAAACGCAAAGAGAAGAAAGGAATGTGTTCTAAGAAGATCACATTACGAGATATTCGCATGCGTTTCTCAAATTGGTCATAACATAGAAATCCGTTGTGTTCAGTACTGTAACCTAGAAAGAGACATTTGGCAGCTTGAGGTGACAACTTAGTGCGTTCTGTAGGTGGAAGATGGACAAAGCATAAACAACCAAAAACACGCAAGTGAGAATATGAAGGAGTATTACCAAAGAGAGCTTCATATGGAGTAGTCTTTCCTAGAACGGAGCTAGGATGACGATTGATGAAATATACAGCAGTCTGTGCAGCATCACACCAAAAGGTGGGAGGAACTAAGGATGCAAGGAGGAGAGAACGAACAGTTTCAAGAATATGTCTGTTCTTCCTCTCCGCAACACCATTTTGCTGTGGAGTATGCGGGCAAGATTTTTGGTGAAGAATTCCTTTATCAGAAAGGAAGGCAGAAAAATCATGGGACATGTATTCTCCACCAGAGTCAGACCTAAGAATTTTTATTTCTTTCTGAAATTGAGTTTGAACCATTTTGTAAAACTTTTGGAAGAAAGAAAAAACTTCATATTTGAAGCGCATGAAATAAATCCAAGTGAAACGAGAATAATCATCAATGAATGTCACATAATACTTAAAGCCTGTCCGACTCAGGGTGGGTGCAATTCCCCAAACATCAGTGTGAATAATATCAAAATATGGTAACGCACGAGAACTATGAATAGGAAAAGGCAAGATATGACTCTTACTCAAACAACACGTTTCACACTTAGATTGAAGGAAAGAGGACATCACTTTATTATTAAAAGTGGGTTCTAAACAACCATTTTTAAATAGGGAAAGTAAATACGCATTGTTCACATGACCAAGACGACTATGCCACACAGTCCACAATTTATCTAACTGAGGAGAAGAAGAAGAAAAGAGAGAATGATGTCCAATGTCCAGCAGAAATAGTCGACCATGTTTACTCCCCGTTGCGATCACTTTCCCAGTTTGCCGCCCCTATATGACACAACCAGTGGAAGAAAAGATAACATGGTACCCATCATCAATAAGTTGTCCTACAGAAAGTAAATTGGCTGATAATTTGGGAACAAAGTAGACATTGGGAAGGTGGAGAGACAGGCTAGAGACACCAGATAAAATAATGGTACCAATTCCAGAGATGATTAATTGGTCTCCATTAGCAGTGGTGATTTTTTCTTTTCCAAGGTAAGTGTGAGAGGCTGTAAAGCTACTTTCTACATAAGTCATGTGGTTCGATGCTCCTGAATCTAGAAACCATGTGGATGGGGTGATGGATGAAGACAGAGATATTGAAGAATGAAAAGCTGGAAATGCTAGAGGAGAGTGAGATTGATACCGATCACCATTAGCATCATAATTGTCCATAGTAGAAAAGAGGCAGGAACAATACTAACAGCAAGGGACAGCAAATATGTAATAGCAACAAAGACAGCAACAGCAGCAGCAAATATGTGGCGGCAATAAAGAGGGCTAACAGTGGCAGCAGCAACAGTACTGCCAACAAATCAAAACAGCACTAACAGCACAATTGGTCTATGGAATATAACAGATGAACAATGCAGGAGAGATGCGTGGTCCCACAGCTTGCCAGCAGCAAATCGAAACAGCAGCAACTATTGAAAACACAGCCAAAAAGTAGCAAAAACAGCAGTAGCAGGTCCAAAACTCAGTGGTAATACTTGTTAGGTGGATGCTGGTAGCCAGAGAGTGAGGAAGGTGCAAACAGCAATGCACAGTAGCAGCAACAGAGTACAGGGAAGCCTGACGTCCCCATCGTCAGCGGGTGAATCCACACGTGGGCCCCACAGGGTGATCGAATCACAGATCAGGTTTGATCGCTGTAAAGTGGATCAAATGTACTCCCTTCAGGTCCAAATCTGATGAGATTTGGAAAAAGATCCACAAATCTGGACGGTGATGATGAAATCTAACTGAGAAAACCGTCAGATGAAGAAGAGGTTGGAAACTATCTCAAAGGTGATGGAAAAAATCCTGAAAAATCACTACAATTCCCAGAAAAATGAGTCGACCAACATGGGGATAACTGTTAGTGATGTTGTGATCATCGCTGGTGGGCCAGTAGTGAAACAGAAGCAAAACAGAGAAGAACTGACGAGAACAGCGTCAAACTGACGAGAACACGTCAATGCCGTCACTGTGTCGATCTCCTTGTGAGATCTGAATAGTTGATCGCGACCCGATCAGGGATATGAAATGGAAGGACAAGTTATTTTCGCAACTCCAGGCCAAAGTTTCACTCAAATCGGATCAAAATCCACAAATTTGATCAACTGTGATGGAAACTGCCGGACAAAACTGAAATATCACAAAATGAGGTGGATATCCTACTTCTGATGATCCAAAAATCTTGAAAAAATCTCCATAAATAAGAGAATATCCAGACGAACAATATAGGCTGCTTCCGCTGCGACGATGATGATGATCAAAGGTGGGCCACCTCTAATCAGGGATGATCAGACACTATGAGAGAGAAGTTTTCACTTCAGGAAGAAGAATGATCAATGATAGAAGACAATAGAAGAGGGATTGATCATAACCATAGCTCTGATACCATGTAATTATCTGTGATGAGATTATAGGAAGAAGATGAAGACAATATTGGGAGAAAACTTGATCCCACAAAGAGAGGATCGATTGTGTATTTATAGTTACATTAAACCCTAATCAAGGGCAATCAGAATAATCAATAAACAATCTCCTAATCTATACAAGGAATAGAATAAATCTCATAATCTATACAAGGAAGTAAATATGAGAAAAATCAGCAGATGATCCCATACGTGGGATCTTATATACAATGCCCTTGATGGGCTGGGCTGGGCCTAGTGGGCCTAAGCCACATTATCTTCTACAGCAAGAGCCACTCATTGAGATCCTTTTGAGCCACCTTTTCTTGGATTTGAGATTTTAGCAACTAGGAACCTGTGTCCTGCACATTGAAAATTACTCTCATGAAGATCATTTTCTAAATCGATGTCTGGTTTCTATCCTTTTAAGAGTGAATTGGAGTTGATTGTCCGCAGTGGATAATTGAGCGACGTTTATAGTTAATTCCGCAACAGTCCCAAAAAATTTCTCCATTGATGATGACTCCACTTCTATGTGCTTCTTGGGAAGATCTGCTCTCCACGGATGCGTAGGCGAAAACGGATCTAAAATCTGACTTCAAATGGCTCTGCCATCGCAAAAGGAAACCCGGCCCTTGATTGTGGTCAAATCTGCCTTGACCAATGATGTTGACTGTGCCTTAGCTATGCTTTTTGTTGTTGTAAATGATAACATTAGCAGTTTAATGTGTGCGGTAGTTGCTGTATCAAGCTTTTGATCTGGGCTTCTTGTGGATCGGGTTGAACTTGGAGATGAACGGTTGCGGTGGGAGCTCTCTGATGCCAGGTACAGACTGCTCCTTCTTCCCTCTTCTACTTTTTTTCACTCGACAGGAGAAGGGGGGTGTGAGGGCCGAGGGGTTGCGATCGAAGGGATTGTGTGGGGATTGAGTTTCGATGGATGGAATTTCGTGTAGGGTTGGAAGCAAAAGGGGGTTTTGGGTTTTAGAGTTCGGCAGAAGTTCTACTAAGTAAAGGGAGATGGTGGGTCCAGCTGACTATGATTAGATGGGGTTTAAGGATGCCTGGATTCTGCCCGAGTGGATGATGACAGTGGAAGGGGTTGATGATAGATGGATGGATGGATAGGCCTCAATCGGCGATCAGAGGCAACGTGGATCTTCGCTCTGATACCAATTGATGCAAGCCCTAGGGTGAAGACTTACAGGAAAGTGCTAAAACACAATACGATGCCGAAGGATGTGTCTGTAGACACTTCAACACGTCTCCGCAGAAACAATAATGAGGACACATGTCAGGGATAAAACCCAAATTCTATTAATCAACTCTCTAAGAAAAAAATTCTCTTACAATGCATATAAATAGGAAAAAGAAAACTAATTAAACTAGGAAACTAAAGAAATTAGAAGCATATACTAATTAAAACTCTTAAATAAATTAGAAAAATATTGACATATAATTAGTGAATAAAATATCCTAAAAAATTACTTAGGCCCTACACATGTGGCTTGAGGTCTATCGTGCATCACCTATTTGTGGTAAGCTCTTCATGGGAGAAAGGGCATTGTGTGTTCCATCTTAGTTAGATGACTTAAAACATGATGAGAATGGGGGTTGGAGGTTGTATGTCGTCAAAACCCAAGATGAGACCAAACCTCCCTGGCCAACCTCCATAGTTGGGGTTTTGGTATGGCCAAACCCCTAGATGGGGATTTTGAGCGGAGCGAACTCCATTTTGGAGTTTAGCCAAGGACGAACTCTTCTCGGCCATGGCTGATTGTTGTGGTTCATCTTATTAGTTTTTTCACATTTCACAACTTACTACCTATTCCTTGATTATGGTAAGTATAGAAAATATATGTGCTGATGGAATTATTTGCATGATAATAGTAAGATGATGCATGTGTATTATGAATTAGGGAGTAGTAATTTGACCAACCCAAATGGGTACTTAGGTGATGCAGAACGGGCCACCATTGGTCGCACCCAAGATAGTTTTAGAATTATTTTATTTTTTAGTAGTTTACTAATTTTATTGTAAGTAGGATTAGCATTCCAATTTATTTACTTTCCTAGTTTAGATAGATTTCTTAGGCTCTAAGCTTTGTTTTATCCTAAATATATGGCATTGTAGAGATGGAAATCTCACACTTGATTATTGAATAGAATTGTGGGTTTTCCCTAAGAGAGGTGCGTCCTCGTGTTGAAATCTTTGCGGAAATAATTTGAGGTGTCTTTTGACACGTGCTTCGGCACTCAAGCAGGCCCTAACCCTAGGGACTGCATCGTTAGGAGATAGATGGACCAAAGATTGGGGTCCTAGAGTTCGGGTGAGCCCTCGATTGAGGGTTATGGCCATGGACAACATCTATGTCATGCCATAGTTGGTGGATTCCTTTCCTTAATTAGTTGCCAATGATCATAGGAATGATTTTTGCATGGTTGGTGATGCTCATTGATCTGATTTGTTATATGCTACCTATGATGCATTTGCCATTCAGTGCTATTATGAATTGTGTGGTTTTAGTTTGAATATGTTAATGGTATTTGAATGGGGGTGTAGGCACCACTAACCTAAAGGGCCCGTTTCTTTACTAGAATTCCTTAAAAGGAATTCACTATGTTGGAGTTTTTTTGGACATGATGTGACACCTTGTCCCCTGGCATTTGCAAATTCCATGTTTCTCTACAAGCATTTCAAAATTTCAGCCCCTAAAAGGTCTGAAATGACCTTTGAGAATTCAGGAATTCCAACTCCTTTGCCTTTTGGTGGAATTTATGGATGCTCAAGTACAAAGGATCATCCAAGAATTCCACTATGTTTGGGAATTCAAAAATTCACTAGAAAGGAATTCTTTGAATTCTAGCAAAGAAACAGGCCCATAAGGATTGATCTGGTGACTCGCCATACACAAAAGAATTACCAATAATGATTGGGCTAGGGGCAAGTTAAATGCAAGTCATGTGTATGGATCAGTTTCAGGATTAACTCATTATGGGAAATGAGTGCTCAGTGCAGTACACAAAACCTGTAAGGGGTGGAAAGATGTAGTATCATGTGGCATGTTCTTGGGCATCCCAAACAGCTAGCGCCTGAAGAGGAAACATAGTTTGTGGGCTACAGTGTGTAAGAACTCTTTCCTAGGAACTAATGTGAGAAACCCCTTTACGGGCAATGATGTGTGAAATCCCTTTTATGCGTAATGATGTGCAATAATGTGTGAAATCCCGTCATGGGCAATAATGTGTGGAATCTCTTTATGGGCAATAATGCGTGAAGGCCCTTTAATGGGAGATTATGTGTGAAGACGGTTCTAAGCCATGGTGTTGAGAACTTAAGTGAATATCCCATCATGGGTACTATGGATACAAAGATTCCTTTATGTTGTGGTAGGCATTATTAAATCTTAAGGGGCTTATGCTTGTGGCCAGCAATCACTATTTAGCGGTTGGGAGGTTGCCCTCCATTTAGTAACCCATGAGTTGTGTCGTCTTTTGATTGTTTATGGGCAGTTTCTTTCCACCATGTTGCTCACACGCACACACAAGTAACTAGTGCATCTATTCACTCAGTTTTCTGATTCATGGGTTGCCCCTGCCAGGTAATCATCATGTAGCAACCGGAGAGGACTGTGATGATCAAAAGACTGGATTTGACATTTCTGAAAGGAAAAAAAAAAAATCCCAGATCTGGACATATCCCAACCTTTTACTAAGACAATAATTTGCAGAGAACACACATTTGTGAGGAGGGTGAAAACGGGCTTTGAAACTATACAACTGGACCCATTGTCGTATTCATTCATGAGAAAACATTTGGAGAGGGAAATGCATCCACTTTCTTCAACATCAAGGGCATCTATACAAAAACCCAACATTCAAATGGACATCCAAACGCTAGTGTGAGTAGAAATAGTTCGGGCATTACCTTTGATGAAGATTCTACTACTCGAGCCGTTAGAAGAGGGATCATTGCTGTTGCACGGTACGGGTCGGATACGATTCTGGGGGGTAGAGACCGAGATTTCGGAGGGTTTTGTAACGGGGTTTTTCAAGATGACTGGAGATCTCGGAAAAGGTGAAGAAGAAGCGTTTTGTGACGGATTGAAGAAGGAGAATGGGGAGCAGATTGAGGAGAACAGGGCCATCCATATGAGAATTTGCCCTCCTGGTGTTTTTTTTATGTATATACATTAAAATTTAAAATGCTCATAATCACATAGCAGAAATATTTAGGTAATTTCATGCCCCAGCGTTCATTATATAACTTAAAGGGGCAGCTCACTTCAGTCGACGGAGGTTATAGATTTGAAAAAACTGCCCTATCACATTGGGCTATAGGAGAGTTTATATAACTTTTTTCTAAATCCGTTGAGATTAGTCCAGCCCAAAAGATAAAGAGTTTACATAACTTTTTTTTGGATCCGAAGGAATTAGTCCGGCCCAAAAGATTGAGAACCCTCCAATAGTTTTAAAAAAAAATGTTCATTATAATAAAGAGCTGCTAATGTCACTCAGAAAGCTTCTCATCTATTTTTTAGCTTTTTGCATATGCCCCCCTAAGGTTTGTAGGATTTGTAAATAGGCTCCTATGATTTTAGTATTTGTAAATAGACCCCTATTTTTTCAATTTAATACCTTTTGTGTCCTCAAAATCAATAGCCTTCCAACCACCAAAGGTTTTTAGAATGAAATGAAACTTTTTTCAATCTCTTTATCGCTATATGCATAAATTTAAAAGCTTGGACTTATTTTTCTCTAAAGCTTGTAACATTAATAATTATATTTAGTGGGAGAGAAAAACCGCATATAAATCTATTTTTATCGGTATAGGGCCTATTTAATTAGATTCAATTCAATCATAATGACAATGAAAGCACGTGCTTATAGTTGGTTATAATTTATTCGATCAATCCATGATGGACCGCGCTCCTGCTCGGTTCTACCGAGGTCGGCGGACGTGGGAGTCCGTCGGGTCCGACCCTTTCGTAACCGGGGGGCAAGGGCGTGCATCAACATTTCTTTTTTTGTGTGGGTGTGCCAGATTTTCTATTTGACTTGGAATTGCAAGTGGTGATCCAGAGATCAACCTTCGCAAGTAAAAAGGAAATCAACTTCTTTCAAGTTTTCCATTGCACATATATTTAAGAAAAGAGACATTTTATTGGTTTGCCGTGAAAGGCGATTTTTTTGGCATTTATAGCCGATTTTGACGTTTATAGCCGATTTTTGGCGTTTATAGCCGATTTTGGCGTTTATAGCCGATTTACAATCCTTATCAATAATGAAAGACAAGAGTTGTGATTTTTGTCTCTTTTGAAAAAATACAAACTACAATGAAAAGCAAGAAAAGTATGATCTAACTTCTCAGGAGATTGTGGGGGACCCGTTTAGATTGACGGTCGTAAGCCATATGTGGGCTTCGCCAGCATCCATGCAGATGAGAACAGAGGATGCTATTGATTCGCTTGGCTTGGCTATAACCTCAGGTTTTTAGAGAACAAAGACCAAAAGAAGGTCCTATGTCCAATAAAAAGCCGAGTAGACGGGCTTGAAAAGCCATGTCTAAGCCATTGGCGGCAGAAGGAGAAGGCAAGGACCTTGGGGGGGTACCCCCCCCCCAAGGGACTTTTGTCACCTTGTAGCGGTGGTCGGTGTAGGATTTCCGCAGAGTTTTCTTTCTTAGATTTCTGATGCCTCTTTCTGTCTGAGTTTCCGGATTTTCTGCAGTCTATTGTCTGTGTGTCTGCTCTTCTTTCTTCTTGGAGAGCTCTCCTATTTATAGGCTTTTAGGTAGCCATTTAGGAGGGTTTATGAGCTTTGATTGTCATAAAGCTACATAAAGGGAGGAGTTACAAAATTGAATTCTTTATTTTGTAACTCCTTTTTCTTGGCTTCTGATTGGCCGGAGGAGATTGAGGGCATTTAATCGCCTTTAATCGCCATGATGGGAGGAGTTTCATGGGTTAAATGCCATGAATCTCTTGACTTGTAACTCCCGGATGCTTGCTTCTGATTGGTCCGTCCAAAGAAATGGATTAATGACTGTAATAAAGCTAGTCAATTAATCGCATTAAGTGGTCGCCAAGCATCTGAAGAGTCGCGGGCCGTGCCGTCTCTTTTGGGATTCTTCTGGCGATGATCATCGATGGATCTTCATGTAGATCGACATCGGATGACCATGTAATTTCAGGTGTTTGTTGCCAACAGCAGGTTGGTGCCATCTGTCCTGTCGATTTCTCGATCGGTCGGGTAGAAAGCACACTTTTTTTGGTTGACCGGGTGGCGATCAATATTGTTTTCGATACTCTTGATGATTGACCCGTGTTTTGGACGGATGTCAGAGGATTTGGTGTCTCAAAAGTATGAATTTTGGAAAATACCAGAGGCTAGGCGCTTCGAATCGCGAAGAAACGGCGAAAACCGGAGTTTCCGGGGCCTTCCCGGCGACCCCGAGCTCCAGGGTCGCCGGCGACCCTGGGGGTTTTCCCCCTTTTTGTCCCGTTTTGTGTCCGTTTTTGCTGTTTTTCGATTCTTTTTTCTTCTGTATTTTTCCTTGACATTTTTGATCATTTATTGGCCTGATTTCCCTGTAGGAAACCTGATGAGAATCCTTGCATTTTATTTTGCAAAGTTTCCAATTTCCTGAGAAAGCCGAAGACTTTGTCGCGCAGAGCTGCCGATTTTCCGTCAGAAGCTGAAACTGGGTCAAACGATGTCGGAATGACCTGAAATTTAGTGTGAAGCCTCTTGAGCAATAAATAAGACCAACCATAGGCTTTTGTTTGAGTTTTGAAGCCGTTTGGGGTCCTATCACCAGTAGACTCGCTTTTATCGCGATGAAGATGTCGCGGTTTGATGTGCGGTCAACCGATGTCCGATTGACTTGAAATTTGACAGGGAACCTATTGGAGTCATTTTTAGATGATCCATAGGCTCTGTCTTGGAAATCATGGTCCCGGAGAGCTTTGCCGCCGAGAGGCCTGATTTGGCTTCCGAGCGTCAAACTATGGTCAAATGTTGTCGAAATGACCTGAAATTTGACGTGTAGCCCTTTATAAGCATTTTGAAGCTGTCCATGTGCTCTATCTGATGAGTAATGGCCTCGGTGGTTCTCGCCGCCGAGAGGCTTGATTTAGCTGTTCGAGGGTTGATGTAGGGTGATGAGAATGCAAAATGTTATCTTTTTCTCCATTAATGTTTAGTCCTTTATACTTATTTGATGCCTAAATGTACTCACTATTCTTATATTTTGCTTTAGGATGCAAATGGAGGTGTTGTGTGCAAAACAAAGCTAATTGAGTGATTCTTGACAGTTTTGACATCGCTTCGTAATTTGGGCATAACTCTCTCCTCCGAACTCCAATTGAGATGATTCAAGATGCTATGGAACGCCAAGAAAAGGATCTACAACTTTTATGTTTTGAGTTTTGAGATATTCTTGCTGAATCAAGAAGTTTCTAGATCTGATTTGTAAGAGAAGTATTCATATTTGATGCTAAATGGATGAAGAATCAAGCAGAAGGGCATTGTGGTAAATTTGATGAAATCAGGAGTTTCCCGGAACATATCCAATATTGGGCTCATATTGTCCGGAACGAAAAATGGTGCAACTTTAATTCTTGGTTCAAATCCAACAGAAGCCCGAGTGAGAAGATATGATCCAGAAAGGAAGTTTGACTAAGTTAGAATTTTAAATAATTTTTTATTCATCCTTCACCCTCACGTCTCCATCTCTCATACTGTCATACGCATTCTCTTTCCAATGCATATCATCTCCTCCAACGCCACCTCATCTTTCAAATCCATCTTTCCCTCTAATCTCACACAAGCTACTTTCCTTATCTAATTATACTTTCTATGTTTTCTCTTATCTCCTTATTTAGTTCTTATCCATCTCCACTTCTCAAAAAACGATTTTCAACCCATCTGTCTTTCTAATTTCTCTTTCACGTCATTCTTTCATCTCCAAAATTTTCTCCCTCTTCCTCAAAGACAACCCATCACATGGACCCACCTCACCTTATTTCTCTCATCTCTCTACCATACATTCAATCTATAAATAATCCACTCCATTCAAAAAGTCAGAACATTCTCCACAGTACCTTCCCATTACACGTTTTTCTCTCTCTTTCTTTTCTACTATTTTCTTTGCAAGTTAGTATGGCCCTGCGTGGCTAATTTTATGTTATTGGTTGAAGAAGACTGAAGCCTTGGAATAAATACTGTGAGATCTAATTTAATTTTTTTATTCATAGGGTCAAACGTTGTCGGTTTGACTCGGAACTTGACGTGGAGCCTCTTGGATGTATTTTAAGACCATCCATCGGCTCTGATCAAAGATTTGGTGTCTCCGATGCTTTCGCCGCCGAGAGCTCCTTTTCGGCTGTCGGAGAAGCGAAGTTAGGCCAAATGATTTTGAAATGGCCCGAAACTTCTTGTGTACTCCTCTTTTGGCTGTCTTGAATGATCTTACAGTTTTTGTTTGATTCTGACAAGATTTGATTTTTTGGAAGTAGCCTTGCCTATTTATGGCAGGTTGCGACTTCATGTAGCTCTTTGGATCTTGAAGAGGCAAAGTGACATTTTTGGTGTCAACAAATGCCTCCTCGAGGTACAGCGACGAGTTCCTTAACTTTTGTAGTCGATGTGCCTCAAAGAGATTTTTGAAGGAGAGCCTGTAACTTGACCAAGAGTCTTTGAGCAGTCTTTCTTTTTGGTATTTGTAGCCTTTTGAGCTTCCAGGGGAATTTTATGGTAGTGAAAGGGATCACGTACCATCTCGAGGCAAAGTTTTGAAGATGACATCAAGGATGTGGATTTGGGTTTTGACCTTGTGACCTAACAGGCTGTATGTGGCAGGTTAGGGGGTCGGGTTTAGTTTTGATCGTGTGACCCAACAAGCTGTATGTGGAATGTTGGGGGATCAATTTTGGTTTTGATCTTACGACCTAACAGGCTATATGTGGCAAGTTAGGGGATCAGGTTTTGGTTTTTGGTTTTGGTCTTGTGACCCAACAAGCTATATGTGGCAAGTTAGGAGACCAGGATTTGGTTTGATTTTTGTGGAATGTCAATTTCAAGATTTTGGCTCAATTTGGTATATGAGGCTGGATGGTTTGATTTTTGGAAGCTCATGGGGCTTGAAATTCTTTTTGTATGGCTGAATCAACTCAAAAGAGGCATGGAACCATTTTTGTATGCTCTTGGTAAGAGGGATTTCTCTTTGACTAAAAGCCTAAATTTTTTTTTTTTTTTTGTGCCTAGGTGGTCAAACCTGGCTCATATGGGCTAACCCATGGGACCTTAAGCTTTTGAAATGGCTTAGATCTCATATGGTGTCATTTTTGTAAAGAATATCAAAAAATATCTCATTTGGATTGAGAATATCTAAGAATATCTTTACTTGGAGAGAATCTCTCATATTCCCTTTATTTTGGAATAGGATATCTCAAGATATCTTTCTTTTAGGAAAGAATCCTTCATTGATCCTATCTATTGGGAGAAAATCTCTCATTGATTTCTTTTTGGGAGAAAATCCTTCAAGATATCTTTCTTTTGGGAAAGAATCTTTCTAATCTCTTTCTTTTGGTAAGGTTAGTACTAATTAGTAACACTTACCTCTTTCTTCTTTCCATCTTTGGTTTGCTCTCTTCTATAAAAGCAAGGAGGAGGTTGGATCTCTTGCTCTTATTACTTTCTTTTGCAATAATCTCAAGAGGTCTTTAAGACCAAGAGTTCTTCTTCTTCAAGATCTTCAAGACTTTTCTTCTTCTTCTCCATCAATGGCTTCAAGTAAGTTCCCTTTTTCAAGAAAACTCCATTGTAGGAAAAATAAAAAGTTCTTCTTTCTTTTTTTTTTTTTGTTTCTTTCTTTTTCTTTTCTTTTTTTTTTCTTTTCCACATGTATGCTTCTTTTTTTTTCACACGTTTTTTTTTTTCTTCTTTCTTTTTTTTTCATGTTTTGTTGTTTTTTTTTTTGTGGGCCGTATGGACATATTCGTACGGATCTGGCCGTACGGCCACGTGGCATGTGGGCCATCCCCTTTTTTTTTGTTTTCTTTCCCTTTTTTTTTTGAGAAAGTTTCTTTTCATTTTTCTTTTTTTTTTGTTTTCTTTCCCTACTTTTTTTTCAAGAAAGTTTCTTTTCTTTTTTCTTTTTTTTGCTCATCATAATAATGCCCCCTTTTTTTTTTGGCAAACCTAGATGTTCATGCATGCATTCAATTGTAAATTAAATTTGTAGCATGATGTGATAGCATACCTGAAAGTTTTCGCAATTTTGGGAATTTGGAGCGCGCAGCGATGTTGAGCCCTTCCTGATTTTGCGGAGACTTTGAGGTTTCGAAAGTTTGGAGTTTCGAAGCTCGCAGCGATGTTGAGCCCATCTTCAAGCTTTCTTATTTTTTTCGGGATAGTTCCTTTTCTTCGGAATTGCCCCGTCATCATGTCAAAATTTCGCCAGATTTTTTTTTTAGCGAGATTCTGTCATTTTGATGTTTGATCTTTTTCTTTTCCATCCTTTTCAGGTGGTTCCTCCAGAACGAACAAGGGTAAAGAGCCTGCTACAAGCGTACCTCGTCGATCTTCTAGATCTTCTAATCCGGCCGTTCAGCAGGCTTTTGAGAAGGTCCAGTATGTTGAGAGAAATCTGGAAGAGTGCGACTCCCTCAACAGAGATGAGATGAGGCAGCGACTGATCGCTCTCAAGGGAGAGGAATTCTATAAGATCATGGTAAGCAGTCGTCCATGGGTGATGGAAGATCAGAGCGTTTTGCCCAAGCCTACCTTCTTCTTTGGTGATGCAGTCCCTGATGACATGACATACCAGAGGAGATGTTTTCAGTTTTCTGATGACATGACATACCAGAGGAGATGTTTTCAGTTTTCTTTCACAGCAGATGGTGAGAAGAAGACTGTTGCTACCCAGTCGACGTTTGATCGCACCGTCTCGATCATGAGCCTTGCCCCCACGTGCTCTAAGAGGGAAGATCCTCCAAGCTGGGTGAGAAGGACAAATATAATCAAGACCGGGGTTTTTGTTGGCGGTTCTCCTGGATATACGGAGAGGTCGTCTGTTGACATGGATCTGTTGATGCCATCCAGCGGCTACCAGGGCTCTGATTATCCGTCGGTCGATTTGAGACCGGTGGGCCTTGGTATTTTTAGCGGTGACGGCAGCAATTGGATCAAGCCTTTCCGACTTCGTGGCCGCTTCAATGCTGACTCCGAGTGGAAGTCTTGGGCTGATCGCGTCCTGCTGATTGGTGGTGCCGTTTTGAAGAATGCTAGGATTTTTGATGCGGTCCGCGCCTTTAGGGAGACCGTGATCTTTTCCGACGAGGCCTTCATGGCTATGCTGGAATCATTCCTCCCACAAACCAATACCTTCGTTGTGACGAATGGTGAGATTAGTTTTTCTTTGAAGGAGCTGAGCGCCGTTACTGGATTGCCCATCCTCGGGAAACTCTATGAGGAGTTTATGCCGATTGACAGCGTCCTTGAGGGGCAGTCTGAGGAGTTCAGGCTTCTGTACTTTCAGCTCGTCGCCTTCTATGATTTTTTGAAGGAGAAGGAGGGTTTGAAAGTTAGATCCAGCAGTTGGAAGAGTTTTAGCTCTTCATTCCCCAATTTTTCTGATAGCAGGGAGTCTTCTGATAGCGTGACCCAAGAAGCCAGAGCTCAGGATCCAAGTTCAAAGAAGATCTTGGCCATGCAAGAAGAGTTGAGAGATTTCTGTGCAAGTACAAACGCCATATGTCCTGACATTGCACTGCGGAGAGATCTCGTTGTTTACCTCACTTATTGGCTTGGTGAGGCTGTTTTTGCTGGAGGAGATGGAACGCACATCAGGCCGCATTGTATTTTTCCGGCTTGTCAGATGGCGTTTGGAGAGGAGCTTGCTTTGGTGCCAGCTCTTTACTCCTACCTGTGTACCGAACTGCAGGCTACTGCTTTTTTGGTTCGGCTTGGGCTTCCCATGAATAGGGTATTTTCAGCCCATATCTTTTATTCATGGTATGTATACCACTGTCCTGGCTTCCACCGGCTGGGTGGTGCACAGGATGATGATCCTCTGATGATTCGACTGGCTAAGGGCAAAGCCGTGTCCGAATCACTTTTGTTTGCCCGCATGAGGATCCGACGGTTCAGGGACGTCGAGATGGGGCAGTCTTCAGTGAAGCTTTATCCGGAGTTGCTGAAGAAGGCTTTTGATTTTGGTGCCTCCCAAGACTCTACCAGGGCGGGGTCGGGAAGGCATTATTCCTTGACGAATGCAGAGAGAGAGTGGCTTTTCAGCATACGTGTCGGCACGATGGTGTACCGTAGACATCTTTTCGTCGACATCCAGCCGTATGTACCCTCTCGCTTTGCCTTGCAGCTGGGCTTTTCTCAAGGCGTTTTTGGAGCGCCTTCAAGCATGGTGAAGCGCTTTGGAGGCTTACAGGACGGGAGAAATGCATGGGCTTTCTATAGTGTTGAAGACACTACAGCCATGATTTCTTATCCTGTGTTGCTGACTTCCCGGACTGCCGGCTTTGCGAAGTGGTTCGCGGAGAGCTTTTCGGCATATCGGGGGCTTTCCAAGAAGGAGCTTGATGTGAAGCTAGCATCTGGAAAGGGCCTTGGAAAGTCGGATGGCGTCCGGCGAGAGGAAGTTTGGGCCTTCCTTTCTGGAGAGAAGCACAAGATAGGCTTTCTCGGTGACCAGGGCGTCATCGGTTCTGAAGCTGTTTGAGAAATACCTGATGAGGCTTTAGAGCAGCTAGAACAGGAGGAAGCCGAACTTGGTGCTTGGATGCAAGCGGCACAGAGGCAAGCTTTCGTGGAGTCTACTGGCAAGAGTAGACCATCCAGTGAGGAGTTAAGTGGGAAACCTGACTCTGACAGCGGGGCAGGTTCCTCGAAGAAGCGAGCCCGCCGGGGTAAGAGGGGGAGGAGTCATCATCGCAGCAAGGGGCAGCATGAGGACTCTCCTCACTTGGAAGTTCCTCTTACTATTAATGAGGATGTGCCAGTGGATGCTGACGAGCCTCCAGAGAAGAGAAGCCGAGAAGAAGAGACCGTCGGTGAAGGTATGATTCTTCCTTTTTCTCTTTCCATTTCTTTTCATGGGATTTTTTTTTCCATGTTATGATTTGCTTCTTGTTTCTGCTTTTCTCTGTTTTTTTTTTTAGCAGAGGAAGACTTGATGATGCCTGAGGTTCCGGTCGATGAGGTGGTGACGGATCCTGTCGGGGCTCCTGAAGAAGAACCGAGGGACTCTGGAGTGATTCCAGAGTCTCCAATTGGTATGACTTCTCTCTTTTTTTTTTCTTTTTTTTCTTCTTTTTTTTTTTGTCTGTGACTTCTCAAGGGAGAGGAATTCTATAAGATCATGGTAAGCAGTCGTCCATGGGTGATGGAAGATCAGAGCGTTTTGCCCAAGCCTACCTTCTTCTTTGTGATGCAGTCCCTGATGACATGACATACCAGAGGAGATGTTTTCAGTTTTCTTTCACAACAAATGGTGAGAAGAAGACTGTTGTTACCCGGTCGACGTTTGATCGCACCGTCTCGATTCTGAGCCTTGCCTCCGCGTGCTCTAAGAGGGAAGATCCTCCAAGCTCTGGGTGAGAAGGACAAATGTAATCAAGACCGGGGTTTTTGTTGGCGGTTCTCCTGGATATACGGAGAGGTCGCCTGTTGACATGGACTTGTTGATGCCATCCAGCGGCTACCAGGGCTCTGATTATCCGTCGGTCGATTTGAGACCGGTGGGCCTTGGTATTTTCAGAAGTGACGGCAACAATTGGATCAAGCCTTTTCGACTTCATGGCCGTTTCAATGCTGACTCCGAGTGGAAGTCTTGGGCTGATCGCGTCCTGCTGATTGGTGGTGCCGTTTTGAAGAATGCCAGGATTTTTGATGCGGTCCGCGCCTTTAGGGAGACCGTGATCTTTTCCGACGAGGCCTTCATGGCTATGCTGGAATCATTCCTCCCACAAACCAATACCTTCGTTGTGACGAATGGTGAGATTAGTTTTTCTTTGAAGGAGCTGAGCGCCATTACTGGATTGCCCATCCTCGGGAAACTCTATGAGGAGTTTATGCCGATTGACAGCGTCCTTGAGGGGCAGTCTGAGGAGTTCAGGCTTCTGTACTTTCAGCTCGTCGCCTTCTATGATTTTTTGAAGGAGAAGGAGGGTTTGAAAGTTAGATCCAGCAGTTGGAAGAGTTTTAGCTCTTCATTCCCCAATTTTTCTGATAGCAGGGAGTCTTCTGATAGCGTGACCCAAGAAGCCGGAGCTCAGGATCCAAGTTCAAAGAAGATCTTGGCTATGCAAGAAGAGTTGAGAGATTTCTGTGCCAGTACAAACGCCATATATCCTGACATTGCACTGCGGAGAGATCTCGCTGTTTACCTCACTTATTGGTTTGGTGAGGCTATTTTTGCTGGAGGAGATGGAACGCACATCAGGCCGCATTGTATTTTTCCGGCTTGTCAGATGGCGTTTGGAGAGCAGCTTGCTTTGGTGCCAGCTCTTTACTCCTATCTGTGTACCGAACTGCAGGCTGCTGCTTTTTTGGTTCGGCTTGGGCTTCCCATGAATAGGGTATTTTCAGCCCACATCTTTTATTCGTGGTATGTATACCACTGTCCTGGCTTCCACCGGCTGGGTGCTGCACAGGATGATGATCCTCTGATGATTCGACTGGCTAAGGGCAAAGCCGTGTCCGAATCACTTTTGTTTGCCCGCATGAGGATCCGACGGTTCAAGGATGTCGAGATGGGGCAGTCTTCAGTGAAGCTTTCTCCGGAGTTGCGGAAGAAGGCTTTTGATTTTGGTGCCTCCCGAGACTCTACCAGGGCGGGGTCGGGAAGGCATTATTCCTTGACGAATGCAGAGAGAGAGTGGCTTTTCAGCATACGTGTCGGCACGATGGTGTACCGTAGACATCTTTTCGTCGACATCCAGCCGTATGTACCCTCTCGCTTTGCCTTGCAGCTGGGCTTTTCTCAAGGCGTTTTTGGAGCGCCTTCAAGCATGGTGAAGCGTTTTGGAGGCTTACAGGATGGGAGAAATGCATGGGCTTTCTATAGTGCTGAAGACACTACAGCCATGATTTCTTATCCTGTGTTGCTGACTTCCCGGACTGCCGGCTTTGCGAAGCGGTTCGCGGAGAGCTTTTCGGCATATCGGGGGCTTTCCAAGAAGGAGCTTGATGTGAAGCTAGGCATCTGGAAAGGGCCTTGGAAAGTCGGATGGCGTCCGGCGAGAGGAAGTTTGGGCCTTCCTTTCTGGAGAGAAGCACAAGATAGGCTTTCTCGGTGACCAGGGCGTCATCGGTTCTGAAGCTGTTTGAGAAATACCTGATGAGGCTTTAGAGCAGCTAGAACAGGAGGAAGCCGAACTTGGTGCTTGGATGCAAGCGGCACAGAGGCAAGCTTTCGTGGAGTCTACTGGCAAGAGTAGACCATCCAGTGAGGAGTTAAGTGGGAAACCTGACTCTGACAGCGGGGCAGGTTCCTCGAAGAAGCGAGCTCGCCGGAGTAAGAGGGGAGGAGTCATCATCGCAGCAAGGGGCAGCATGAGGACTCTCCTGACTTGGAAGTTCCTCTTACTATCAATGAGGATGTGCCAGTGGATGCTGACGAGCCTCCAGAGAAGAGAAGCCGAGAAGAAGAGACCGTCGGTGAAGGTATGATTCTTCCTTTTTCTTTTTCCATTTCTTTTCATGGGATTTTTCCATGTTCTGATTTGCTTCTTATTTCTGCTTTTCTTTTTTTTTCTTTTTTTTTAGCAGAGGAAGACTTGGCGATGCCTGAGGTTCCAGTCGATGAGGTGGTGATGGATCCTGTCGAGGCACCTGAAGAAGAACCGAGGGACTCTGGAGTGAATCCAGAATCTCCAATTGGTACGACTTCCCTTTTTTTTTCTTTTTTTTTGTCTGTGACTTGGTTTGCTAACACATTTCTTGCCAGCTGACTTGCCACAGGATTCCGATGACTTTGAACCCTCGATGGACGCAAATGTTGATGATGCTTCCAATGAGTTCATGGAGGAGGAAAGTGTTCCGCCAGTCGTCGAAGAAGGTATTTTGTAGTTATAACCCTGATAATGATTTTCAAACAGGATCATATTCATACCTTTTTGTGTTTCTTTGGCAGGTTTTGAAGTGACAGAGGAGGGTCCATCGCTTCCTTCAGAACCAGAGCAAGGGATGCCGGAGGTTGATCCAGAGGTAGAGACTCCTGGGACCAGTTCTGACAATGTTGAGGAGATACCTCGTGCTGAGATTCCTTCCCGAGCAGGAGCAGCTTCAACTGGAAAGAGTTCTTTTGTTACTCTTCCAACAGATGATGATATGAGCGGCCGACCAACGGAGTTGGGCGAATCTTCAGCTGGGCCATCTCTTCTTTTTGCGAAGAAGGTGGTGGTGCGAGTTCTGAGCTCTTGGATTGAGACTCTGCTTTCTGGGCACTTAGATGCTGGATTTGGGATGATCCAGCATGTGCGTGAGATTCTCGGTGATGCTGAAGAGGCTGGTCTAGATGTCACAAGTGCCAGGGCGATCGTTGATAGGATCATTGAGCTGGGTGACAGGTGGTTTGAGACCATTGGTTTTCCTGATGATCAGTTCTTCAAGGAGATGTTCCTGGACCCTGCGAATATGGCTCAGTCTAACCTGAATGAGGCTACAAAAAGCAGGAAGTAGGTAGTCCGAGAGAAGAACTTAGAAGAGCTAAACATCATTGGGCTGACATATGACCTGAACATCCTTGATAGGGAGGTCGATGAGGCCAGGAGACGTCTTGAGCATCTGCAGGCACAAGTCGCTGCCAAGTGGATTGCAATAACAGAGGCTCGTGAAAGGGAGACTGCTCTGATTCACAGGGTTGCAGATGCCGATCGGGTTCTCAAAAGGAAGTCTGATGAGAATAAACAATGGCGAACAGCTCGAGATAAGCTTCCTGGTGCGAAAGAAGGGGTACAGCCCACTCCAGCATCTCATGGTAAATTCCTGAAGAAGCGTGCCTTGGAATCCTTGACGGCTGAGGCTAAAAGTTTGCTTGAGGAGCTGAACTCTTTGCTGGAGACCATTTTTGATTGAGCTCCTGTATTTTTTTTAACAGAAACCATCCTTCTCCCTTTCTTGGTACCACTTGTATTTTTTTGGTACTTATTTTTTTGTAGTGCTTGTGAACACTTTCTCTTTTTTTTTGTACCACATGTATATTTTTTTTGGTACTCTTTTTTTTGTTATCCCTACGCTCACTTGAATCTTTTTGTGATAAAAGTAATTGCTAAATGGGATTTGATCAAAAGGTTGTCATTTTGTGAAAATCTTTTGTCAAATGATTGTTTTGGCATGGAAGCCAGGTTTTTGTTTGTGGCATGGAAGCCAATTTTGGCATGAGAGCCAGCTTTTCTTGTGGCATGATGGACCGCGCTCCTGCTCGGTTCCTACCGAGGTCGGTGGACATGGGAGTCCGTTTGGTTCCGACCCTTTCGTAACCGGGGGGCAGGGGCGTGCATCAACATTTCTTTTTTTGTGAGGGTGTGCCAGATTTTCTATTTTACTTGGAATTGCAAGTGGTGATCGGAGATCAACCTTCGCAAGTAAAAAGGAAATCAACTTCTTTCAAGTTTTCCATTGCACATATATTTAAGAAAAGAGACATTTTTCTTGGTTTGCCGTGAAAGGCGATTTTTTTTGGCATTTATAGCCGATTTTGGCGTTTATAACCGATTTTGGCGTTTATAGCCGATTTACAATCCTTATCAACAATGAAAGACAAGAGTTGTGATTTTTGTCTCTTTTGAAAAAATACAAACTACAAAGAAAAGCAAGAAAAGGAGGATCTAACTTCTCAGGAGATTGTGGGGGACCCGTTTAGATTGACGGTCGCAAGCCATATGTGGGCTTCGCCATCATCCATGCAGATGAGAACAGAGGATGCTATTGATTCGCTTGGCTTGGCTATAACCTCAGGTTTTTAGAGGACAAAGACCAAAAGGAGGTCCTATGTCCAATAAAAAGCCGAGTAGACGGGCTGAAAAGCCACATCTAAGCCATTGGAGGCAGGAGGAGAAGGCAAGGACCTTGGGGGGGGGGGTACCCCCCAAGGGACTTTTGTCACCTTGTAGCGGTGGCCGGTGTAGAACTTCCGCAGAGTTTTCTCTCTTTTCCTTCTCTGAATTTCTGTGCTTCTGTCTGTCTGTGTGTTTGTGCTTTTTTCTGATGATCCTTTCTTCTTGGAGAGCTCTCCTATTTATAGGCTTTTAGGTAGCCATTTAGGAGGGTTTATGAGCTTTGATTGTCATAAAGCTACATAAAGGGAGGAGTTCCAAAATTGAATTCTTTATTTTATAACTCATTTTTCTTGGCTTCTGATTGGCCGGAGGAGATTGAGGGCATTTAATCGCCTTTAATCGCCATGATGGGAGGAGTTTCATGGGTTTTAATGCCATGAATCTCTTGACTTGTAACTCCCGGATGCTTGCTTCTGATTGGTCCGTCCAAAGAAATGGATTAATGACTGTAATAAAGCTAGTCAATTAATCGCATTAAGTGGTCGCCGAGCATCTGAAGAGTCGCGGGCCGTGCCATGTCTTTTGGGATTCTTCTGGCGATGATCATCGATGGATCTTCATGTAGATCGACATCGGATGACCATGTAATTTCAGGTGTTTGTTGCCAACAGCAGGTCGGTGCCATCTGTCCTGTCGATTTCTCGATCGGTCGGGTAGAAAGCACACTTTTTTTGGTTGACCGGGTGGCGATCAATATTGTTTTCGATACTCTTGATGATTGACCCGTGTTTTGGACGGATGTCAGAGGATTTGGTGTCTCAAAAGTATGAATTTTGGAAAATACCAGAGGCTAGGCGCTTCGAATCGCGAAGAAACGGCGAAAACCGGATGAAGACTTGATGATGCCTGAGGTTCCGGTCGATGAGGTGGTGACGGATCCTGTCGGGGCTCCTGAAGAAGAACCGAGGGACTCTGGAGTGATTCCAGAGTCTCCAATTGGTATGACTTCTCTCTTTTTTTTCTTTTTTTTTTTGTCTGTGACTTGGTTTGCTAACACATTTCTTGCCAGCTGACTTGCCACAGGATTCCGATGACTTTGAATCATCGATGGACGCAAATGTTGATGATGCTTCCGATGAGTTCATGGAGGAAGAAAGTGTTCCACCAGTCGTCGAAGAAGGTATTTTGTAGTAATAACCCTGATAATGATTTTCAAACAGGATTATATTCATACCTTTTTGTGTTTCTTTGGCCGATTTAGAAGTGACAGAGGAGGATCCGTCGCTTCCAGAGCAAGGGATGCCAGAGGTTGATCCAGAGGTAGAGACTCTTGGGACCAGCTCTGACAATGTTGAAGAGATTCCTCGCGCTGAGATTCCTTCCCGAGCAGGAGTAGCTTCAGCTGGAAAGAGTTCTTTTGTTACTCTTCCAATAGATGATGACATGAGCAGCCGACCAACGGAGTTGGGCGAATCTTCAGCTGGGCCATCTCTTCTTTTTGCGAAGAAGGTGGTGGTGCGAGTTCTGAGCTCTTGGATTGAGACTCTCTTTTCTGGGCACTTGGAAGCCGGATTTGGCATGATCCAGCATGTGCAGGAGATTCTCAGTGATGCCGAAGAGGCTGGTCTGGATGTCACAGGTGCCAGGGCGATCGTTGATAGGATCATTGAGCTGGGTGACAAGTGGTTTGAGACCATGGGTTTTCCTGACGATCAGTTCTTCAAGGAGATGTTCTTGGACCCTGCGGATAAGGCTCAATCTAACCTGGATGAGGCTACAGAAAGCAGGAAGCAGGCAGTCGGAGAGAAGAACTTAGATGAGCTAACCATCATTGGGCTGACACATGACCTTAACATCCTTGATAGGGAGGTCGATGAGGCCAGGAAACGCCTTGAGCAATTGCAGGCACAAGTCGCTGCCAAGTGGACTGAAATAACAGAGGCTCGTGAAAGGGAGACTGCTCTGATTCACCGGGTTGCGGATGCCAATCGAGTTCTCAAAAGGAAGTCTGATGAGAACAAACAATGGAAAACCGCTCGGGGGAAGCTTCCTGGTGCGAAAGAAGGGTTACAGCCCACCCCAGCATCTCATGGCAGGTTCCTGAAGAAGCGTGCCTTCGAATCCTTGACGGATGAGGCCAAAAGCTTGCTTAAGGAGCTGAACTCTTGGCTGGAGACCATTTTTGATTGAGCTTCTGTTTTTTTTTTTTTATAACAGAAACTATCCCCTTTTCTCTTTTTTGGTACCACTTGTATTATTTTTTTTTTGTACTTATTTTTTGTAGTGCTTGTGAACACTTTTTTTTTTTTGGTACCACATGTATTTTTTTTGGTACTCTTTTTTTTTTTATAGTGCTTGTGAACACTTTCTTTTTTTTTTTTGGTACCACATGTATTTTTTGGTACTCTTTTTTGTAGTGCTTGTGAACACTTTCTTTTTTTTTTGTTATCCCTACGCTCACTTGAATCTTTTTGTGATAAAAGTAATTGCTAAATGGGATGCTCTTTTTTTTTTTTGTTATCCCTACGCTCACTTGAATCTTTTTGTGATAAAAGTAATTGCTAAATGGGATTTGATCAAAAGGTTGTCATTTTGTGAAAATCTCTTGTCAAATGATTGTTTTGGCATGAAAGCCAGGTTTTTGTTTGTGGCATGGAAGCCAATTTTTTTGTGGCATCTATAGCCAGTTTTGGTGGCATTGATAGCCGGTTTGTTTTGTGGCATCTATAGCCGGTTTTTGGTGGCATTGATAGCCTGTTTTGTTTAGGTGGCATTGATAGCCGGTTTTTTTTTTTTGAAATCCAAGTTTTTTGTTTGTGGCATTGATAGCCGGTTTTGTTTTGGTGGCATTGATAGCCGGTTTGTGGCATTTATAGCCTGTTTTGATGGCATTTATAGCCGGTTTGGTTTTCAAAAATGCAAGTATCGACTAAAAGTCGCCTCCCTGTTGAATGTTCTTGCAAGTATCGATGGAATGTCGCATCCTTGCTCATTCGGTTGCGAGTATCGATGGAATGTCGCATCCTCACGGATTTGGGTGCAAGTATCGATGGAATGTCGCATCCTTGCTTTTCAAAAATTTTGGTTTTGCGGGTACTGACTTGATGTCGTTTCCCCATGATTTTTGAAATTTGTGGTTTTTTCGAACCTTTGGGTTATGGATATCAACTGAAATGTCGCGTCTCCATGGTTTTTTAGGTTTTTTCGAACCTTTGAAATTTGGGTTGTGGATATCAACTGAAATGTTGCGTCTCCACAGTTTTTTAGGTTTTTTCGAACCTTTGAAATTTGGGTTGTGGATATCAACTGAAATGTTGCATCTCCACAGTTTTGGATTTTGCAAGTACCGACGAAATGTCGCTTCCCTGCGATTTTGGAAGTGTTGAACGTGGTTCGTATGCTTCCGATTTGTGCGAGTATCGACTAAGCGTCGCTTCCTCGCGGTTTTTTGAAAAACCATTTTTTTTTTTGTTTAAAGACACGAGGGTCATAAGTTTTGACCTAAAACCATTTTGGTGGTAAAAGGCAGGGTGGACTAGGGTGGAAATCCCTGAATCCGGATTTTGTTTCAAACCATGAATTTTGGGTTCAAGGGTTCAAAATTTTGGTCAAGTTAGGGAAAGGTTCCTAAACTTGGATATATTTTTTTTTGAACAATGAAACGATGAAAGTAAGCATTGTTTTAAATTTCTAGAACTTTCAACATTTGATATGAAAATTCTAAAAAAAGGGTGGGTTTAGCGAGCGTGTACCTGGAAACCGATTTTGGCCGTACAGGCATTGCTCTTACCCAGTTGGGTAAGTCTTCAAGGGTAGTACCGCTTTAAAAACTTGCCGTTGATGGGCAGCATACATCTGTCACCTTCCATGTTTAGGAGTGCGTATGCGCCGTTGGAGAAAACCTTGTGGATGACGTAGGGTCCCTCCCATTTTGGCTCAAATTTACCTTTGGACTTGTGAGCGAAGACCATTGGTCTTTTTACCGCAAGAACTAAGTCACTCTTTTTGTAGGCGTGTTGCCTGACCTTTTTATCGAAAGATCCTGCCATGCGTGCTTGGTAAAGTTCAATGCTTTGTTGAGCTTTGAGCCGTGTCTCATCGAGATTGTCCAGCTCATGGAGTCGCAATTTGACATTGTTTTCTTGAGTCATGTCATTTTGCAAGGATACCCTCAAGGAAGGAATTTGTACTTCCAAGGGTACGACAGCTTCGCATCCATAGACCAAGGAGAATGGTGTGCTATGGGTTGGTCCTCGAACGGTGGTTCGATAGGCCCACAAAGCTTCAGACATTTTGTCGCTCCTATCTCTTTTGTGACTAGAGACCATTTTTTTGAGGATTTTGCAGAGTGTCTTGTTGAAAGCTTCTACTAACCCGTTTGCTGCCGGATTGTATGGAGTCGAAGGACAGCTTTGGATTTTGTATTTGCCGCAGAACCTGTAGAATCGATGATCCCGGAACTGTGGTCCGTTATCATGGATGAATCTTTTGGGTATGCCGAAACGACAAATGATGTTGGTGCGCAGGAATTGAAGGACTGATGAGGTCTTCATTTCATTAAACGCAAATGCTTCTGACCACTTGGAGAAATAATCCGTAGCGGCGAAGATGAAGCGATGACCTTTGCTCGAAGGGGGAGAAATAGGACCGATGATGTCCATACCCCAGGCTTCGAAAGGCAATGAGATCGTTATAGGATGCAGCCATTCTGGAGGCATGTGAATGTAATCTCCATGAGCTTGGCATTGTTGGCAGCGCTTAGCAAATTGCATTGCGTCAGCTACCATGGTAGGCCAGTAATATCCTAACCTTTTTATCTGATCATAGAGCTTAGGTCCAGCCTGATGAGCTCCGCAAAGACCAGCATGAACTTCTTTGAGTGTTTTTTCAGCCTCTTGTTGTGACAAGCAGCGTAGAAGTACTCCGTTGAAGGATTTCCTGTAAAGGATTTTTGAAGGAATATCCAAATGAAAGCTTGGGGTTCGCCTTTGGATGCTTACCCGTTCTTTTGGATCTTCAAGTAGGATTCCGAACATAATGTAATCAATGAACGGATCCCTCCAGTCGCCGATTGAAGTTTGAAGGATTGAAATCCGACTTCCGACCACTTGGTGGCATTCAGCAACTGCTTGGTGTGTGTTAAGAGGAGGAAGGATTCTTCTTTCGCACACTGTGATTTGCATGTTTTCCCCTTCCTGGATTGCCATGGATGCGGCAAGTCCGGCTAGGGCATCTGTACGTATGTTTTCACCTCTACGAATGTGGGTGATGTGACAGATGTCAAACTTTTGCAGAAGTGATTGTGCCTTGTTGTAGTAAGGCAACAAATATGGCTTCCTGACTTCAAATTTCTAATTCATCTGGTTAACGATCAGTTGAGAGTCTCCAAAGACTTCCAGCATGGTGATACCGGATTCGATGGCGAGTTCCAATCCTAAGATCAGAGCTTGATATTCAGCTGCATTGTTTGTGCATGGTTCCAGTAGCGAGAAAGCGTGTGGAATCATGTATTTGTCGGGGCTAACAAAGAGGATGCCAACTCCCGAGATCAGCTGTCTTTTTTCATTCGTCCGGGTTGCACCGTCAAAGTACATGTCCCAGGAGGCACTTTGTGAGAAAGTCTCCACATTGTAGACTGGTTCGTCTGGGAGATCATCTCTGAGCGGAGAATCTTTAGGCAATGGATGCTCTGCGAGGAAGTCCGCCAGAGCTTGCCCTTTGATTGCTTTTTGTGGTACATACCTAATATCAAATTGTGACAGAAGGATGGACCATTTTGCCAGTCGAGCATTGAGAGAACCTGCCTTTGTGACAAGGACCTTCAAGAGGTTGACCCTCGAGACCAGGTATACTGTGTTGGAAAGCAAGTAGTGACGCAACTTTTGTACGGCGAACATCACTGCAAGTCATTCTTTTTCGACTGGAGAGTAGCGATGCTCTGCACCTACTAGCATGCGGCTGAGGTAATATAGAGCAGTTTCTTTTCTTTGATCATTTTCTTGCACAAGCAGAGCTCCCAAAGAGTGATCAAGGGCTCTTGTGTACAAGATGAATGGTTTTCCAGTGGTAGGAGCGGCTAACACTGGAGGTTTTGTCAGGTATGACTTGATGTCTTGGAAAGCAGCTTCACAGTCAGCATCCCAGACAAAGTTTACACCTTTTTTCATCAATCGGGAGAATGGACGGCATTTCCCCGAAAGATTGGAGATGAACCGTCTGATGTAGGCCAATCTCCCTTGAAGCCCTTTGAGTTCTCTCAAGGTTCTAGGAGAGGGCATTTCTAGAATGGCTTTGACTTTTATGGGGTCAAGCTCTATTCCAGCTTTCCGAACTAAGAATCCGAGGAACTTACCCGACGAGACGCCGAAGAAGCATTTCAAAGGATTCATTCACAGTTTGTGTTTGCGAAGCCGGAGGAAGACTTCTCGAAGGTTTTCGAGATGATCTTCTTTTCTTTTGCTTTTGACGGCGAGGTCATCAACGTAACATTCAACCGTCTTGTGCTGCATATCTTGGAATATTTTCATCATAGCCCTCTGATATGTGGCACCAGCATTTTTCAGACCAAATGGCATGATAGTGTAGCAATACACGCCAAATGGGGTCCGAAAAGATGTATGTTTTTCATCTTCAGGATGCATCTTTATCTGATTGTAGCCAGAGAAACCATCCATGAATGTCATTCGCTCGAATCCACAGGTATTATCGATCATTACCTCTGGTATGGGGAGCGGAAATTCATCTTTAAGGCATGCACCATTCAGGTCTCTATAGTCAATACAGACCTTGATCTGCCCATTTTTCTTTGTCACGGGGACAATGTTGGCCAACCATTCAGGATGTTGTTCCTCACGGATGAAGCCGACGCTTTTGAGTTTTTGAACTTCTTGTTCAATTTTATCCATCACATCTGGACGGAATCTTCTTTGGCCTTGCTTGACAGGCTTGATGTCTTCTTGAAGATTGAGTTTGTGAACCGCTATTTTGGGGTCTAAGCCTGGCATTTCAGCGTAAGACCATGCAAAGCAATCAACGAACTCACGAAGAAAGGCGATATACTCGGGTAACTCATCATCCTTTATATTCTTGCTTATGAATACAGGACGTGGGTTATCTGGTGTTCCCAAGTCTATCTTTTGAACAGGATCTTCTGTTGGAAGGTTCGAAGGTGGTTCCTCCACAATATTTTCGGAGGCTTCCAGCTCAACGAAACCTTCTGGGTTTTCAAAGGCATTTCCAGACCAAGGTTTTGTTCCTTTCCACTGGTCTTCTTGATCGGTAATTTTCCCAAGGCTTGCTATGAGATGATCCCAATCGCCTGTTGAAACCGAGTCGAAGTAGGCTACTTCTTTTGGAGATGAGAGTTCTTCTGGGTCAGAAGACCACACGTCTGTTCCATCGGACAACTCCTCTTCATTTTCGGAGAAATCGTGCCAATTGGATGAGCTTCCTGGATCTTTGTCAGGTGACTCATCAAAAAGATATCCAGGGAGATCGATGTCTTCATGGACTTGAGAAGTTGAGGCTTGGTCAGTATATTGACTTTTAAGCCTTTGTGTCAACTGTCTCAAGGGAGTGTCAGGATCATACCCTAACCCGTGTGAAGACTTTTCAACATAGCCGTAGAGTCTCCAATCTTCCAGCTGGCTTTTGGTCAAGACGGGCCCCAATGGCGTGAGAATACCGCGTCCTTCTCCCAAACCGACTGGGTTTTGAGCATCATAGCCCATTTTCTTCATAATAGCTTGTGCCACAGAACTATATAAGGATAGTTGAGGCATACCTTCATTTTGGAAAGGTTCAAGCATGGAGTTTGATGAAGAAGCATCCGATCTATGGAAGAAGATTGGCTTTTCCTTTGCTGAAGTTGCTGGAACAACGAAGGAAGCTGACGTAGGATCTTCTATGTCAGAAGTTGTCTCTATTGGAGTCAGAGCAGGCTGAACTTGCTGAGTGTCAGCTTGGTTTGACGATGTGTCGTCTTCTGACTCTGAATCCGAGTCCGTGTCTTGCATGATAGACACGAAAGAGACAACAAATTTGCCCCCAGGCTTTTGCTTTCCCTTCTTTACTTTAGTTGTGATGACCAAAGGCTTTGAAGGTTTGAGGGAGATGATGAAGGGAGTTTGAATGCTCTCTTCAGTTTTACCGGATGATTTGTTTTCTTCCGGTGATTGTTGAGGAGCTTTGCCTTTATCTTTCTGGAGATTTTCGGCAAAGGATGTTGTGTGCTTCTCCTCTTCTTCTTTTTCACCTTCATACATCTGTGAGTCTGCGAAGTGGACTTCTTTACCTTTGAAGGGTTTTCTGTCCGCAAAGACTCGATGTATCATGCCGTCGTTGCCAACAAACTTGATGCATTGATGTAGAGTTGAAGGGACAACACCATTCTCGTGGATCCAAGGGCGTCCGAGAAGGATGTTGTAGCATGAAGGGGTTTTTATTGCATACACTGTGACCTCAGAGATAAGATCACCGATTTGCAATTTGAACCTGATTTTGCCGATAGGCCTTTGAGTACTCCCATCGTATCCAAAGATAGATACTGATGTGTGGCTCAGCTTGCTGGGTGGGATGCCCAACTCTTCAAAACTTGACGTGGAGATGAGGTTGAGTGCAGAACCTAGGTCGATCTGAACTCTGTGCATAGGCATTTCCTTGATATACCCTGTGAAGTATAGGGGTCGGTTATGCCTGGTTTCGCCAAGTAGGAGGTCGTCCTTTGTGAAGGCGATGGTTGCACTGGCTGCTTTTTTAACCGAGAGGCATTCAATGCATGATCCCTCAGTTTTCTTCTTTTCTCCCTTTGAGGAGGCTTCTGAGTTTTTGACCCGGTAATCCATTTCAATTTGGAGGACTTGCGGGGCATATTTGTCGACATCCTCATTCAGCTTTTGTAATTCCGAAATGAGATTATCACGAGTGTGCGGAGACATTCGCAACAAATCTAGGATGTGCAGACGTGCAGGTATGTGCTTGAAGTGTTCAATCAAGTCATACTTGAAAGCCTCCTTAGGGCCTGCATGTTCATCATTGTTGCCACTAGGGGCGCTTACAACATCTTTTCCCGAAGGATTTACATATGTAAAGGAAGATTGGTTGTAATTTTTGTGGTAGTCCCGGCCAGAGCGAGTGCCTCTACCAACTTCGAGAGCTTCTTGAGAAGGGTCTTCGTTTGGAAGATTGTCTTCAAGATCAAGAGGCTGTCATTTTTCATTTGCTGAGGATGAATCAGCCGCAGAGTTGCCATCCTCAGTGATCGTGTTGCACGGAGCATTTTCCGGGAACAAGTTCTGAACAGCATCCAGCAACCTTTCTTCTTCGTTGACTAATTCATCATCCCAAGCATCAATGGCTGGGAATTCTTCAGTCAGGAAGGGTGTGAACTTTGAAGTCACAGTCTCAGGAGAAGAAACCTAAGAGGGTGTCATCTCAGTGAAAGTCACGTGAGACGAGGTGGCTCCAGAAGATACATTGCTAGGCGTCGCCGGAGTGTAAGTGCTCTCATCAGACGATGCTTCGGAAGAGCTATAATCCTGAATTATCACATTACAGGAAGCTCTGACGGGAGACGTTGCCTGATCGGAGACAGACTCATCCTTGGATGTAAGAGGATCGTCTATCCAGCAATTTTCTCCATTTTCAGGAGTTAAGGGAGGATGTACCTGGTGGTCTTCAGGGACTTCAGGCTCTGGATTGCGAGGAGGCTCGTTGACGCGTTCTTGCTCTTGTTCTAGAGTGAGTCGCTGCAAGATCCTTGCATATTCTTCAAGATCAGGCATGGGAGCCGGATCTTCTTCTTCATCAACTCTTTGTGGCTCAACATGGTTGATTTCCACTGGAGTAGTGAGAGGTGCTGGGTCAGCAGCATTTTCTTGTACAGCCTCTTGGTCTTCTTCATCATCAGACCAGGATCCTTGTGGCTGTAGGGGGTTATACCAGATTACTGGCATAAGATGAGACTCAGGAACCCATTCTTCATCGGAGAGATATTCTCCTGTTTCAAGGGACTCCTCCCACTCATCTGTGTAGTTGGATTCGAATCCATCATCGGTGTCGCTGGATTCGTATCCATCAATGGAGAATCCAACTACCGAATTGCAAGAGTGTGATGCCTCCTGCATGGCTTCTTTGAATTGAGGTGGCATGAAATCACTGAGAGTGAATTTCCTTACCCCCTTTGAAGTCTCTGGAAGGGATGTTTTTGTGGCCTCCAGTGAAGCGGTAGAGGAAGCCTCTGCCTTTTCTTTGACCTCTAGTTTTGGCTGGGTCTTCTCTTGCCGTTTGAGCTTGAGGAGATGTTTCCTAACCTGCCTTCGCTGTTGAGCTGTAGGCTTTGTTTTCACGACCTCCCAATTTTCATCTTCCAGGAGATCAGGATGTACCCATATCGGTTGTCCGTCTGGTGTTGGGTAAGGAACCAGTTCCTCGGACGCTTGGATTGAGTTTATCACCTTGAAGGAAGTAGTGATCTTCTTCTTCGGTGATTTTGATGTTTGTCCACATGTCACCATGTTGACGGAGGCAGACCCATAGTTTTTGTCAAAGGTGATGACTCCGCTTTTCCACATCTCATTTATTTTCTCTCTCACAACGAAGCATTGATTGAGAGGATGCGAGATCATCTGGTGGTATGGACAGTATCGAGGATCGTTGGTTTTGCCAACATCACCCGGTCTTTTTGGTTCAGGCAAGGTGAGCTTGCCGTTTGCCACAAGAGCCCCGAAGATTTCATCAACGTCTTCATCAAACGGGTATTTCTTCTCTACTCGTTCTTTGAAGGCATCTGAGAGTTCAGGTCTCTTACCAGCAACTTTATTTTCAGCTTTCTTTGGTGGCTGAGGAGCTGACTTGGTCTGCACATTGAGGACCTTTTTTTTCTTTGGTTTAGAGGTTGCAATGGCGGTTGGCTCTTTTCTTGATGATTTCTGACTGTTGAGGTCTTTAATCACCGTTTCAGCTTCCATGGAAGCTTCTAGGAGTTCTCCCAGGTTTTTTGATTTGTTGCCGATGATCATGGAGCGGATTCTGGCTCTCATGTTGTTTCGGCAGATGTCGACTAGCGACGCTTGTGGCAATACATCAGAGCATTTGTTTGCCATTGCTTTCCACTTGTGAATGAAGTCATATGTTGATTCATTCTCCCCCTGTTTTAGGCTGCACAGCTGAGCCATAGTAGCGGGATGATCTTCACCTTTGAAGTGAGTCAGGAAGCGTGTCTCTAGCATGGCCCAATTTTGGATTGAGTCCTCCGGCAGAGTGGAGTACCAATCGAAGGCCGTACCTTTTAGGGTACTTGCAAAGAGGCGGATCTTGAGTGCATCTTGATCCGCGATAGCTCCCGTCAGGATCTTGAAGTGGATGACATGCTGTCTGGCTGATCCTTTCCCCGTATATGTTTGGAGAGTAGGATGCTTGAATTTGGGGGGGAACGGGACCGAGTCCATCCATAAGGGATATGGTGGCTTGATCCTATGCTCCTTGAGTATATCCTCTTCTTTTGCTTTGGCGAGGTTACTGTCTACGTCCTTTTTGGTAAGGGCGCGTGACTCATTTTCTTTCTCTATTTACCTCGTCGTCTTGATGATTCGGAGGAGGTTCATTGTTCGCCTGATTTTGGAAGGCGAGGAGAAGGTTTTCCATCAGTGTTTCAATCCTCTGCTGACCCTGTTCCAACTGCTGGATGCGGGTGATCGCATCTTCAGGAGGTGGATTGCGAGGTGGTGGCTCAGAATTTGTAGCCAAGACATTCATCCTTCGTGATTCGAACGAAGAAACTGTCCTGGTGACTGAGCTGGGGCTCATTCTTTTTGAAGAAGAGCTTGAGGAAGGATCACTCTGCCGTCCTTTGCTTGAAGGAGCAGGGGATTCTTCTGAATGTCTTCTTGTCCTTGAGATGCTGCGGGTCATCGGACGTCGGACATGGATTTTTGTTGCTGATTTTTGGCGCCTTCTGGTTTTTCCAACCATATGGACGGCAGCAACTTGGTTGGGTCTTTCTTTTTCGACCCATTTGGGAGAGACTTGAAGTGTTGGAGGCTGGGTCCTTTGCTTCTCTAGTCTCTTTTGCCGGTATGATGCGCAGCGGCGTATGCGACGAGTAATTTGAGCTTCGGTCAGCTCTGGCTGGGCTTTGACGATGAAGGATGTGCTCCCTCGGGCGCAGCAGTCGAGCCTGTCATCTTTGCAGCTGGGCAAGGACAAGATGCGAACCCTGTCCTTCGCCTGTTGCAGCGAAGCTTTGAATTTTTGGAGTTTGGCCCCCATAGAGATGAAGGGTCGAACTGCAGGTTTGTAGGCCTTAGCAGGTGCTTGTAGAGGCCTTGTGATGCATGATTTGATTTTGGGCTTGTAGGAACAAGCCGGCTCATGCTGGGATGACTTGAGAGTCAGGTTGGAGATGGGCTCTCCTCTTTCATGTAAGCAAGAGGGTAGAACTGGTCCTGCTTGAGTGGGGCCATGAATACTGGCTTGGTAGATGTTTGGGACCTTCTTTGTTTTGGTGAAGGTCTTGGGGACCAATTCTTGGGATAGACTTGGTCGTTTGCAGGTCGAGGCTTCGTGGGGCTGCCACGGGCTTCAAGCCTTCTGGTGCTTGCCTTTGGTGTCACGGTAGTGACACGTTGAGAGGCGAGTTTCTACTTCTTGGAGGGAGCAGTTTGTTCCTCAGGAAGTGGGAATGGTCCCAGCGTCCCAAAGACGATAGTCCGGGGAGTCGAGGTCGACCCGGAGTTCAGAGAGTTGCCGAGGGAGTTGATGCTTCGGCAGCTGATGGGGCGCTTGTAAGTGCGCGCAGTTTGCTTCTGTTGAAGCATGAGTTGGTGCTTGTTTTCATCGAAAGTAATGGTTAGTGAAGCTGCCATTGTTAGTTTTTCAAAAATTTCTGAAACAAGACCACATCCATTAGTAATCACAAGAATATAATGATCATAAATGGGAAGTTCTATGGTTTCGTCTTTTCAAATTGCTAGAGGAAGATGACCCAAGCAACATGAAGAAGGCAAAACGCCATAGAAGGTACAATTGTTCTGATCGCAGGTATGGTAAGCCCAGAATGGGCATCCCAGTGACTGCTAGAAGCAATTGTGAACTTAAATTCGACTTATCGAGAAGCAGAGCTTGCTCGAGGTAAGAAGAATATAAAGTTGGAGTTACAGATGTGCCGGTCGCAATGCAGTAGACCCTAAAAGGGCGTACTAGTACCGCTAGACACAAATGTTTTGAGACCGCATCTATGAGATGAGATTCTCTGTTTTGAAAGGTCAAAATTGGATTCATCAAAGAGAGCCGATGGTATTCCAATCTAAACACGGGCTCAGCGATTTCCGCGAGCGCCAGTGCTCAGAAAGAAATGAACCATAATTTCTCGAATCTGAATCTAAAAATGACGAGTTTTTTTTTTGAAAGGCCAATATCGGGTTTATCAAAGAGAGCAAAAGGCACTCCAATCTGAACATGGGCTCAGCGATTTCCGCGTGCGCCAGTGCTCAAAAAGGAGAAGACCAAGATTTCTCCAATCTTAACCCAAAATGACGGAAGTTTTTTTTTTTTTGAAAATATTTGAAGATTTTTTTTTATTTATTTTCTTTTTTTTATTTATTTTATTTTTTTTAAGATATTTTTTTGAATTTTTTTTTATTTTAAAATTTTAAAATTTTAATTTTTTTTTTAAAATTTTATTTTTTTTAAAAAAAATTTGTTTAAAAGACGAGAGAGTACACATAGGCCTCCTAACCCGGTCTTATGAAATCTTGATTGATAGAATTGCCCCCAGGTAGGCATGTCAAACGGACGGCACGGCCCGCTAAAATCCTGGCCCGCCCGTGCCGTGGGCCGGGCCGGCACGGCCCGCCCCAGCTAACGGGCCGGCACGGCACGGCCCGCCAGGCGAAAACCCGGGCACGGCACGGCCCACTGGCACGGCCCACAGTGGGGCGGGCTGGAGCGGGCTGTGCCAGCGGGCTGGCGGGCCTTTTTTTATTTTTTATTTTTTTTATTTTTTTTGATAGACTAATATAAATATATAATTACCGTAAGGCGTAATGTAAGCGTAAGTCCGTAACGACATGGATTTGAATTTGATTTTCGATCAATAGTCATTAATTTTTCAATAGTTACTTTTCTAAACATTTAAACTTATACAAACATTTGACAAATGATTGAGTGGTTCAAATTAATTTATAGATATTTACTCACATATTACTTAAGTACTATATATGAATTTTCTTTTTCTTATCAGTATTAAAAATAAAAATTAGAACACAAGCAAGGAGAATGACAAAGATATTTAAGTGGTTCGGTCAAACTCGACCTACTCCACTGAGAAGAGAGAACCATTTGGATCTTAACTTCTTGAAGGTTTCTAAATAGGATTACCTTCAAAACCTTACAATCTTTTTAGAAAATAAAAAAAAAGAATGAACAACTTATAAATTACAATGAAGAAAAAAGTAGAAAATCAGATTTGTAGTCCACTAATGTATTCTGCTGGATCAAAATCTTCCATTAATGATGTTAACTCTTGCTTCCTCTTATCTGCCAAGTACCAGTCTCGTAGGCAAACACAACACTCCACCGTTTCTTTAGTGAGATTTGTTCTTCTGTCATCTACTACACGTCCACCTGCACTAAAAGCCTGTTCTGATGCTACAGAAGACATAGGAATAGTCAATAGATCACGAGCCATGGCTGCCAACACCGGATAAATGCTTTCTTGTTGCTTCCACCAGGCTAAAAGGTCAAAGGTAGATGCATCCTGCATCCTAATTACACCTACGTCAAGATACGATGATAACTCCGTCACAGTGTTGTTACTTGAACTTGAGCTGGATGCCATGCCCGTGGACAGGGAAGAATACCACACCTCCCACTCAGCAACACCTGTATACTGGACTTTTGAATTGCCCATACTAAGCCTAGCTGTACCCATTTGCTCACAATAAAATTGAAAAAGTGCTTGTAAATTTGCCCTTATATTTGAAAAAACATTTGAATCTATATAATTCATATTTTTATTTATTTCATCAATAAAAAACTGTACACCACTTAATTTTAACCTAGGATCAAATACAGCAGCTAAAGAAAATGTCATTAGAGCCTCTTTCTTATATTTATTAAATTTTTCTTCCATGTCTCTAATAGTGCTACCAAGTAAAAAATGATCTCTAAATCTACTGAATTGTAAAGTAATTTTAAAAAGTTTCATTAAAGCTTCATTAGATGTGGGATAATATATCCCGGAAAAAAATAATGTTGAAGTATAAAAAGGTTCTAATAAATCTCTTATATGGGCACATAACTCCTAATGTTCTGTTATAATTTGAAGAAGCTTTAAATGATTTGAATGGTAATCATGGTTGTAATTGTTGTCAATCCATGTCAACATGATGAGAGGATGAAGCTCAACTATGCAATGGAAATCAGAATGGAAAAAGAGCATGGAAAAAGAGCATGATGATATTAGGCTGGTGTTGATAGAGCTTAAAAGAAGAATCAGAGTTCAAACAGTTCAGGAATTCTGAATTCCTGAAGCAGAGTGGCCGGTCGACCGGGCACCCCATGCGGTCGACCGAGCAAAGAGAAACCTGCAGAAAAAGATTCAGGTAGCTCCCAGTTATTTTCGTGACACAGTGTGTCTTCGGTCGACCGGGACCCCAGGATGTCGACCGAGCGCGATAGTTGTCTGATTCCAGACAGTGTATGATGTCGACCGAGCAAGCCAGGATGTCGACCGAGCACGGGAACCAGAGTTGCGCAGAATTAGAAGTTGTGCACGAAAATTCAGCATTCTTATCTAATTTGTTTGGGACTCTTTCTAAACCAATTGTAGCCTATTTTGAACACAATTAAGGGTTACTATAACCTATATAAAGGCATGTTTGGTTCGTTTTTAAGTAGACACCAGAGAGAGAAGAAGACAAGAGAAAATTGAGAGAGTTCTTGAGAGAAAGAAGAAGCTGCTGCTATGTGCTGTTGTGGTGCTGTTGTGGTGACGTTTTCTACAGCAATTGTGGACGAGATTGTGATCTTGAAGATGGTGATTCGTCCATGAGTTAAGTGTCTCTCTTTATGCTTTAGATTTCAATTTGTAAGGGATTGAGAGAGAGAGAATTGTAGAGGGGAAGGGCTTTAGACAGAGTTTATCTTCTATTCTGTTTTTACATCAAGTTTATGCTTGGTGTTTGGGGTTTGGTGATCCTATCTGTGGGTGCAGATAAATTGTAAGAGGAGTAGGTGCTTCCTAGATAGTGGGTGCTATCTAAAACACAAGGGTTGGTGCTCTTTGTCGTTGGTGCGACTAAATATATTCAGACCTGTACCGGATCGGTGTTCGGACGGTTTTGATCCGTGGACGTAGCCTTTTGGTGAACCACGTTAAATATGGTGTCATTGTGTGGTTTGACTTGTTTTGTTGTTGAATTGGACCTGTTTTTAGAAATCACTGATTCACCCCCCCCCCCCCTCTCAGTGATCGCGATATCCAACAATTGGTATCAAAGCGAGGCTCCCTTGATCAGTTTAATACGCTAAGGGTGATCTCTTGTCAAATCACATGGCAGCCAATACAGGGAATATGAAAGCACCTCTGTTTGATGGTTCTAATTACTCTTTTTGGAAGATTAGGATGCAAGCCTTCATCAAATCTCTTGGCTATGATGTTTGGGAGGCTGTCAGAGTCGGTTACAATGCTGCCACCGTACCCAATGATACTGCATCGAAGAAGTTGGCAGACAACGACTCCAAGGCGCAGAATGCACTCTTTAGTGGCCTTGTGGACAGCGAGCTTGTCAAAGTAATTGCATGCAAAACAGCCAAGGAAATTTGGGATAAGTTGCAAAGCATACATGAAGGTGATGAGAAGATTAAAGAAGCCAAATTGCAAACTCATCGCTCTCAATTCGAGTCTCTTCGCATGGAGGAAAGCGAGAATGTTGACTCGTATATGCAACGAGTGAATGAAGTCACGAATGACATTCGTGGACTAGGGGAGGAGATTAAAGAGCCGGTCATCGTCAAAAAGGTTCTAAGATCTCTTCTTCCCCGGTTTGATTCAAAAGTCTCAGCCATCGAAGAAGCCAAAGATCTGAATGCATTTTCCATGGATGAATTACATGGTTCTCTAACTGCCTATGAGATGCGCATAGGAAAGACGTCTTCATCTGATAAAGAAGCGGCCTTCAAAGTTCAGAAAAAGGCAAAAGAGACTGCTGGTCATGATGTTGATTCTGATAATGATGAGCTTGAGGCTCAATTTGTTAGAAAGTTGAAGAAAGGAAGCAATGGCAAGTATAAAGGGAAGCTACCCTTTAAATGCTTCAATTGTGGAGGTGTTGGTCACTTTGCTGCGAAGTGTCCGCTAAAAGAAGACAATGATAATGACTCTTATGCTGAAAAGAGTAAAGGAAAGAGAAATTTCAGAAAAAGAGGCAAAGCTAAAAACTTTCTATGTCAACAAGATGACAGCACGTCTGAAACTTCAGACGATGATGAATCAACCGAAGCTCTCTTCATGGTCACTGTTGAAGAAGAAGAAGAGCTAGATCCGGAAGAGGAAGAGGAGGCTGAAGTCAATCTTGAAGAGGAACTCATAGTCGCACTTGAGGAGCTTAGCATGGAACGCAAAACAAGTAAGAAAAATCTGAAACTTCTCCATGAATCTGAAAGTTCTATTATTGCTTTGAAAACTCAAGTAGAAGAATATAAAAGAATGGTAGAAGTCCTTGAAAACCAAATAAGTATCAAAAAGGAAGAGGCTATGAAACTTGAAACTGAGATCGCTAGAGCAAAGGCTGAAAATCTGGAAAATAGCAAAAAACTCAAAGCGCTCCAAGCGATTGAAGGGACTATGAAACTCGATGAACTACTGAAAGTTCAAAGACCTGCCCACTTCAGATTTGGTCTAGGATTTGAGAAAGGTGAATCCTCTAAGATTGCACCTCCTGAAAAGAAAGAGTTTGTGAAGCAAGTCACTGCACCTTCTAACTCTATGAAGCCCACTCAACCTAGACAGGAGTCCATTCCTGTTAGAAAGGTAATGAAGACCAACCAGCCACAAAGAAGATACAAATTCTATGGTTATTGCTTTCATTGTAATATGTTTGGACATAAAAGAGACGATTGCAAATTCTATGTAAAATACAGCTCACTTGTGACTAGGAACCCTTTTTCAATCCTAAGTAGCCACAAAATTGAGTGCCATAAGTGCTATAATTATGGACACTTGGCTAGGGACTGTAGGTTGCATATTGCTAACAAATTTCAGGTTGAAAAGAAACCCAAGTTAGTCAAGGCTTGGAGAGCAAAGCAAAGTGCAAAAAGTCCCAAAGAATCTCTCATTGTGCAAATGGCATTCAATGCACAAAAGAAGGCAGCACCATGGGTCCTTGATAGTGGATGTTCAAGCCATATGACTGGTGATAAAGAGAAATTCATCAAATTACAGCACTATGAAGGCGGTTCAGTGAAGTTTGGCAACAATGATGGTGCCAAAATCTGCGGAAAAGGTGTTATTCAGCTTATGGCAAACAAGATCAGAACGGAAGAAGTCTTATATGTGTCTGGATTGAGACACAACCTGCTTAGTGTGAGCCAGATCTGTGACAAGGGTCACGAAGTTATCTTCACAAAGAATGGGTTTGCCATCAAGAAGAGTAGCAACGGCAAAACAGTGGCAACTGGATCAAGAACTGCTGGAAATCTCTATACATTGTCAGATGGAGCTGAAAAGACCTGCTTGATGAGTCGGACAGAGGAAAGTTGGTTGTGGCACAAACGCCTTGGGCATCTAAGCTTTGATAACATGTCAAAGATTTGCAATTCAAAGGCTGTAAGAGGCATGTCTACAGTTGAAAAGCCTTCCAATCCCATTTGCGACTCTTGTCAAAAGGGAAAGCAAACGAGGGTTATGTTCAAGTCAAAGGAGCATCATTCCAAGAAACCTCTTGAGCTAGTGCACACTGATCTCTGTGGACCGATGCGAACTCAAAGCACCAATGGAGATAAGTATTTCATGTTATGCATTGATGATTATACTCGTATGACATGGGTATTGTTTCTTAAGCATAAGCATCACGCACTTGATCGTTTTAAAGTGTTTAAAGCACAGGTTGAAAATCAATTGGAAAACCGTATCAAGATTTTAAGGTCTGATCGTGGAGGCGAGTTCACATCTGAAGAGTTCACTAAATATTGTGAACATCATGGCATTCAAAGACAGTACTCAGCCCCTAGAACTCCACAGTAAAATGGAGTTGTGGAACGGAAGAATCGCACCGTACAAGAGATGGCTCGTACGATGCTAAGTGAAAGCAAGATGGCTGACAAGTATTGGAAAGAGGCAATTCATACGGCTGTATACATTCAAAATCAATGCTTGATCAGGCCACATGAAGACAAAACTCCCTATGAGCTATGGTTTGGAAGAAAAGCAACAGTCAAGCACTTCAGAGTCTTCGGCAGCAAGTGTTACATCAAGCGGCTCGAACAAAATCCGGGCAAATTTGAAGAAAGAGCTGACGAAGGTATATTTCTGGGTTACTCCTCTACTAGCAAGGCATATAGGTGTCTTAACAAAAGAACCAGAAAAATCATAGAAAGTGCTGATGTGAGAATAGATGAGAATATTGAACCAAAGAATGCAACTCATAATGACAGTCCAGTTTATGAGAACTCGAGTGAGATTGATGATGAGATGGCTGAATCTAATGATTCTGAGAAATCAAAGGATGACTCAGAAGATACTACACCTAAGAAGCACAGCACTTGGGTAGAGCAACACCCTAAGGATCAAATCATTGGAGATCCTAAGGCAGGCGTTCAAACTAGACAAAGTGTAGTTAGCAATTACTCACTTGTGTCCACCATTGAACCCAAGACTGTGGCTGAAGCCAGTCTCGATGAAAGTTGGTTGAAAGCTATGCATGAGGAGTTGGAGCAAATTGAGAAGAACTCCACATGGGAACTTGTTCCTAGACCTACTGATAAGAATGTTATTGGTACTAAATGGGTCTTTCGGAATAAGCTGAATGAAGATGGTCAAGTCATTAGAAACAAAGCAAGGTTGGTTTGTAAAGGCTATGCTCAAGTTGAAGGCATAGATTTTGAAGAGACCTTTGCACCGGTGGCTCGTCTGGAAGCTATTCGTATGTTTCTTGCATTGGCAGCATACAAAACCTTCAAGGTATTTCAGATGGACGTAAAGTCAGCTTTCTTGAATGGTTTACTTGAAGAAGAGGTCTACATTGAGCAACCTGATGGTTTTCTCATCAGCAAAAATTCAGATCTAGTGTGCAAGTTGAAAAAGGCTCTTTATGGACTGAAACAAGCGCCAAGGGCATGGTATGCAAGGCTGGATCTCTATCTCCGCAAGATCGGTTTTGGAAAAGGAATGGTTGATAGCAATCTGTATGTCAAAACTGAGTTAAGCAAATAGCTGGTTGTCATTGTTTATGTTGATAACATAATCTTTGGTGGCAATGATGAGGAGATGTGCAGGAATTTTGCTGAAGAGATGAAGAAAGAATTTGAAATGTCGATACTTGGAGAACTAAAGTTCTTTCTTGGTTTACAAGTGCAGCAGCTGAAACATGGCATCTTCATATCACAAATGAAGTACATTAAGGAAATGCTGAAACGGTTCAATATGGAAGACAGCAAGCCAGTGAGCACACCAATGTCAACAAACACGAAGCATAGCAAAGATGATAAGGCCTCGTCCGTTGATCATACCACCTATCGCTCTATGATAGGAAGCTTGCTCTACTTGACTGTTACAAGACCAGATCTTCTACAAGCAGTATGTATGGTTGCACGTTTTCAAGCAGCACCAACTGAAACGCACCTTACAGCAGTGAAAAGAATCTTTCAATATCTGAAAGGTACTATGGAGCTTGGTATCTGGTATCCCAAAGGCAAATCCTTCACTCTTGTTGCATATTCTGATGCCGATTGGGCTGGATGCGTAGATGATCGCAAGAGTACTAGCGGCGGCGCATTTTATCTTGGAGAAAGATTAGTTGCTTGGCATAGTAAGAAGCAAGACTCAGTATCCCTTTCGACAGCGGAAGCGGAATATATTGCAGCGGCAACTTGTTGTACGCAAGTGTTATGGATGCGGCAAATGCTCTCTGATCTAGGAGTTCCTACAACGGATCCTACGCCGATCCTATGTGACAACACGAGTGCAATTCATATATCTAAGAATCCTGTTCAGCACTCTCGAACGAAGCATGTAGCAATTCGCTATCACTTTCTCAAAGATAAAGTTGCTGATGGAGAGGTCAAGTTGGAATATGTTCCAACAACTGAGCAAGTGGCTGATATTTTCACGAAACCTCTGCCAAAGGAAGTCTTCGAGTATCTCCGGAAAAAGTTAAGAGTTACTCACTCTCCTAAACCGTAGGAGTTGTGCTTGAAAGGGGGAGCAATGCATTCATTGAATATCCTATTCGCTCCTCGGTTTGGTCCCTTTTGGACTTGTTGTCAAAGGGGGAGAGATGTTATGCTATGATAGCAAGGAGAGATGTTATGCTATGAAAGCTAGGGGGAGATTGTTGACAGTGCATGGTTGTTAGCTATGAAAGCTAGGGGGAGATTGTTGACAGTGCATGGTTGTTATTTCAGAATTTCAGAATTGGTTCCAAGTGAGTGTTGAAAAGAACTTGGAAGTGCTGCAAGCTGGAGTTGAAAGAGTTGAAGAGTTGTTAGCATGTTGACAAAGTTGTTAAAGTTGACAACAATTTCAAAGGGGGAGATTGTTATAATTTGAAGAAGCTTTAAATGATTTGAATGGTAATCATGGTTGTAATTGTTGTCAATCCATGTCAACATGATGAGAGGATGAAGCTCAACTATGCAATGGAAATCAGAATGGAAAAAGAGCATGATGATATTAGGCTGGTGTTGATAGAGCTTAAAAGAAGAATCAGAGTTCAAATAGTTCAGGAATTCTGAATTCCTGAAGCAGAGTGGCCGGTCGACCGGGCACCCCATGCGGTCGACCGAGCAAAGAGAAACATGCAGAAAAAGATTCAGGTAGCTCCCAGTTATTTTCGTGACACAGTGTGTCTTCGGTCGACCGGGACCCCAGGATGTCGACCGAGCGCGATAGTTGTCTGATTCCAGACAGTGTATGATGTCGACCGAGCAAGCCAGGATGTCGACCGAGCACGGGAACCAGAGTTGCGCAGAATTAGAAGTTGTGCACGAAAATTCAGCATTCTTATCTAATTTGTTTGGGACTCTTTCTAAACCAATTGTAGCCTATTTTGAACACAATTAAGGGTTACTATAACCTATATAAAGGCATGTTTGGTTCGTTTTTAAGTAGACACCAGAGAGAGAAGAAGACAAGAGAAAATTGAGAGAGTTCTTGAGAGAAAGAAGAAGCTGCTGCTGTGTGCTGTTGTGGTGCTGTTGTGGTGACGTTTTCTACAGCAATTGTGGACGAGATTGTGATCTTGAAGATGGTGATTCGTCCATGAGTTAAGTGTCTCTCTTTATGCTTTAGATTTCAATTTGTAAGGGATTGAGAGAGAGAGAATTGTAGAGGGGAAGGGCTTTAGACAGAGTTTATCTTCTATTCTGTTTTTACATCAAGTTGGTGCTTGGTGTTTGGGGTTTGGTGATCCTATCTGTGGGTGCAGATAAATTGTAAGAGGAGTAGGTGCTTCCTAGATAGTGGGTGCTATCTAAAACACAAGGGTTGGTGCTCTTTGTCGTTGGTGCGACTAAATATATTCAGACCTGTACCGGATCGGTGTTCAGACGGTTTTGATCCGTGGACGTAGCCTTTTGGTGAACCACGTTAAATCTGGTGTCATTGTGTGGTTTGACTTGTTTTGTTGTTGAATTGGACCTGTTTTTAGAAATCACTGATTCACCCCCCCTCTCAGTGATCGCGATATCCAACATGTTCATCACTAATCATTAAATCTTGTGCATGAAAAGCACAAAATTAATTCAAAACAGTTTTTCTAGAAAGTGCCTTGTTTAACAAATCATACATAGAACTCCATCTATGTTCAACTTCTTTAGGCAATTTAATAGCTGATACGCCTTGCCTCGCACATATTTGGGCATACAATTGTCTTCTTTGTGCGGAGCAAAAAACAAATCTAGCAATGTCTTTAATAGCATCTGTATAACTTGTAATGTGCTTTAAACCAACTTTTGCAATAAGATTTAAGATGTGACATACACATCTATTTTGAAAGATAGAACTATCTATCAAAGTTGCAAGTGGCATCTGCATTCTCATTAATTCAATAGCCACTGTATTATTACTAGCATTATCTAAAGTTACAGATAAAACTTTTTCCTTAATACTATATTCATCTAGTTTTTCCAAAATTAATGTACTTATCCTAGTTCCATTGTGTGGTCATTCAAGAATGCTAAAACTAAGTATACGTTTATTCATAATCCATTTTGCATCTATATTATGTGCAGTAATACAAAGATAACTATCACCCCCTTTAGAAGTCCACATATCTGTGGTTATGGATATTCTACCAGGAGATTCTGCAAAATAGTTTTTTATATTTATTTTCTCTTCCTGCCAGAGTCTAATAGCATCATTTCTGGCTGTATTTCTTGAAATACTGTGAAATTGTGGTTGACAGTATTGCTGGACCCATTGTTCAAAAAACTCATTTTCAACAAAAGCAAATGGTAATTCGGATAAAACAATCATTTTAACAAGACCTTGTCTAGCACTTTGTGCATTAAAAGAAAAAAAACCCAAACTGCTACTACTACTACCACCACCAGTAGTAGAAATTTGGGTTTGTGAACCAGGCCCCCCTGTCCCTGCATTCTCTGGCTTATGCTTTTGTAAACATGTTTTTCTATGTCTTGACAAATGGCCGGTACCCCCTTTTGACTGGGCACTATAAATCTTACCACACAATGTGCATTTTGCCTTTTCAACATTCTTTCCATTTTCAAAAACATCATACCTTGTATATATATCCCAAACTGCTGAAGTTCTACTCCTCTTGTTTGGTTTATGGGAACTCTGAGGAAAGGGGGGTGGTAAATCACCTACTTCATCTTGTAATTCAATAAAATCTTCTTCTACATTAACGGAAGAACCTTCTGTGGGAAATCTTCTAGCCATATTTCAAAAGAGTAAATTTATAAATAATAATAGTAATATGCTAATAGCCTTCTTTTGTGATAATTTATTATAAGAAAGGGGAGAAAATGAGAGTTAATATAATATAATATAAACTTATTTATATGGAATCTCAAATCTAAATATTATAAATACCTCTAAATCTTTGAAGGCCCCTTTAATCTTGTCTCTTGATGACTTGATCTTTGGTCCTCCAAAAACTTCTTAGAGAGAGTGAAAGAGTTGAATACTTGAATGCTTTGAGAGAGAGTTAGAGAATGAGAGAGTTGTGTAAATTGGTGAGGAATGAGAATGGGAGGGTTAGGATATTTATAGACTTAGTATAATGAAAAATGACACAGAATACCCCTTATATGACCGTTTTATAGCTGTTGGCGGGGGGGTAAAATGGTATTTTTAAAAAAATTTGGCTGTTGGGCATGCTGGCGGGCCGGCCCATCGGGCCGTTGGGTGGGCTATCGGGCTGGCGGGCCTATATTGGCGGGCCTGGCGGGCTGCAAGGGCTGGCCCACTAGGCCGGCGGGCCTGGCGGGCCGTGCCAAACGGGCCAGCGGGCCGTGCGCAGCTCGGCCCAGCACAGCCCGCGTCATGGGCCGTGCCGTTGACCGGGCCGTGCCGTGCCACGGCCCGTTGACTGGCGGGCCGTGCCGGGCCGGGCCGGCATGGCCCACTTGACATCTCTACCCCCAGGTAAGGGTAGGATTACTTAATGAACCCGTTTGGAGGGGGCTTTTCTTTGAATCAACCATGATCAAAGAACACAGTTGGTTTAACCTTAGTGGTCTATGTCTTTTTTTTTAATTATTTTTATTTTATTATATATTTTTTTAATGAACTCATCGAAGAGAAACGATGGCCCAAAACCTTAGTCGAACAGGCTCAACATTTCTGCAAGCGCGATGAACGATAGGAACGGATCAAGGTTTCTCAATTTTGAATCCAAAATGAGAAATCTAAAAATTTTTATTATTTTTTTTTTTTTACATTTTTTTTAGATCTTTAATGAACTCATCGAAGAGAAACAATGGCCCAATCCCCGATCCGAACACGGTCTCAGCGATTTCCGTGAGCGCCAGTGCCCAGAAGGGAGAGGATCAAAGTTTCTCAATTTTGAATCCAAAATGAGAAATCTGATTTTTTTTTATTTTTTTTTTGAAAAGAGAAAGAGTGGAAATAAATTCAAAGAATTAGAAATTTCCAAACAAAAATCTCATCTCATTTTTTTTAGATGCGGAATCCAACATAGGCCACCAATTATAAAGTAGCCAAGGAATCGAGAAAAGAAATATAAGCATAGAGCAAAATATATGATATGCAAATATTTCATTTCTAGCATCGTGTTCTCAAATAAACGAGTCCCACCGGGTGGAGCCAGCTTGATGGACCGCGCTCCTGCTCGGTTCCTACCGAGGTCGGCGGACGTGGGAGTCCGTTTGGTTCCGACCCTTTCGTAACCGGGGGGCAGGGGCGTGCATCAACATTTCTTTTTTTTGTGAGGGTGTGCCAGATTTTCTATTTTACTTGGAATTGCAAGTGGTGATCCGGAGATCAACCTTCGCAAGTAAAAAGGAAATCAACTTCTTTCAAGTTTTCCATTGCACATATATTTAAGAAAAGAGACATTTTTCTTGGTTTGCCGTGAAAGGCGATTTTTTTAGCATTTATAGCCGATTTTGGCATTTATAGCCGATTTTTGGCATTTATAGCCGATTTACAATCCTTATCAATAATGAAAGACAAGAGTTGTGATTTTTGTCTCTTTTGAAAAAATACAAACTACAATGAAAAGCAAGAAAAGGAGGATCTAACTTCTCAGGAGATTGTGGGGGACCCGTTTAGATTGACGGTCGCAAGCCATATGTGGGCTTCGCCATCATCCATGCAGATGAGAACAGAGGATGCTATTGATTCGCTTGGCTTGGCTATAACCTCAGGTTTTTAGAGGACAAAGACCAAAAGGAGGTCCTATGTCCAATAAAAAACCGAGTAGACGGGCTGAAAAGCCACATCTAAGCCATTGGAGGCAGGAGGAGAAGGCAAGGACCTTGGGGGGGTACCCCCCAAGGGACTTTTGTCACCTTGTAGCGGTGGCCGGTGTAGAACTTCCGCAGAGTTTTCTCTCTTTTCCTTCTCTGAATTTCTGTGCTTCTGTCTGTCTGTGTGTTTGTGCTTTTTTCTGATAATCCTTTCTTCTTGGAGAGCTCTCCTATTTATAGGCTTTTAGGTAGCCATTTAGGAGGGTTTATGAGCTTTGATTGTCATAAAGCTACATAAAGGGAGGAGTTACAGAATTGAATTCTTTATTTTGTAACTCCTTTTTCTTGGCTTCTGATTGGCCGGAGGAGATTGAGGGCATTTAATCGCCTTTAATCGCCATGATGGGAGGAGTTTCATGGGTTAAATCCCTTGAATCTCTTGACTTGTAACTCCCGGATGCTTGCTTCTGATTGGTCCGTCCAAAGAAATGGATTAATGACTGTAATAAAGCTAGTCAATTAATCGCATTAAGTGGTCGCCGAGCAGTTGAAGAGTCGCGGGCCGTGCCGTGTCTTTTGGGATTCTTCTGGCGATGATCATCGATGAATCTTCATGTAGATCGACATCAGATGACCATGTAATTTCAGGTGTTTGTTGCCAACAGCGGGTCGGTGCCATCTGTCCTGTCGATTTCTCGATCGGTCGGGTAGAAAGCACACTTTTTTTGGTTGACCGGGTGGCGATCAATATTGTTTTCGATACTCATGATGATTGACCCGTATTTTGGACGGATGTCAGAGGATTTGGTGTCTCAAAAGCATGAATTTTGGAAAGTATCAGAGGCTGGGCGCTTCGAATCGCGAAAAAACGGCGAAAACCGGGGTTTCCGGGGCCTTCCCGGCGACCCCGGGCTCCAAGGTCGCCGGCGACCCTGGTGGGGGGGTTTTCCCCCCTTTTTGTCCCGTTTTGTGTCCGTTTTTGCTATTTTTCGATTCTTTTTTCTCCTGTACTTTTCCTTGACATTTTGACCATTTATTGGCCTGATTTCTTTGTAGGAAACCTGATGAGAATCCTTGCATTTTATTTTGCAAAGTTTCCAATTTCCTGAGAAAGCCGAAGACTTTGTCACGCAGAGCTGCCGATTTTCCGTTAGAAGCTGAAACTGGGTCAAACGATGTCGGAATGACCTGAAATTTGGTGTGAAGCCTCCTGAGCAATAAATAAGACCAACCATAGGCTTTTGTTTGAGTTTTGAAGCCGTTTGGGGTCCTATCACCAGTAGACTCGCTTTTATCGCGATGAAGATGTCGCGGTTTGATGTGCGGCAAACCGATGTCCGATTGACTTGAAATTTGACAGGGAACCTATTGGAGTCATTTTAAGATGATCCATAGGCTCTGTCTTGGAAATCATGGTCCCGGAGAGCTTTGCCGCCGAGAGGCCTAATTTGGCTTCCGAGCGTCAAACTATGGTCAAATGTTGTCGAAATGACCTGAAATTTGACGTGTAGCCCTTTATAAGCATTTTGAAGCCGTCCATGTGCTCTATCTGATGAGTAATGACCTCGGTGGTTCTCGCCGCCGAGAGGCTTGATTTAGCTGTTCGAGGGTTGATGTAGGGTCAAACGTTGTCAGTTCGACTCGGAACTTGACGTGGAGCCTTTTGGAAGTATTTTGAGACTATCCATCGGCTCTGATCGAAGATTTGGTGTCTCCGATGCTTTTGCCGCCGAGAGCTCCTTTTCGGCTGTCGGAGAAGCGAAGTTAGGCCAAATGATTTTGAAATGGCCCGAAACTTCTTGTGTACTCCTCTTTTGGCTGTCTTGAAGAATCTTGCAGTTTTTGTTTGATTCTGACAAGATTTGATTTTTTTGAAAGTAGCATTGCCTATTTATGGCAGGTTGCGACTTCATGTAGCTCTTTGGATCTTGAAGAGGCAAAGTGACATTTTTGGTGTCAACATGGCATTGATAGCCGAGTTTTTCTTTTGTGGCATCTATAGCAGGTTTTGGTGGCATTGATAGCCGGTTTGTTTTGTGGCATCTATAGCCGGTTTTGTTTTGGTGGCATTGATAGCCGGTTTTTTTGAAATCCAAGTTTTTGTTTGTGGCATTGATAGCCGGTTTTGTTTTGGTGGCATTGATAGCCGGTTTGTGGCATTTATAGCCTGTTTTGTTTTGGTGGCATTGATAGCCGGTTTGTGGCATTTATAGCCTGTTTCGATGGCATTTATAGCCGGTTTGGTTTTCAAAAATGCAAGTATCGACTAAAAGTCGCCTCCCTGCTGAATGTTATTACAAGTATCGATGGAATGTCGCATCCTTGCTCATTCGGTTGCGAGTATCGATGAAATGTCGCATCCTCGCGGATTTGGGTGCAAGTATCGATGGAATGTCGCATCCTTGCTTTTCAAAAATTTTGGTTTTGCGGGTACTGACTTGATGTCGTTTCCCCACGATTTTTGAAATTTGTGGTTTTCTCGAACCTTTGAGTTATGGATATCAACTGAAATGTTGCGTCTCCATGGTTTTTTTAGGTTTTTTTCGAACCTTTGAAATTTGGGTTGTGGATATCAACTAAAATGTTGCGTCTCCACAGTTTTGGATTTTGCAAGTATCGACGAAATGTCGCCTTCCTGCGATTTTGGAAGTGTCGAACATGGTTCATATGCTTCCGATTTGTGCGAGTATCGACTAAGCGTCGCTTCCTCGCGGTTTTTTGAAAAACCATTTTTTTTTTGTTTAAAGACACGAGGGTCATAAGTTTTGACCTAAAACCATTTTGGCGGTAAAAGGCAGGGTGGACTAGGGTGGAAATCCCTGAATCCGGATTTTGTTTCAAACCATGAATTTTGGGTTCAAGGGTTGAAAATTTTGGCAAAGTTAGGGAAAGGTTCCTAAACTTGGATATATTTTTTTGAACAATGAAACGATGAAAGTAAGCATTGTTTTAAATTTCTAGAAATTTCAACATTTGATATGAAAATTCTAAAAAAAGGGTGGGTTTAGCGAGCGTGTACCTGGAAACCGGTTTTGGCCCTACAGGCATTGCTCTTACCCAGTTGGGTAAGTCTTCAAGGGTAGTACCGCTTTAAGAACTTGCCGTTGATGGGCATCATACATCTGTCACCTTCCATGTTTAGGAATGCGTATGTGCCATTAGAGAAAACCTTGTCGATGACGTAGGGTCCCTCCCATTTTGGCTCAAATTTGCCTTTGGACTTGTGAGCGAAGACCATTGGTCTTTTTACCGCAAGAACCAAGTCACTCTTTTTGTAGGCGCGTTGCCTGATCTTTTTATCGAAAGATCCTGCCATGCGTGCTTGGTAAAGTTCAATGCTTTGTTGAGCTTCGAGCCGTCTCTCATCGAGATTGTCCAGCTCATGGAGTCGCAATTTGACATTGCTTTCTTAAGTCATGTCATTTTGCAAGGATATCCTCAAGGAAGGAATTTGTACTTCCAAGGGTACGACAGCTTCGCATCCATAGACCAAGAAGAATGGTGTGCTATGGGTTGGTCCTCGAATGGTGGTTCGATAGGCCCACAAAGCTTCAGCCATTTTGTCGCTCCAGTCTCTTTTATGACTAGAGACCATTTTTTTTGAGGATTTTGCAGAGTGTCTTGTTGAAAGCTTCTGCTAACCCGTTTGCTGCCGGATTGTATGGAGTCGAAGGACAGCTTTGGATTTTGTATTTGTCGCAGAACCTGTAGAATCGATGATCTCGGAATTGTGGTCCGTTATCATGGACGAATCTTTTGGGTATGCCGAAACGACAAATGATGGACTGATGAGGTCTTAATTTCGTTAAACGCAAATGCTTCTGACCACTTGGAGAAATAATCCGTAGCAGCGAAGATGAAGCGATGACCTTTGCTCGAAGGGGGAGAAATAGGACCTATGATGTCCATACCCCAGGCTTCGAAAGGCCATGAGATCGCTGTAGGATGCAGCCATTCTGGAGGCATGTGACTGTAATCTCCATGAACTTGGCATTGTTGGCAGCGCTTAGCAAATTGCATTGCGTCAGCTACCATGGTAGGCCAGTAATATCCTAACCTTTTTATCTGATCATAGAGCTTAGGTCCAGCCTGATGAGCTCCGAAAAGACCAGCATGAACTTCTTTGAGTGTTTCTTCAGCCTCTTGTTATAACAAGCAGCGTAGAAGTACTCCGTTGAAGGATTTCCTGTAAAGGATTTTTTAAGGAATATCCAAACGAAAGCTTGGGGTTCGCCTTTGGGTGCTTACCCGTTCTTTTAGATCTTCAGGTAGGATTCCGAACATAATGTAATCAATGAATTGATCCCTCCAGTCGCCGATTGAAGTTTGAAGGATTGAAATCCGACTTCCGACTACTTGGTGGCATTCAGCCACTGCTTGGTGTGTGTTAAGAGGAGGAAGGATTCTTCTTTCGCACACTGTGATTTGCATCTTTTCCCCTTCCGAGATTGCCATGGATGCGGCAAGTCCGGCTAGGGCATCTGCACGTATGTTTTCACCTCTACGAATGTGGGTGATGTGACAGATGTTAAACTTTTGCAGAAGTGATTGTGCCTTGTTGTAGTAAGGCAACAAATCTGGCTTCCTGACTTCAAATTTCTGATTCATCTGGTTGACGATCAGTTGAGAGTCTCCAAAGACTTCCAGCATGGTGATACCGGATTCGATGGCGAGTTCCAATCCTAAGATCGGAGCTTGATATTTAGCTGCATTGTTTGTGCATGGTTCCAGTAGCGAGAAAGCGTGTGGAATCATGTATTTGTCGGGGCTAACAAAGAGGATGCCAACTCCCAAGATTAGCTGTCCTTTTTTATTTGTCCTGGTTGCACCGTCAATGTACATGTCCCAGGAGGCACTTTGTGAAAAAGTCTCCACATTGTAGACTGGTTCGTCTGGGAGATCATCTCTGAGCGGAGAATCTTTAGGCAATGGATGCTCTGCTAGGAAGTCCGCTAGAGCTTGCCATTTGATTGCTTTTTGTGGTACATACCTAATATCAAATTGTGACAGAAGGATGGACCATTTTGCCAATCGAGCATTGAGAGAACCTGCCTTTGTGACAAGGACCTTCAAGAGGTTGACCCTCGAGACCAGGTATACTGTGTTGGAAAGCAAGTAGTGACGCAGCTTTTGTACGGCGAACATCACTGTAAGTCATTCTTTTTCGACTAGAGAGTAGTGATGCTCTGCACCTACTAGCATGCGGCTGAGGTAATATAGAGCAGCTTCTTTTTTTTGATAATTTTCTTGTGCAAGCAGAGCTCCCAAAGAGTGATCAAGGGCTCTTGTGTACAAGATGAATGGTTTTCCAGTGGTAGGAGCAGCTAACACTGGAGGTTTTGTCAGGTATGACTTGATGTCTTGGAAAGCAGCTTCACAGTCAGCATCCCAGACAAAGTTTACACCTTTTTTCATCAATCGGGAGAATGGACGGCATTTCCCCGAAAGATTGGAGATGAACCGTCTGATGTAGGCTAATCTCCCTTGAAGCCCTTTGAGTTCTCTTAAGGTTCTTGGAGAGGGCATTTATAGAATGGCTTTGACTTTTATGGGGTCAAGCTCTATTCCAGCTTTCCGAACTAAGAATCCCAGGAACTTACCCGACGAGACGCCGAAGAAGCATTTCAAAGGATTCATTCGCAGTTTGTGTTTGCGAAGCCGGAGGAAGACTTCTTGAAGGTTTTCGAGATGATCTTCTTTTCTTTTGCTTTTGACGGGGAGGTCATCAACGTAACATTCAACCGTCTTGTGCTGCATATCTTGGAATATTTTCATCATAGCCCTCTGATATGTGGCCCCAGCATTTTTCAGACCAAATGGCATGACAGTGTAGCAATAGACGCCAAATGGGGTCCGAAAAGATGTATGTTTTTCATCTTCAGGATGCATCTTTATCTGATTGTAGCTAGAGAAACCATCCATGAATGTCATTCGCTCGAATCCACAGGTATTATCGATCATTACCTCTGGTATGGGGAGCGGAAATTCATCTTTAGGGCATGCGCCATTCAGGTCTCTATAGTCAATACAGACCCTGATCTGCCCGTTCTTCTTTGTCACGGGGACAATGTTGGCCAACCATTCAGGATGTTGTTCCTCACGGATGAAGCCTGACGCTTTTGAGTTTTTAAACTTCTTGTTCAATTTTATCCATCACATCTGGACGGAATCTTCTTTAGCCTTGCTTGACAGGCTTGATGTCTTCTTGAAGATTGAGTTTGTGAACCGCTATTTTGGGGTCTAAACCTGGCATTTCAGCGTAAGACCATGCAAAGCAATCAACGAACTCACGAAGAAAGGCGATATACTCGGGTAACTCATCATCCTTTATATTCTTGCTTATGACTACAGGACGTGGGTTATCTGGTGTTCCCAAGTCTATCTTTTGAACAGGATCTTCTGTTGGAAGGTTCGAAGGTGGTTCCTCCACAATATTTTCGGAGGCTTCCAGCTCAACGAAACCTTCTGGGTTTTCAAAGGCATTTCCAGACCAAGGTTTTGTTCCTTTCCACGGGTCTTCTTGATCGGTAATTTTCCCAAGGCTTGCTATGAGATGATCCCAATCGCCTGTTGAAACCGGGTCGAAGTAGGCTACTTCTTTTGGAGATGAGGGTTCTTCTGGGTCAGAAGACCACACGTCTGTTCCATCGGACAACTCCTCTTCATTCTCAGAGAAATCGTGCCAATTGGATAGGCTTCTTAGATCTTTATCAGGTGACTCATCAAAGAGATATCCAGGGAGATCGATGTCTTCATGGACTTGAGATGTTGAGGCTTGGTCAGTATATTGACTTTTAAGCCTTTGTATCAACTGTCTCAAGGGAGTGTCGGGATCATACCCTAACCCGTGTGAAGACTTTTCTACATAGCCGTAGAGTCTCCAATCTTCCAGCTGGCTTTTGGTCAAGACGGGCCCTAATGGCGTGAGAATACCGCATCCTTCTCCCAAACCGACTGGGTTTTGAGCGTCATAGCCCATTTTCTTCATAATAGCTTGTGCCACAGAACTATATAAGGATAGTTGAGGCATACCTTCATTTTGGAAAGGTTTAAGCATGGAGTTTGATGAAGAAGCATCCGATCTATGGAAGAAGATCGGCTTTTCCTTTGCTGAAGTTGCTGGAACAACGAAGGAAGCTGACGTAGGATCTTCTATGTCAGAAGTTATCTCCATTGGAGTGAGAGCAGGCTGAACTTGCTGAGTGTCAGCTTGGCTTCACGATGTGTCGTCTTCCGGCTCTGAATCCGAGTCCGTGTCTTGCATGGTAGACACGAAAGAGACAACAAATTTGCCCCCAGGCTTTTGCTTTGCCTTCTTCACTTTAGTTGTGATGACCAAAGGCTTTGAAGGTTTGAGGGAGATGATGAAGGGAGTTTGAATGCTCTCTTCAGATTTACCGGATGATTTGTTTTCTTCCGGTGATTGTTGAGGAGCTTTGCCTTTATCTTTCTGGAGATTTTCGGCAAACGATGCTGTGTGCTTCTCCTCTTCTTCTTTTTCACCTTCATACATCTGTGAGTCTGCGAAGTGGACTTCTTTACCTTTGAAGGGTTTTCTGTCCGCAAAGACTCGATGTATCATGCCGTCGTCGCCAACAAACTTGATGCATTGATGTAGAGTTGAAGGGACAACACCATTCTCGTGGATCCAAGGGCGTCCGAGAAGGATGTTGTAGCATGAAGGGGTTTTTATTGCATACACTGTGACCTCAGAGATAAGATCACCGATTTGCAATTTGAACCTGATTTTGCCGATAGGCCTTTGAGTACTCCCATCGTATCCAAAGATTGATACAGATGTGTGGCTCAGCTTGCTGGGTGGGATGCCCAACTCTTCAAGAGCCGATGTGGAGATGAGGTTGAGTGCAGAACCTGGGTCGATCTGAACTCTGTGCATAGGCATTTCCTTGATATACCCTGTGAAGTACAGGGGTCGGATATGCCTGGTTTCTCCAAGTAGGAGGTCGTCCTTTGTGAAGGCGATGGTTGCACTGGCTGCTTTTTTAACCGAGAGGCATTCAATGCATGATCCCTCAGTTTTCTTTTTTTCTCCCTTTGAGGAGGCTTCTGAGTTTTTGACCCGGTAATCCATTTCAATTTGGAGGACTTACGGGGCATATTTGTCGACATCCTCATTCAGCTTTTGTAATTCCGAGATGAGATTATCACGAGTGTGCGGAGACATTCGCAACAAATCTAGGATGTGCAGACGTGCAGGTATGTGCTTGAAGTGTTCAATTAAGTCATACTTGAAAGCCTCCTTAGGGCCTGCATGTTCATCATTGTTGCCACTAGGGGCGCTTACAACATCTTTTCCCGAAGGATTTATATATGTAAAGGAAGATTGGTTGTAATTTTTATGGTAGTCCCGGCCAGAGCGGGTGCCTCTACCAACTTCGAGAGCTTCTTGAGAAAGGTCTTCGTTTGGAAGATTGTCTTCAGGATCAAGAGGCTGTCGTTTTTCATTTGCTGAGGATGAATCAGCAGCAGAGTTGCCATCCTCAGTGATCGTGTTGCATGGAGCATTTTCCGGGAACAAGTCCTGAACAGCATCCAGCAACCTTTCTTCTTCGTTGACTAATTCATCGTCCTAAGCATCAATGACTGGGAATTCTTCAGTCAGGAAGGGTGTGAACTTTGAAGTCACAGTCTCAGGAGAAGAAACCTGAGAGGGCGTCATCTCAGTGAAAGTCACGTGAGACGAGGTGGCTTCAGAAGATACATTGCCAGGCGTCGCCGGAGTGTAAGTGCTTTCATCAGACGATGCTTCGGAAGAGCTATAATCCCGAATTATCACATTACAGGAAGCTCTGATGGGAGACGTTGCCTGATCGGAGTCAGACTCATCCTCGGATGTAAGAGGATCGTCTATCCAGCAATTTTCTCCATTTTCAGGAGTTAAGGGAGGATGCACCTGATGGTCTTCAGGGACTTCAGGCTCTGGATTGCGAGGAGGCTCGTTGATGCGTTCTTGCTCTTGTTCTAGAGCGAGTCGCTGCAAGATCCTTGCATATTCTTCAAGATCAGGCATGGGAGCCGGATCTTCTTCTTCATCAACTCTTTGTGGCTCAACATGGTTGATTTCCACTGGAGTAATGAGAGGTGCTGGGTCAGCAGCATTTTCTTGTACAGCTTCTTGGTCTTCTTCATCATCAGACCAGGATCGTTGTGGCTGTAGGGGTTATACCAGATTACTGGCATAAGATGAGACTCAGGAACCCATTCTTCATCGGAGAGATATTCTCCTGTTTCAAGGGACTCCTCCCACTCATCTGTGTAGTTGGATTCGAATCCATTATCGGTGTCGCTGGATTCGTATCCATTAATGGAGAATCCAACTACCGAATTGCAAGAGTATGATGCCTCATGCATGGCTTCTTTGAATTGAGGTGGCATGAAATCACTGAGAGTGAATTTCCTTACCCCCTTTGAAGTCTCTGGAAGGGATGTTTTTGTTGCCTCCAGTGAAGCGGTAGAGGAAGCCTCTGCCTTTTCTTTGACCTCTAGTTTTGGCTGGGTCTTCTCTTGCCGTTTGAGCTTGAGGAGATGTTTCCTAGCCTGCCTTCGCTGTTGAGCTGTAGGCTTTGTTTTCACGACCTCCCAATTTTCATCTTCCAGGAGATCGGGATATACCCATATCGGTTGTCCGTCTGGTGTCGGGTAAGGAACCAGTTCCTCGGACGCTTGGATTGAGTTTATCACCTTGAAGGAAGTAATGATCTTCTTCTTCGGTGGTTTTGATGTTTGTCCACATGTCACCATGTTGACGGAGGCAGACCCATAGTTTTTGTCAAAGGTGATGACTCCGTTTTTCCACATCTCATTTATTTTCTCTCTCACAACGAAGCATTGATTGAGAGGATGCGAGATCATCTGGTGGTATGGACAGTACCGAGGATCGTTGGTTTTGCCAACATCACCCGGTCTTTTTGGTTCAGGCAAGGTGCGCTTGCCGTTTTCCACAAGAGCTCCGAAGATTTCATTAACATCTTCATCAAACGGGTATTTCTTCTCTACTCGTTCTTTGAAGGCATGTGAGAGTTCAGGTCTCTTACCAGCAACTTTATTTTCAGCTTTCTTTGGTGGCTGAGGAGCTGACTTGGTCTGCACATTGAGGACCTCTTTTTTCTTTGGTTTAGAGGTTGCAATGGCGGTTGGCTCTTTTCTTGATGATTTCTGACTGTTGAGGTCTTTAATCACCGTTTCAGCTTCCATGGAAGCTTCTAGGAGTTCTCCCAGGTTTTTTGATTTGTTGCCGATGATCATGGAGCGAATTCTGGCTCTCATGTTGTTTCAGCAAATGTCGACTAGCGATGCTTGTGGCAATACATCAGAGCATTTGTATGCCATTGCTTTCCACTTGTGAATGAAGTCATATGTTGATTCATTCTCCCCCTGTTTTAGGCTGCACAGCTGAGCCATAGTAGCGGGATGATCTTCACCTTTGAAGTGAGTCAGGAAGCGTGTCTCTAGCATGGCCCAGTTTTGGATTGAGTCCTCCGGCAAAGTGGAGTACCAATCGAAGGCCATACCTTTTAGGGTACTTGCAAAGAGGCGGATCTTGAGTGCATCTTGATCCGCGATAGCTCCCGTCAGGATCTTGAAAGTGGATGACGTGCTGTCTGGCTGATCCTTTCCCCGTATATGTTTGGAGAGTAGGATGCTTGAATTTGGTGTGGAACGGGACCGAGTCCATCCATAAGGGATATGGTGGCTTGATCCCATGCTCCTTGAGTATATCCTCTTCTTTTGCTTTGGCGAGGATACTGTCTACGTCCTTTTTGGTAAGGGCGCATGACTCATTTTCTTCTCCATTTACCTCGTCGTTTTGATGATTCGGAGGAGGTTCATTGTTCGCCTGATTTTGGAAGGCGAGGAGAAGGTTTTCCATCAGAGCTTCAATCCTCTGCTGGCCCTGTTCCAACTGCTGGATGCGGGTGATCGCATCTTCTGGAGGTGGATTGCGGGGTGGTGGCTCAGAATTTGTAGCCAAGACATTCATCCGTCGTGATTCGAACGAAGAAACTGTCCTGGTGACTGAGCTGGGGCTCATTCTTTTTGAAGAAGAGCTTGAGGAAGGATCACTCTGCTGTCCTTTGCTTGAAGGAGCAGGGGATTCTTCTGAATGTCTTCTTGTCCTTGAGACGCTGCGGGTCATCGGATGTCGGACATGGATTTTTGTTGCTGATTTTTGGCGCCTTCTGGTTTTTCCAACCATATGGACGGCAGCAACTTGGTTGGGTCTTTCTTTTTCGACCCATTTGGGAGAGACTTGGAGTGTAGGAGGCTGAGTCCTTTGCTTCTCTAGTCTCTTTTGCCGGTATGACGCGCGGCGGCATATGCGACGAGCAATTTGAGCTTCGGTCAGTTCTGGCTGGGCTTTGACGATGAAGGATGTACTTCCTCGGGCGCAGCAGCCGAGCCTATCTTCTTTGCAGCTGGGTAAGGACAGGATGCGAACCCTGTACTTCGCCTGTTGCAGCGAAGCTTTGAATTTTTGGAGTTCGGCCCTTGTAGAGATGAAGGGTCGAACTGCAGGTTTGTAGGCCTTAGCAGGTGCTTGTAGAGGCCTTGTGATGCATGACTTGATTTTGGGCTTGTAGGCACAAGCCGACTCATGCTGGGCTGACTTGAGAGTCAGGTTGGAGATGGGTTTCTCCTCTTTCATGTAGACAAGAGGGTTGAACTGGTTCTCCTTGAGTGGGGCCAGGATTGCTGGCTTAGTGGATGTTTGGGACCTTCTTTGTTTTGGTGAAGGTCTTGCGGACCGAGTCTTGGGATAGACCTGGTCGTTTACAGGTCGAGGCTTCGTGGGGCTGCCACGGGCTTCAGGCCTTCTGGTGCTCGCCTTTAGTGTCGCGGTAGTGACACGTTGAGAGGCGAGTTTCTGCTTCTTGGAAGGAGCAGTTTATTCCTCAGGAAGTGGGAATGGTCCCAGTGTCCCAAAGACGATGGTCCGGGGAGTCGAGGGCGACCCGGAGTTCAGAGAATTGCCGAGGGAGTTGATGCTTCGGCAGCTGATGGGGCGCTTGTAAGTACGCGTGGTTTGCTTCTGTTGAAGCATGAGTTGGTGATTGTTTTCATCGAAAGTAATGGTTAGTGAAGCTGCCATTGTTAGTTTTCGAAAATTTCTGAAACAAGACCACATCCATTAGTAATCACAAGAATATAATGATCATAAATGGGAAGTTCTATGGTTTCGTCTTTTCAAATTGCTAGAGGAAGATGACCCAAGCAACATGAAGAAGGCAAAACGCCATAGAGGGTACAATTGTTCTGATCGCAGGTATGGTAAGCCCAGAATGGGCATCCCAGTGACTGCTAGAGGCAATTGTGAACTTAAATTCGACTTATCGAGAAGCAGAGCTTGCTCGAGGTAAGAAGAATATAAAGTTGGGGTTACAGATGTGCCGGTTGGAATACAGTAGACCCTGAAAGGGCGTACTAGTACCGCTAGACACAAATGTTTTGAGACCGCATCTATGAGATGAGATTCTCTGTTTTGAAATGTCAAGATTGGATTCATCAAAGAGAGCAGATGGTATTCCGATCTGAACACGGGCTCAGCGATTTCCGCGAGCGCCAGTGCTCAGAAAGAAATGAACCATAATTTCTCGGATCTGAATCTAAAAATGACGAGTTTTTTTTTTTGAAAGGCCAATATCGGGTTCATCAAAGAGAGCAAAAGGCACTCCAATCTGAACACGGGCTCAGCGATTTCCGCGAGCGCCAGTGCTCAGAAAGGAGAAGACCAAGATTTCTCCAATCTAAACCCAAAATGACGGAAGTTTTTTTTTTGGAAGATTTTTTTTTCTTCTTTTTTTTAAAAAAAATCTTTTTATTTATTTATTTATTTATTTTTATTTATTTATTTATTTATTTTTTTTTTTAAGATTTCTTTTTTGAAATTTTTTTTATTTTTTTATTTTTCTATTTTTTATTTTAAAATTTTTATTTTTATTTTTTTAAATTTATTTTTTTGAAAAAAATTTATTTAAAAGACGAGAGAGTACACATAGGCCTCCTAACCTGGTCTTATGAAATCTTGATTAATAGAATTGCCCCCAGGTAAGGGTAGGATTACTTAATGAACCCGTTTTGAGGGCCCTTGCCTAGAACAGTCAAGCTGTCTCCACACTCTGGACAAGGCTTTTCTTTGAATTAACCATGATCAAAGAACACAGTTGGTTTAACCTTAGTGGTCTATGTCTTTTTTTTGTTTTTGTATATATATATATATATTTTTTTTATTTTTAATGAACTCATCGAAGAGAAACGATGGCCCAAAACCTTAGTCGAACAGGCTCAACATTTCTGCAAGCGCGATGAACGATAGGAACGGATCAAGGTTTCTCAATTTTGAATCCAAAATGAGAAATCTAAAAAAAAAAAATTATATTTTTTTTATATATTTTTTTTAGATCTTTAATGAACTCATCGAAGAGAAACGATGGCCCAAAACCTTAGTCGAACAGGCTCAACATTTCTGCAAGCGTGATGAACGACAAGAACGGATCAAGGATTCCCAATTTTGAATCCAAACTGAAAAATCTGATTTTTTTGTTTTTTTTTTTTTGAAAAGCGAAAGAGTGGAAATAAATTCAAAGAATTAGAAATTTCCAAACAAAAAATCTCATCTCCAAACAAAAAATCTCATCTCATTTTTTTTTTTAGATCTTTAATGAACTCATCGAAGAGAAACGATGGCCCAAAACCTTAGTCGAACAGGCTCAACAATTCTGCAAGCGCGATGAACGATAGGAACGGATCAAGGTTTCTCAATTTTGAATCCAAAATGAAAAATCTGATTTTTTTTGTTTTTTTTTGTTTTTGAAAAGAGAAAGAGTGGAAATAAATTCAAAGAATTAGAAATTTCCAAACAAAAAATCTCATCTCATTTTTTTTTTAGATCTTTAATGAACTCATCGAAGAGAAACGATGGCCCAAAACCTTAGTCGAACAGGCTCAACATTTCTGCAAGCGCGATGAACGATAGGAACGGATCAAGGTTTCTCAATTTTGAATCCAAACTGAAAAATCTGATTTTTTTTATTTTATTATTTTTTTTTTTTTGAAAAGAGAAAGAGTGGAAATAAATTCAAAGAATTAAAAATTTCTAAAAAATCTCATCTCATTTTTTTTAGATGCGGAATCCAACATAGGCCACCAATTATAAAGTAGCCAAGGAATCGAGAAAAGAAATATAAGCATAGAGCAAAATATATGATATGCAAATATTTCATTTCTAGCATCGTGTTCTCAAATAAACGAGTCCCACCGGGTGTGCCAGCTTGATGGACCGCGCTCCTGCTCAGTTCTACCGAGGTCGGCGGACGTGGGAGTCCGTCGGATCCGACCCTTTCGTAACCGGGGGGCAAGGGCGTGCATCAACTTTTCTTTTTTTGTGTGGGTGTGCCAAATTTTCTATTTTACTTGGAATTGCAAGTGGTGATCCGGAGATCAACCTTCGCAAGTAAAAAGGAAATCAACTTCTTTCAAGTTTTCCATTGCACGTATATTTAAGAAAAGAGACATTTTCTTGGTTTGCCGTGAAAGGCGATTTTTTTGGCATTTATAGCCGATTTTGGCGTTTATAGCCGATTTTTGGCGTTTATAGCCGATTTTGGCGTTTATAGCCGATTTACAATCCTTATCAACAATGAAAGACAAGAGTTGTGATTTTTGTCTCTTTCGAAAAAATACAAACTACAATGAAAAGCAAGAAAAGGAGGATCTAACTTCTCAGGAGATTGTGGGGGACCCGTTTAGATTGACGGTCGCAAGCCATATGTGGGCTTCGCCATCATCCATGCAGATGAGAACAGAGGATGCTATTGATTCGCTTGGCTTGGCTATAACCTCAGGTCTTTAGAGAACAAAGACCAAAAGAAGGTCCTATGTCCAATAAAAAGCCGAGTAGACGGGCTTGAAAAGCCATGTCTAAGCCATTGGCGACAGAAGGAGAAGGCAAGGACCTTGGGGGGGGGGGTATCCCCCCAACGGACTTTTGTCACCTTGTAGCGGTGGTCGGTGTAGGATTTCCGCAGAGTTTTCTTTCTTAGATTTCTGATGCCTCTTTCTGTCTGAGTTTCCGGATTTTCTGCAGTCTATTGTTTGTGTGTCTGCTCTTCTTTCTTCTTGGAGAGCTCTCCTATTTATAGGCTTTTAGGTAGCCACTTAGGAGGGTTTATGAGCCTTGATTGTCATAAAGCTACATAAAGGGAGGAGTTACAAAATTGAATTCTTTATTTTGTAACTCCTTTTTCTTGGCTCTGATTGGCCGGAGGAGATTGAGAGCATTTAATCGCCTTTAATCACCATGATGGGAGGAGTTTCATGGGTTAAATGCCATGAATCTCTTGACTTGTAACTCCCGGATGCTTGCTTCTGATTGGTCCGTCCAAAGAAATGGATTAATGACTGTAATAAAGCTAGTCAATTAATCGCATTAAGTGGTCGCCGAGCATCTGAAGAGTCGCGGGCCGTGCCGTGTCTTTTGGGATTCTTCTGGCGATGATCATCGATGGATCTTCATGTAGATCGACATCGGATGACCATGTAATTTCAGGTGTTTGTTGCCAACAGTAGGTCGGTGCCATCTGTCCTGTCGATTTCTCGATCGGTCGGATAGAAAGCACACTTTTTTTGGTTGACCGGGTGGCGATCAATATTGTTTTCGATACTCTTGATGATTGACCCGTGTTTTGGACGGATGTCAGAGGATTTGGTGTCTCAAAAGTATGAATTTTGGAAAATACCAGAGGCTAGGCGCTTCGAAACGCGAAAAAACGGCGAAAACCGGGGTTTCCGGGGCCTTCCCGGCGACCCCGGGCTCCAGGGTCGCCGGCGACCCTGGGGGGTTTTTCCCCCTTTTTGTCCCGTTTTGTGTCCGTTTTTGCTGTTTTTCAATTCTTTTTTCTTCTGTATTTTTCCTTGACATTTTTGACCATTTGTTGGCCTGATTTCCCTGTAGGAAACCTGATGAGAATCCTTGCATTTTATTTTGCAAAGTTTCCAATTTCCTGAAAAAGCCGAAGACTTTGTCGCGCAAAGCTGCCGATTTTCCGTCAGAAGCTGAAACTGGGTCAAACGATGTCGGAATGACCTGAAATTTGGTGTGAAGCCTCCTGAGCAATAAATAAGACCAACCATAGGCTTTTGTTTAAGTTTTGAAGCCGTTTGGGGTCCTATCACCAGTAGACTCGCTTTTGTCGCGATGAAGATGTCGCGGTTTGATGTGCGGTCAACCGATGTCCGATTGACTTGAAATTTAACAGGGAACCTATTGAAGTCATTTTAAGATGATCCATAGGCTCTGTCTTGGAAGCCATGGTCCCGGAGAGCTTTGCCGCCGAGAGGCCTGATTTGGCTTCCGAGCGTCAAACTATGGTCAAGTGTTGTCGAAATGACCTGAAATTTGACGTGTAGCCCTTTATAAGCATTTTGAAGCCGTCCATGTGTTCTATCTGATGAGTAATGGCCTCGGTGGTTCTCGCAGCCGATAGGCTTGATTTAGCTGTTCGAGGGTTGATGTAGGGTCAAACGTTGTCTGTTTGACTCGGAACTTGACGTGGAGCCTCTTGGATGTATTTTGAGACCATCCATCGGCTCTGATCGAAGATTTGGTGTCTTCGATGCTTTCGCCGCCGAGAGCTCCTTTTCGGCTGTCGGAGAAGCGAAGTTAGGCCAAATAATTTTGAAATGGCCCGAAACTTTTTGTGTACTCCTCTTTTGGCTGTCTTAAAGGATCTTGCAGTTTTTGTTTGATTCTGACAAGATTTGATTTTTTGGAAGTAGCCTTGCCTATTTATGGCAGGTTGCGACTTCATGTAGCTCTTTGGATCTTGAAGAGGCAAAGTGACATTTTTGGTGTCAACAATCCATACATGACCGACCGTTCGATTGATAAAAGTTTCAAAATACATGGTTAGACTCCATTTGCATTAAAGAGTTATTAAGAGAGACAATTGGGACTTGAAATAAAATAATTATATTTTTATAAATAATAATATACTCGTTTTTGCTTAATAGATGTAAGGGCAAAGCTGTCATTTTCATAGAAGTTCAACACAAATTTTATAGTGGTTATTCATTCTCATTAGGAATATTGATTTTATAGTGGTTATTCATTCTCATTAGGAATATTGATTTTGGGGACATGGAAGGTATTGAAATGAAAGAGTACATGCTTATTTACAAATACAAAAACCATGGGGGGCTATTTACAAATCATACAAGCCTTAGGAGGGTATATATATCAAAAACTCTTTTTTTTTGCATGACAAAAAATTACCTAAAAGGAAATCTATCAAAACTTTCTCCCTCTCTCTTCCTCAACAACTTCTTTCTACACTGACCCAACCCAAACCTAGCCGCCACCGGACAAGGAGAGGGAGAGAAAGCGGCGGGCGGCGGCGGGGAGAGGAAGAGAGAGGAAACTTCTTTCTACACTCACCCACCACCCAGCCCAGCCACCACCGTCCCCTCCGGCAGGGAAAGGGAGAGAGGGCCGCAGCAGGGAGGGTGTAGAAAGATAATTAATTATCTTGAATGACAATTAATTAGTAATTTTGAATATATTGGAGTCTGCTAGTTGTTTTGAGAAGGTGAATTTTAATTTTGCTCTTGGAACTTGCCTACCTTTTAGCTAAAATGGGTTGTTCTTCTCTTGAAGACGTGGGTGGAAGAATTTTGGAAATGGTTATGTTCAATCCTTTGTAGCTGTACCTTTTAAGTTCTTATATTTTTGGGGGTTTTTTATTGACAATTACCCTTGATAACTGATAAACCAAATGATATGGAGCTTTTATAGGATAAGGACAAAATGTATGCGAGTGCGTAGTGCAGTGATTATGGGGTTAGGAAGGAAAACTCTGTGAGACTTTGTCGAGTCACATTATTTTGATAAAGGAATATTGAGTCAAATGCAAGGAGAAAATTGTCAAGTCGCCACTTTTTGATAAGTTGTTTGCATTCTAAACTATCTAAAGGTAAAATCTATTAAACAATTGAAGTTGACGTATTCAATTTTAAACGGTTGATGTTTATGCTTAACTAATTAATGCTTGAGGTTTTAAGTTAGCGATTTTAAAATGGCGAATGTAATATAATCTGAGACTTATATTTAATCGTTAACCATTGATGTTTGCAATTTAAAATTATATAATGTGCAAGATCTTTTTTTTTTCATTGTTATAGTATTTTTCTTGCACATAAAAATTTATTAATTTGAATTCATCATCATGAAGGCATGTAAAAAAAGGTGCACTCATATTTTAGAAGTATGTGATCTATTTTTAAATATTATATAGATTATAATTTAAAAACATGACTCTCCAAGTCATTTCGTTGATTCTCTCTTTAAGTTGGACAATTCAAGTCACGAGTTTTCCAACCATGATTGGAGTGCACAATTTCTAAATTGGATGACATTACTTACATTACATTGCTCTATTCATGAAAAATTGGCACCAATAAAAATTTAACAATAACCATTCAAAAGAAAATAAAAGATCAAAGAAGGCCTCTTTGGCAAGTCTTATATATTTGAACCGAAGCTGACTCCAATATGTTTGTTTGAAATTATATTGCTATTTCAATTAAACTCTTTTTGAACTAGGCTGCTTACCAAGTTTGATTTAATTAGAAACTAGCAACAACGCCCCATGCTTAGCCCGGGGCAAGAAGTGAGATATTACATTTTGAATTTATAAGATACCAAAATTAATTATAAACATATAAGCATATATTCATGCATATATATATATAAACAGTCAACACATCTTTGATGGAACAGCGCTTCTGCCTGGTTCTACCGAGGTCAGCGGACGTGGGAGTCCGTGGGATCTGACCCTTTCGTAACCGAGGGGCAAAGGCGTGCATCAATATTTTTTTTGTGTGGGTGTGCCAGATTTTCTATTTTACTTGGAATTGCAAGTGGTGATCCGGAGATCAACCTTCGCAAGTAAAAAGGAAATCAACTTTTTTCAAGTTTTCCATTGCACATATATTTAAGAAAAGAGACATTTTCTTGATTTGCCGTGAAAGGCGATTTTTTGGGCATTTATAGCCGATTTTGGCGTTTATAGCCGCTTTTTGGCGTTTATAGTCGATTTTGGCGTTTATAGCCGATTTACAATTCTTATCAATAATGAAAGACAAGAGCTGTGATTTTTGTCTCTTTAAAAAAATACAAACTACAATGAAATGCAAGAAAATGAGGATCTAACTTCTCAGGAGATTGTGGGGGACCCGTTCAGATTGACGGTCGCAGGCCATATGTGGACTTCGCCATCATCCATGCAGATGAGAACAGAGGATGCTATTGATTCGCTTGGCTTGGCAATAACCTCAGGTTTTTAGAGGACAAAGACCAAAAAGAGGTCCTATGTCCAATAAAAAACTAAGTAGACGGGCTGAAAAGCCATGTCTAAGCCATTGGAGGCAAAAGGAGAAGGCAAGGACTTGTCACCTTGTAGCGGTGTTCGGTGTAGAACTTCCGTAGAGTTTTCTCTCTTTCTTTCTCTAGATTTCTGTGCTTTTTTTCTGATCTGGGATCTGTCTTCTTTTTCCGATGACCTCGGTGTTTTTTCCGATCTGGAATTCTTTGGAGAGCTCTCCTATTTATAGGCTTTTAGGTAGCCATTTAGGAGGGTTTATGAGCCTTAATTGTCATAAAGCTACATAAAGGGAGGAGTTACAAAATTGAATTCTTTATTTTGTAACTCCTTTTTCTTAGCTTCTGATTGGTCGGAGGAGATTGAGGGCATTTAATCGCCTTTAATCACCATGATGGGAGGAGTTTCATGGGTTAAATGCCATGAATCTCTTAACTTGTAACTCCCGGATGCTTGCTTCTGATTGGTCCGTCCAAAGAAATGGATTGATGACTGTAATAAAGCTAGTCAGTTAATCGCAGTAAGTGGTCGCCGAGCAGTAGAAGAGTCGCGGGCCGTGCCGCGTCTTTTGGGATTCTTCTGGCGATGATCATCGATGGATCTTCATGTAGATCGACATCGGATGATCACGTAACTTCAGGTGTTGGTTGCCAATAGCGGGTCGGTGCCATCTGTCCTGTCGATTTCTCGATCGGTCGGGTAGAAAGCACACTTTTTTTTGGTTGACCAGTTGGCGATCAATGTTGATTTCGATACTCTTGATGATTAACCCGTATTTTTTACGGATGTCAGAGGATTTGGTGTCTCAAAAGTAAGAATTTTGGAAAATACCAGAGGCCGGACGCTTCGAGTCGCAAAAAAACGGCGAAAAACAGGGTTTCCGGGGCCCACCGGGCGATCCAGGGCCCCAGGGTCGCAGGGGCCTGCGACCCTGGGGGTTTTCCCCTTTTTTCCCGTTTTGTGTCCGTTTTTGCTGTTTTTTTATTCTTTTTTCTTCTGTATTTTTCCTTGACATTTTGATCATTTATTGGCATGATTTCCCTGTAGAAAATCTGATGAGAATCCTTGCATTTTATTTTGCAAAGTTTCCAATTTCCTGAGAAAGCCGAAGACTTTGTTGCGCAGAGCTGCCGATTTTCCGTCAGCAGCTAAAACTGGGCCAAACGATGTCGGAATGACCTGAAATTTGGGGTGAAGCCTGCTGAGCAATAAATAAGACCAACCATATGCTTTTGTTTGAGTTTTGAAGCCGTTTGGGGCCCTATCACTAGTAGACTTGCTTTTGTCGCGATGAAGATGTCGCGGTTTGATGTGCGGTCAACCGATGCCCGATTGACTTGAAATTTGACAGGGAACCTATTGGAGTCTTTTTAAGATGATCTATAGGCTCTATCTTAGAAACCATGGTCCCGAGGAGCTTCGTCACCAAGAGGCCTGATTTGGCTTCCGAGCGTCAAAGTATGGTCAAATGTTGTCGAAATGACCTGAAATTTGACGTGTAGCCCTTTGTAAGCATTTTGAAGCCGTCCATGTGCACTATCTGATGAGTGATGGCCTCGGTGGTTCTCGCCGCTGAGAGGCTTGATTTAGCTGTTCGAGGGTTGATGTAGGGTCAAACGTTGTCGGTTTGACTCGGAACTTGACGTGGAGCCTTTTGGATGTATTTTGAAACCATCCATCAGCTCTGATCGAAGATTTGGTGTCTCCGATGCTTTCGCCGCCGGGAGCTCCTTTTCAGCTGCCGGAGAAGCGAAGTTAGGCCAAATGATTTTGAAATGGCCCGAAACTTCTTGTGTACTCCTCTTTTGGTTGTCTTGAAGGATCTTGCAGTTTTTGTTTGATTCTGACAAGATTTGATTTTTTGGAAGTAGCATTGCCTATTTATGGCAGGTTGCGACTTCATATAGCTCTTTGGATCTTGAAGAGGCAAAGTGACATTTTTTGTGTCAACAAATGCCCCCTCGAGGTACAGCGACGAGTTGCTTAACTTTTGTAGTCGATGTGCCTCGAAAAGATTTTTGAATGAGAGCCTGTGACTGGACCAAGAGTTTTTGAGCAGTCTTTCTTTTTGGTATTTGTAGCCTTTTGAGCTTCCAGGGGAATTTTATGGTAGTGAAAGGGATCACGTACCATCTCGAGGTAAAGTTTTGAAGATGATATCAGGGATGTGGATTTAGGTTTTGACCTTGTGACCTAACAGGCTGTATGTGGCAAGTTAGGGGGGATCAATTTTGGTTTTGATCTTGTGAACTAACAGGCTGTATGTGGCAAGTTTGGGGAACAGGTTTTGGTTTTTGGCTTTGGTCTTATGACCTAACAAGCTGTATGTGGCAAGTTAGTAGACCAGGATTTGGTTTGGATTTTTGTGGAATGTCAATTTCAAGATTTGGCTCAATTTGGTATATGAGGCTGGATGGTTTGATTTTTGGAAGCTCATAGGGCTTGGAATTTTCTTTGTATGGTCCAATCAACTCAAAAGAGGCATGGAACCATTTTTGTATACTCTTGGTAAGAGGGATTTCTCTTTGACTAAAAGCCTAAATTTTTTTATTTTTTTTTTGTGCCTAGGTGGTCAAACCTGGCTCATATGGGCTAACCCATGGGACCTTAAGCTTTTGAAATGGCTTAGATCTCATACGGTGTCATTTTTGTAAAGAATATCCAAAAATATCTCCTTTGGATAGAGAATATCTAAGAATATCCTTACTTGGAGAGAATCTCTCATGTTCCCTTTATTTTGGGAGAAAATATCTCAAGATATCTTTCTTTTGGGAAAGAATCCTTCAATGCTTTCTTTTTAGGAGAAATTCTCTCATTGGTTTCTTTTTGGGAGAAAATCCCTCAAGATATCTTTCTTTTGGGAAAGAAACTTTCTAATCTCTTTCTTTTGGTAAGGTTACTAATTAGTAACACTTACCTCTTTCTTATTTCCTTCTTTGGTTTGCTCTCTTCTATAAAAGCAAGGAGGATGTTGGATCTCTTGCTCTTATTACTTTCTTTTGCAACAATCCCAAGAGGGCTTCAAGACCAAGAGTTCTTCTTCTTTAAGATCTTCAAGACTTTTCTTCTTCTTCTCCATCAATGGCTTCAAATAAGTTTCATTTTTCAAGAAAACCCCATTGTAGAAAAAAAAAAGGTTATTTCTTCTTTTTTTTTCGTTCTTTTCTTTTCTTCCTTTTTTTTTCTTTTCCACGTGTTTGCTTTTTTTTTCACACGTTTTTTTTTTTTTTGCTTTCTTTTTCTTTCTTTTTTTTGCATGTTTTTTTTTTCGGATCTATCCGTATGGCCACATGGCCTGTGGGCCAGTCCCCTCTTCTTTTTTTTTTCTTTTTTTTTGTTTTTCTTTCCCCCTTTTTTTTGAGAAAGTTTCGTTCTTTCTTTTTTTTTTTTTTGCTCATCAAGATAATTCATTTTTTTTTTCAAACCAAGATGTTTATGCATGTATATTTTTTTTGAAAATTGAATTGTAGCATGATGTGATAGCATACCTGAAAGTTTTCGCAAATTTGGGAATTTGGAGCTCGCAGCAATGTTGAGCCCTTCCTGATTTTGCGGAGACTTTGAGGTTTCGAAAGTTTGGAGTTTCGGAGCTCGCAGCAATGTTGAGCCCATCTTCAAGCTTTCTATTTCTTTCGGGATAGTTCCTTTTCTTCGGAATTGCCCCGTCATCATGTCAAAATTTTGCCAGATTTTTTTTAGCGAGATTCTGTCATTTTGATGTTTGATCTTTTTCTTTTCCATCCTTTTCAGGTGGTTCTTCCAGAACGAACAAGGGTAAAGAGCCTGCTACAAGCATACCTCGTCGATCTGCTAGATCTTCTAATCCGGCCATTCAGCAGGCCTTTGAGAAGGTCCAGTATGTTGAGAGAAATCTGGAAGAATGCGACTCTCTCAACAGAGATGAGATGAGGCAGCGACTGATCACTCTGAAGGGAGAGGAATTCTATAAGATCATGGTAAGCAGTCGTCCATGGGTGATGGGAGATCAGAGTGTTTTACCCAAGCCTACCTTCTTCTTTGGTGATGCCGTTTCTGATGATATGACATACCAGAGGAGATGTTTTTAGTTCTCTTTCACAGCATATGGTGAGAAGAAGACTGTTGCTACCCGGTCGACGTTTGATCGCACCGTCTCAATCATGAGCCTTGCCCCCACATGCTCTAAGAGGGAAGATCCTCCAAGCTGGGTGAGAAGGATAAATGTAATCAAGACCGGGGTTTTTGTTGGCGGTTCTCCTGGATATACGGAGAGGTCGCCTGCTGACATGGACCTGTTGATGCCATCCAGCAGCTACCGGGGCTCTGATTATCCGTCGGTCGATTTGAGACCGGTGGGCCTTGGTATTTTCAGCGGTGACGGCAGCAATTGGATAAAGCCTTTTCGACTTCGTGGCCATTTCAATGCTGACTCCGAGTAGAAGTCGTGGACTGATCGCGTCATGCTGATTGGTGGCGCCGTTTTGAAGGAAGCCGGGATTGTTGATGCGGTCCGCGCCTTTAGGGAGACCATGATCTTTTCCGACGAGGCCTTCATGGTTATGCTTGATTCATTCCTCCCACAAACCAATACCTTCGTTGTGACGAATGGTGAGATTGGTTTCTCTTTGAAGGAGCTGAGCGCCATTACTGGATTGCCCATCATTGGCAAACTCTATGAGGAGTTTATGCCGATTGACAGCGTCCTTGAGGGGTAGTCTGAGGAGTTCAGGCTTCTATACTTTCAGCTTGTCGCCTTCTATGATTTTTTGAAGGAGAAGGAGGGTTTGAAAGTTAGATCCAGCAGTTGGAAGAGTTCTAGCTCTTCGTTCCCCAACTTTTTTTATAGCAGGTAGTCTTCTGATAGTGTGACCCAGGAAGCCAGGGCTCAGGATCCAAGTTCAAAGAAGATCTTGGCTATGCAAGAAGAGTTGAGAGATTTCTGTGCGAGTACAAACGCCATATGTCCTGACATTGCACTGCGGAGAGATCTCGCTGTTTACCTCACTTATTGGCTTGGTGAGGCTATTTTTGCTGGAGGAGATGGAACGCACATCAGGCCGCATTGTATTTTTCCAGCTTGTCAGATGGCATTTGGAGAGCAGCTTGCTTTGGTGCTAGCTCTTTACTCCTACCTGTGTACCGAACTGCAGGCTGCTGCTTTTTTTGTTCGGCTTGCGCTTCCCGTGAATAGGGTATTTTCAGCCCACATCTTTTATTCGTGGTACGTGTACCACTGTCCTGGCTTCCACCGGCTGGGTGCCGCACAGGATGATGATCCTCTGATGATTCGGCTGGCTAAGGGCAAAGCCATGTCCGAATCACTTTTGTTTGCCCGTATGAGGATCCGAGGGTTTAGGACGTCGAGATGGGGCAATCTTCAGTGAAGCTTTCTCCAGAGTTGCGGAAGAAGGCTTTTGATTTTGGCGCTTCCCGAGATTCTACCAGGGCGGGGTCGGGAAGGCATTACTCCTTGATGAACGCAGAGAAGGAGTGGCTTTTCAGCATATGTGTCGGCACGATGTACCCTCTCGCTTTGCTTTGCGGCTGGGCTTTTCTCAAGGCGTTGTTGGAGCGCCTTCAAGCATGGTGAAGCGCTTTGGAGGTTTACAGGATGGGAGAAATGCATGGGCTTTCTATAGTGCTGAAAACACGATAGCCATGATCTCTTATCCTGTGTTGTTGACTTCCCGGACTGCCGGTTTTGCGAAGTGGTTCGCGGAGAGCTTTTCAGCATATCGGGGGCTTTTCAAGAAGGAGCTTGATGTGAAGCTGGCATCTGGAAAGGGCCTTGGAAAGTCAGATGGCGTCCGGCGAGAGGAAGTTTGGGCCTTCCTTTCTAGAGAGAAGCACAAGATAGGCTTTCTCGGTGACCAGGGCGTCATTGGTTCTGAAGCTGTTCGAGAAATACCTGATGAGGCTTTAGAGCAGCTAGAACAGGAGGAAGCCGAACTTGGTGCTTGGATGCAAGCGTCACAGAGGCAAGCTTCCGTGGAGTCTACTGGCAAGAGTAGACCATCCAGTGAGGAGTCAAGTGGGAAACCTGACTCTGACAGCGGGGCAGGTTCCTCTAAGAAGCGAGCCCGTAGGAGTAAGAGGAGGAGGAGTCATCATCGCAGCAAGGGGCAGCATGAGGACTCTCCTAACTTGGAAGTTCATCTTACTATCAATGAGGATGTGCCAGTGGATGCTGACGAGCCTCCAGAGAAGAGAAGCCGAGAAGAAGAGACCGTCGGTGAAGATATGATTCTTCCTTTTTCTTTTTCCATTTCTTTTCATAGGATTTTTCCATGTTCTAATTTGTTTCTTGTTTCTGCTTTTCTGTTTTTTTTTTCTTTTTTAAGTAGAGGAAGACTTGGTGATGCCTGAGGTTCCAACCGATGAGGTGGTGACGGGTCCTGTCGGGGCACCTGAAGAAGAACCGAGGGACTCTGGAGTGAATCCAGAATCTCCAATTGGTATGACTTCTTTTGCTTTCTTTTTTTTTTGTCTGTGACTTGGTTTGCTAACATTTTTCTCGCCAGCTGACTTGCCACAGGATTCCGATGACTTTGAACCATCGATGGACGCAAATGTTGATGATGCTTCCGATGAGTTCATGGAGGAAGAGAGTCTTCTGCCAGTCGTCGAAAAAGGTATTTTGTAGTAATAACCCTGATAATGATTTTCAAACAGGATTATATTCATACCTTTTTGTGTTTCTTTGGCAGGTTTTGAGGTGACAGAGGAGAGTCCGTCAATTCCTTCAGAACCAGAGCAAGGGATGCCAGAGGTTGATCCAGAGGTAGAGACTCCTGGGACCAGTTCTGACACTGTTGAGGAGATACCTCGTGCTGAGATTCATTCTCGAGCAGGAGCAGCTTCAACTGGAAAGAGTTCTGTTGTTACTCTTCCAACGGGTGATGACATGAGCAGCCGACCAACGGAGTTGGGCGAATCTTCAGCTGGGCCATCTCTTCTTTTTGCGAAGAAGGTGGTGGTGCGGGTTCTGAGCTCTTGGATTAAGACTCTGCTTTCTGGGCACTTAGATGCCGGATTTGGGATGATCCAGCTTGTGCGTGAGATTCTTGGTGATGCCGAAGAGGCTGGTCTGGATGTCACAAGTGCTAGGGCAATCGTTGATAGGATCATTGAGCTGGGTGACAGGTGGTTTGAGACCATGGGTTTTCCTGATGACCACTTCTTCAAGGAGATGTTATTGGACCCTGCAGATAAGGCTCAGTCTAACCTGGATGAGGCTACACAAAGCAAGAAGCAGATAGTCCGAGAAAAGAACTTAGAAGAGCTAGCCATCATTGGGCTGACACATGACCTTAACATCCTTGATAGGGAGGTTGATGAGGCCAGAACACGTCTTAAGCATCTGCAGGCACAAGTCCTGCCAAGTGGACTGCAATAATAGAGGCTCGTGACAGGGAGAGTGTTCTGATTCGCCGGGTTGCAGATGCCGATCGAGTCCTTAAAAGGAAGTCTGAAGAGAACAAACAATGGCAAACTGCTCGGGATAAGCTTCCCGGTGCGAAAGAAGGGTTACAGCCCACCCCAGCATCTCATGGCAAGTTCCTGAAGAAGCGTGCCTTGGAATCCCCGACGGATGAGGCCAAAAGTTTGCTTGAGGAGTTGAACTCTTGGCTGGAGACCATTTTTGATTGAGCTCCTTTTTTTTAACAGAAACCATCCTTCTTTTTTTTTAGTACCACTTGTATTTTTTTGGTACTTTTCTTTTTTTTGTAGTGCTTGTAAACACTTTTTTTTTTGTACCACATGTATTTTTGGTACTTTTTTTTGTTTTCCCTACGCTCACTTAAATCTTTTTGTGATGAAAGTAATTGCTAAATGAGATTTGATCAAAAGCTTGTCATTTTGTGAAAATCTTTTGTCAAATGATTGTTTTGGCATGGAAGCCAGATTTTTTGTTTGTGGCATGGAAGCTGATTTTTGGCATGAGAGCCAGCTTTTTTTGTGGCATTGATAGCCAATTTGTGGCATTGATAGCCGGTTTTGGTGGCATTGATAGCCGAGTTTGTAGCATTGATAGCCGGGTTTTTTTTTTTGAAAGCCAAAGATTTTGGTTTGTGGCATTGATAGCCGGTTTGTTTTGGTGGCATCTATAGCCGATTTGTGGCATTTATAGCCTGTTTTGGTGGCATCTATAGCCGGTTTGTGGCATTTATAGCCTGTTTTGGTGGCATTTATAGCCGGTTTGTGGCATTTATAGCCGGTTTGGTTTTCAAAAATGCAAGTAACGACTAAAAGTCGCCTCCCTGCTGAATGTTCTTGCAAGTATCGATGGAATGACGCATCCTTGCTCATTCGGTTGCGAGTATTGATGATCTCGCATCCTCGCGAATTTGGGTGCAAGTATCGATGGAATGTCGTATCCTTGCTTTTCAAAAATTTTGGTTTTGCGGGTACTGACTTGATGTCGTTTCCCCACGATTTTTGAAATTTGTGGTTTTCTCGAACCTTTGGGTTATGGATATCAACTGAAATGTTGCGTCTCCATGGTTTTTTAGGTTTTTTCGAACCTTTGAGATTTGGGTTGTGGATATCAACTGAAATGTTGCGTCTTCACGGTTTTTTAGGTTTTTTTGAACCTTTGAAATTTGGATTGTGGATACCAACTGAAATGTTGCGTCTCCACGGTTTTGGATTTTGTAAGTATCGACGAAATGTCACTTCCCTGCAATTTTGGAAGTGTCGAACGTGGTTCATATGCTTTCGATTTGTGCGAGTATCGACTAAGCGTCGCTTCCCTGCGGTTTTTTGAAAAACCATTTTTTTTTGTTTAAAGACACATGGGTCATAAGTTTTGACCTAAAACCATTTTGGTGGTAAAAGGCAGGGTGGACTAGGATGCAAATCTCTGAATCCGGATTTTGTTTCAAACCATGAATTTTGGGTTCAAGGGTTGAAAATTTTGGTAAAGTTAGGGAAAGGTTCCTAAACTTGGATTTTTGAATAATGAAACGATGGAAGTAAGCATTGTTTAAATTTCTAGAAATTTCAACATTTGATATGAAAATTCTAAAAAAAGGTGGGCTTAGCGAGTGTGTACCTGGAAACCGGTTTTGGCCATACAGGCATTGCTCTTACCCAGTTGGGTAAGTCTTCAAGGGTAGTACCGCTTTAAGAACTTGCCGTTGATGGGCAGCATACATCTGTCACCTTCCATGTTTAGGAGTGCGTTTGCGCCGTTGGAGAAAACCTTGTCGATGACGTAGGGTCCCTCCCATTTTGGCTCAAATTTGCCTTTGGACTTGTGAGCGAAGACCATTGGTCTTTTTATCGCAAGGACCAAGTCACCCTTTTTGTAAGCGCGTTGCCTGACCTTTTTGTCGAAAGATCCTGCCATGCGTGCTTGGTAAAGTTCAATGCTTTGTTGAGCTTCGAGCCGTCTCTCATCGAGATTGTCCAGCTCATGGAGTCGCAATTTTTATATTGCTTTCTTGAGTCATGTCATTTTGCAAGGATACCCTCAAGGAAGGAATTTGTACTTCCAAGGGCACGACAGCTTCGCATCCATAGACCAAGGAGAATGGAGTGCTACGGGTTGGTCCTCGAACGGTGGTTCGATAGGCCCACAAAGCTTCAGACATTTTTTCGCTTTGGTCTCTTTTGTGACTAGAGACCATTTTTTTGAGGATTTTGCAGAGTGTCTTGTTGAAAGCTTCTGCTAATCCATTTGCTGCCGGATTGTATGGAGTCGAAGGACAGCTTTGGATTTTGTATTTGTCGCAGAACCTGTAGAATCGATGATCCCGGAATCGTGGTCCGTTATCATGGACGAATCTTTTGGGTATGCCGAAACGACAAATGATGTTGGTGCGCAGGAACTGAAGGACTGATGAGGTCTTCATTTCGTTGAACGCAAATGCTTCTAACCACTTGGAGAAATAATCCATAGCAGCGAAGATGAGGCGATGACCTTTGGTCGAAGGAGGAGAAATAGGACCTATGATGTCCATACCCCAGGCTTCGAAAGGCCATGAAATCGCTGTAGGATGCAGCCATTCTGGAGGCATGTGAATGTAATCTCCATGAACTTGGCATTGTTGGCAGCGCTTAGCAAATTGCATTGCGTCAGCTACCATGGTAGGCCAGTAATAACCTAACATTTTTATCTGATCATAGAGCTTGGGACCAGCCTGATGAGCTCCGCAAAGACCAACATGAACTTCTTTGAGTGTTTCTTCAGCCTCTTGTTGTAACAAGCAGCGTAGAAGTACTCCGTTGAAGGATTTCCTGTAAAGGATTTTTGAAGGAATATCCAAATGAAAGCTTGGGGTTCGCCTTTGGATGCTCTCCCGGTCTTTTGGATCTTCAGGTAGGATTCCGAACATAATGTAATCAATGAACGGATCCCTCCAGTCGCCGATTGAAGTTTGAAGGATTGAAATCCGACTTCCAACCACGTGGTGGCATTCAGCAACTGCTTGGTGTGTGTTAAGAGGAATAAGGATTCATCTTTCGCACGCTGTGATTTGCATGTTTTCCCCTTCCTGGATTGCCATAGATGCGGCAAGTCCAGCTAGGGCATCTGCAAGTATGTTTTCACCTCTACGAATGTGGGTTATGTGACAGATGTCAAACTTTTGCAGAAGTGATTATGCCTTGTTGTAGTAAGGCAGCAAATCTGGCTTCCTGACTTCAAATTTCTGATTCATCTGGTTGACGATCAGCTGAGAGTCTCCAAAGACTTCCAGCATGGTGATACCGGATTCGATGGCGAGTTCCAATCCTAGGTTCAGAGCTTGATATTCAGCTGCATTGTTTGTGCATGGTTCCAGTAGCGAGAAAGCATGTGGAATCATGTATTTGTCGGGGCTAACAAAGAGGATGCCAACTCCCGAGATCAGTTGTCTTTTTTCATTTGTCCTGGTTGCACCGTCAAAGTACATGTCCCAGGAAGCATTTTATGAGAAAGTCTCCACATTGTAGACTAGTTCGTCTGGGAGATCATCTCTGAGTGGAGAATCTTTAGGCAATGGATGCTCTGCGAGAAAGTCCGCTAGAGCTTGCCCTTTGATTGCCTTTTGTGGTACATACCTAATATCAAATTGTGACAGAAGGATAGACCATTTTGCCAGTCGAGCATTGAGAGAACCTGCCTTTGTGACAAGGACCTTCAAGAGGTTGACCCTCGAGACCAGGTATACTGTGTTGGAAAGCAAGTAGTGACGCAGCTTCTGTACGGCGAACATCACTGCAAGACATTCTTTTTCGACTGGAGAGTAGCGATGCTCTGCACTTACCCGACGAGATGCCGAAGAAGCATTTCAAAGGATTCATTCGCAGTTTGTGTTTGCGAAGCAGGAGGAAGACTTCTAGAAGGTCTTCGAGATGATCTTCTTTTCTTTTGCTTTTGACGGCGAGGTCATCAACGTAACATTCAACCGTCTTGTGCTGCATATCTTGGGATATTTTCATCATAGCCCTCTGATATATGGCACCAGCATTTTTCAGACCAAATAGCATGACAGTGTAACAATACACGCCAAATGGGGTCCAAAAAGATGTATGTTTTTCATCTTCAGGATGCATCTTTATCTGATTATAGCCAGAGAAACCATCCACGAATGTCATTCGCTCGAATCCACATGTATTATCAATCATTACCTCTGGTATGGGGAGCGGAAATTCATCTTTAGGGCATGCGCCATTTAGGTCTCTATAGTCAATATAGACCCTGATCTACCCGTTTTTCTTTGTCACGGGGACAATGTTGGCCAACCATTCAGGATGTTGTTCCTCACGGATGAAGCCGACGCTTTTGAGTTTTTGAACTTCTTGTTCAATTTTATCCATCACATCTGGACGAAATCTTCTTTGGCCTTGCTTGACAGGCTTGATGTTTTCTTGAAGATTGAGTTTGTGAATTTCTATTTTGGGGTCTAAGCCAGACATTTCAGTGTAAGACCATGCAAAGCAATCAACAAACTCACGAAGAAAGGCGATATACTCGGGTAACTAATCATCCTTTATATTCTTGCTTATGAATACAGGACGTGGGTTATCTGGTGTTCCCAAATTTATCTTTTGAACAGGATCTTCTGTTGGAAGGTTCGAAGGTGGTTCCTCCACAATATTTTCGGAGGCTTCCAGCTCAATGAAACCTTCTGGGGTTTCAAAGGCATTTCCAGACCGTGGTTTTATTCCTTTCCACGGGTCTTCTTGATCGGTAATTTTCCCAAGGCTTGCTATGAGATGATCCCAATCGCCTGTTGAAACCGGGTCGAAGTAGGCTACTTCGTTTGGAGATGAGGGTTCTTCTGGGTCAGAAGACCACATGTCTATACCATCGGACAACTCCTCTTCATTCTCAGAGAAATCGTGCCAATTGGATAGGCTTCTTAGATCTTTATCAGGTGACTCATCAAAAAGATATCCAGGGAGATCGATGTCTTCATGGACTTGAGATGTCGAGGCTTGGTTAGTATATTGACTTTTAAGCCTTTGTGTCAACTGTCTCAGGGGAGTGTCGGGATCATACCCTAACCCGTGTGAAGACTTTTCAACATAGCCGTAGAGTCTCCAATCTTCCAGCTGGCTTTTGGTCAAGACGGGCCCCAATGGCGTGAGAATACGGCGTCCTTCTCCCAAACCGACTGGGTTTTGAGCGTCATAGCCCATTTTCTTCATAATAGCTTGTGCCACAGAACTATATAAGGATAGTTGAGGCATACCTTCATTTTGGAAAGGTTCAAGCATGGAGTTTGATGAAGAAACATCCGACCTATGGAAGAAGATCGTTTTTTCCTTTGCTGAAGTTGCTGGAACAACGAAGGAAGCTGACGTATGATCTTCTATGTCAGAAGTTGTCTCCATTGGAGTAAGAGCAAGCTGAACTTGCTGAGTGTCAGCTTAGCTTGACGATGTGTCGTCTTCTAGCTCTGAATCCGAATCCGTGTCTTGCATGATAGACACGAAAGAGACAACAAATTTGCCCCTAGGCTTTTGCTTTGCCTTCTTCACTTTAGTTGTGATGACCAAAGGCTTTGAAGGTTTGAGGAAGATGATGAAGGGAGTTTGAATGCTCTCTTCACATTTACTGGATGGTTTGTTTTCTTCCGGTGATTGTTGAGGAGCCTTGCCTTTATCTTTCTGGGGATTTTCGGCAAAGGGTGCTGTGTGCTTCTCCTCTTATTCTTTTTCACCTTCATACATTTGTGAGTATGCAAAGTGAACTTCTTTACCTTTGAAGGGTTTTCTATCCGCAAAGACTCGATGTATCATGCCGTCGTCGCCAACAAACTTGATGCATTGATGTAGAGTTGAAGGGACAACACCATTCTCGTGGATCCAGGGGTGTCCGAGAAGGATGTTGTAGCATGAAGGGGTTTTTATTGCATACACAGTGACCTCAGAAATAAGATCACCGATCTGCAACTTGAACCTGATTTTGCCGATAGGCCTTTGAGTAATCCTATCGTATCCAAAGATAGATACAAATGTGTGGCTCAGTTTGCTGGGTGGGATGCCCAACTCTTCGAGAGCCGATGTAGAGATGAGGTTGAGTGCAGAACCTGGGTCGATCTGAACTCTGTGCATAGGCATTTCCTTGATGTACCCTGTGAAGTACAGGGGTCGGTTGTGCCTGGTTTCGCCAAGTAGGAGGTTGTCCTTTGTGAAGGCGATGGTTATACTGGCTGCTTTTTTAACCGAGAGGCATTCAATGCATGATCCCTCAGTTTTCTTCTTTTCTCCTTTTGAGGAAGCTTCTGAGTTTTTGACCCGGTAATCCATTTCAATTTGGAGGACTTACAGGGCATGTTTGTCGACATCCTCATTCAGCTTTTGTAATTCTGAAATGAGATTATCACGAGTGTGCGGAGACATTCGCAACAAATCTAGGATGTGCAGACGTGCAGGTATGTGCTTGAATTGTTCAATCAAGTCATACTTGAAAGCCTCCTTAGGGCCTGCATGTTCATCATTGTTGCCACTAGGGGCGCTTACAACATCTTTTCCCGAAGGATTTACATATGTAAAGGAAGATTGGTTGTAATTTTTGTGGTAGTCGCGGCCAGAGCGGGTGCCTCTACCAACTTCGAGAGCTTCTTGAGAAGGGTCTTCGTTTGGAAGATTGCCTTCAGGATCAAGAGACTGTCGTTTTTAATTTGCTGAGGATGTATCAGCAGCAGAGTTGCCATCCTCAGTGATTGTATTACACGGAGCATTTTCCGGGAACAAGTCCTGAACAGCATCCAGCAACATTTCTTCTTCGTTGACCAATTCATTGTCCCAAGCATCAATAGCTGGGAATTCTTCTGTCAGGAAGGGTGTGAACTTTGAAGTCACAGTCTCAGAAGAAGAAACCTGAGAGGGTGTCATCTCAGTGAAAGTCACGTGAGACGAGGTGACTCCAGAAGATACATTGCAAGGCGTCACCGGAGTGTAAGTGCTCTCATCAGACGATGCTTCGGAAGAGCTATAATCCCGAATTATCACATTACAGGAAGCTCTGACGGGAGACGTTGCCTGATCGGAGTCAGACTCATCCTCGGATGTAAGAGGATCGTCTATCCAGCAATTTTCTCCATTTTCAGGAGTTAAGGGAGGATGTACCTGATGGTCTTCACGGACTTCAGGCTCTGGATTGCGAGGAGGCTCGTTGACGCGGTCTTGCTCTTGTTCTAGAGCGAGACGCTGCAAGATCCTTGCATATTCTTCAAGATCAGGCATGGGAGCCAAATCTTCTTCTTCATCGGCTCTTTGTGGCTCAACATTGTTGATTTCCACTGGAGCAATGAGGGGTGCTGGTCCAACAGCATTTTCTTGTACAGCCTCTTGGTCTTCTTCATCATCAGACCAGAATCCTTGTGACTGTAGGGGGTTATACCAGATTACTGGCATAAGATGTGACTCAGGAACCCATTCTTCATCGGAGAGATATTCTCCCATTTCAAGGGACTCCTCCCACTCATCTGTGTAGTTGGATTCGAATCCATCATCGGTGTCGCTGGACTCGTATCCATCAATGGAGAATCCAACTACCGAATTGCAAGAGTATGATGCCTCCTGCGTGGCTTCTTTGAATTGAGGTGGCATGAAATCACTGAGAGTGAATTTTTTTACCCCCTTTGAAGTCTCTGGAAGGGATGTTTTTGTTGCCTCCAGTGAAGCGGTAGAGGAAGCCTCTGCCTTTTCTTTGACTTCTTGTTTTGGCTTGATTTTCTCTTGCCTTTTGAACTTGAGGAGATGTTTCCTAGCCTGCCTTCACTATTGAGCTGTACGCTTTGTTTTCATGACCTCCCAATTTTCATCTTCCAGGAGATCGGGATGTACCCATATGGGTTGTCCGTCTGGTGTCGGGTAAGGAACCAGTTCCTCGGATGCTTGGATTGAGTTTATCACCTTGAAGGAAGTAGTGATCTTCTTCTTCAGTGATTTTGATGTTTGTCCTTATGTCACCAAGTCAGCTCTGGCTGGGGTTTGACGATGAAGGATGTACTCCCTCTGGCGCAGCAGCCGAGCCTGTCTTCTTTGTAGCTGGGCAAGGACAGGATGCGAACCCTATCCTTCGCCTGTTGCAGCGAAGCTTTGAATTTTTGGAGTTCGGCCCCTGTAGAGGTGAAGGGTCGAACTACAGGTTTGTAGGCCTTAGCAGGTGCTTGCAGAGGCCTTGTGATGCATGACTTGATTTTGGGCTTGTAGGAACAAGCCGGCTCATGCTGGGTTGATTTGGGAGTCAGGTTGGAGATGGGTCTTTCCTCTTTCATGTAAGTAAGAGGGTAGAATTGGTTCTCTTTGAGTGGGGCCATGAATGCTGGCTTGGTAGATGTTTGGGACATTCTCTGTTTTGGTGAAGGTCTTGGGGACCAAGTCTTTGGATAGACCTGGTCGTTTGCTGGTCGAGGCTTCGTGGGGCTGCCACGGGTTTCGGGCCTTCTGGTGCTCGCCTTTGGTGTCACGGTAGTGACACGTTGAGAGGCCAGTTTCTACTTCTTGGATGGAGCAGTTTGTTCCTCGGGAAGTGGGAATGGTCCCAGCATCCCAAAGACAATAGTCCGGGGAGTCGAGGTTGACCCGGAGCTCAGAGAGTTGCTGAGGGAGTTGACGCTTTGGCAGCTGATGGGGCGCTTGTAGGTGCGTGTAGTTTGCTTCTGTTGAAGTATGACTTGGTGCTTGCTTTCATCGAAAGTAATGGTAAGCGATGCTGCCATTGTTAGTTTTTTTCGAAAATTTCTGAAACAAGACCACATCTATTAGTAATCACAAGAATATAATGATCATAAATGGGAAGTTCTATGGTTTTGTCTTTTCAAATTGCTCGAGGAAGATGACCCAAGCAATATGAGGAAGGCAAAACGCCATAGAGGGTACAATTATTCTTATCGCAAGTATGGTAAGCCCAGAATGAGCGTTCCAGTGACTGCTAGAAGCAATTGTGAACTTAAATTCGACTTATCGAGAAGTAGAGCTTGCTCGAGGTAAGAATAATATAAAGTTGGAGTTTCAAATGTGCCGGTCGCAATACAGTAGACCTTGAAAGGGCATACTAGTACCGCTAGACACAAATGTTTTGAGACCGCATCCATGAGATAAGATTCTCTGTTTTGAAAGGTCAAGATTGGATTCATCAAAGAGAACAGATGATATTTCGATCTGAACACGAGCTCAGCGATTTCCGCGAGCGCCAGTGCTCAGAAAGAAATGAACCATAATTTCTCGGATCTGAATCCAAAAATGACGAGTTTTTTTTTTAAAGGCCAATATCGGGTTCATCAAAGAGAGCAAAAGGCACTACAATTTGAACACGGGCTCAGCGATTTCCGCGAGCGCCAGTGCTCAGAAAGGAGAATACCAAGATTTCTCCAATCTAAACCCAAAATGACGGAAGTTTTTTTTTAAAGATTTTTTTTAAAAAAAAAAATCTTTTTTTTATTATTTATTTATTTATTATTTATTATTTATTTTAAGATTTTTTTTGATTTTTTTTTTATTTTTTATTTTTTTAAAAAAATTTTTATTTTTAAAAATTTTATTTTTGAAAAAAATTTATTTAAAAGACGAGAGAGTACACATAGGCCTCATAACCCGGTCTTATGAAATTTCGATTGATAGAATTGCCCCCAGGTAAGGGTAGGATTACTTAATGAACCCGTTTGGAGGACCCTTGCCTTAAACAGTCAAGCTATCTCCACACTCTGGACAAGGCTTTTCTTGAATCAACCATGATCAAAGAACGCAGTTGGTTTAGCCTTAGTGGTCTATGTTTTTTTTTTATTTTTTTAATATTTTTTTATTTTTTGATTTTTAATGAACTCATCGAAGAGAAACGATGGCCCAAAACCTTAGTCGAACAGGCTCAACATTTCTGCAAGCACGATGAACGATAGGAAATGATCAAGGTTTCTCAATTTTGAATCCAAAATGAAAAATCTGATTTTTTTTTATTTTTTTTAGATCTTTAATGAACTCATCGAAGAGAAACAATGGCCCAAAACCTTAGTCGAACAGGCTCAACATTTCTGTAAGCACGATGAACGATAGGAAAGGATCAAGGTTTATCAATTTTGAATCCAAAATGAAAAATCTGATTTTTTTTTGTTTTTTTTTTAGATCTTTAATGAACTCATCGAACAGAAACGATGGCCCAAAACCTTAGTCGAACAGGCTCAACATTTTTGCAAGCACGATGAATGATAGGAAAGGATCAAGGTTTCTTAATTTTGAATTCAAACCGAGAAATCTAATTTTTTGTTTTTTTTTTTTTTGAAAAAGAGAAAGAGTGGAAATAAATTCAAAAAGTTAGAAATTCCTAAAAACTCTCATCTCATTTTTTTTAGATGCGGAATCTAATATAGTCCACCAATTAGAAGGTAGCCAAGGAATCAAGAAAAAAAGTATAAGCATAGAGCAATAGATATGATATGCAAATATTTCATTTCTAGCATCGTGTTCTCAAATGAACGGGTCCCACCGGGTGTGCCAGCTTGATGGAACAGCGCTTCTGCCTGGTTCTACCGAGGTCGGCGGACGTGGGAGTCCGTTGGGTGGCGTGCATCAACATTTTTTTTGTGTGGGTGTGCCAGATTTTCTATTTTACTTGGAATTGCAAGTGCTGATCTGGAGATCAACCTTCGCAAGTAAAAAGGAAATCAACTTCTTTCAAGTTTTCCATTTCACATATATTTAAGAAAAGAGACATTTTCTTGATTTGCCGTGAAAAGCAATTTTTTTTTGGCATTTATAGCCGATTTTGGCGTTTATAGCCGATTTTGGGCGTTTATAGCCGATTTTGGCGTTTATAGACGATTTACAATTCTTATCAATAATGAAAGACAAGAGTTATGATTTTTGTCTCTTTAAAAAAAATACAAACTACAATGAAAAGCAAGAAAATGAGGATCTAACTTCACAGGAGATTGTGGGGGACCTGTTCAGATTGACGGTCGCAAGCCATATGTGGACTTCGTCATCATCCATGCAGATGAGAACAGATGATGCTATTAATTCGCTTGGCTTGGCTGTAACCTCAGGTTTTTAGAGGACAAAGACCAAAAAGAGGTCCTATGTCCAATAAAAAACTAAGTAGACGGGCTGAAAAGCCATGTCTAAGCCATTGGAGGCAGAAGGAGAAGGGAAGGACCCCCAAGGGACTTTTGTCACCTTGTAGCAGTGGTCGGTGTAGAACTTCCGCAGAGTTTTCTCTCTTTCTTTCTCTGGATTTCTGTGCTTTTTTTCTGATCTGGGATCTGTCTTCTTTTTCCGATGATCTCTGTGTTTTTTCCGATCTGAAATTCTTTAGAGAGCTCTCCTATTTATAGGCTTTTAGGTAGCCATTTAGGAGGGTTTATGAGCCTTAATTGTCATAAAGCTACATAAAGGGAGGAGTTACAAGATTGAATTCTTTATTTTGTAACTCCTTTTTCTTGGCTTCTGATTGCCGGAGGAGATTGAGGGCATTTAATCGCCTTTAATCGTCATGATGGGAGGAGTTTCATGGGTTAAATGCCTTGAATCTCTTGACTTGTAACTTCCGGATGCTTGCTTCTGATTGGTCCGTCCAAAGAAATGGATTAATGGCTGTAATAAAGCTAGTCAATTAATCGCATTAAGTGGTCACCGAGCAGTTGAAGAGTCACGGGCCGTGCCACGTCTTTTGGGATTCTTCTGGCGATGATCATCGATAGATCTTCATGTAGATCAACATCAGATGACCATGTAACTTCAGGTGTTGGTTGCCAACAGCGGGTCGGTGTCATCTGTCCTGTTGATTTCTCGATTGGTCGGGTAGAAAGCACACTTTTTTTGGTTGACCAGTTGGCGATCATTGTTGATTTCGATACTCTTGATGATTAACCCATGTTTTTTATGGATGTCAGAGGATTTGGTGTCTTAAAAGTATGAATTTTGGAAAATACCAGAGGCCGGACGCTTCGAATCACAACAAAACGGCGAAAAACGGGGTTTTCGGGGCCCACCGGGCGATCCCGGGCCCCAGGGTCGCCGGCGACCCTGGGGTTTTTTCCCCCTTTTGTCCCGTTTTGTGTTCGTTTTTGCTGTTTTTCGATTCTTTTTTCTTCTGTATTTTTCCTTGACATTTTTGATCATTTATTGGCCGGATTTCCCTGTAGAAAATCTGATGAGAATCCTTGCATTTTATTTTGCAAAGTTTCCAATTTCCTGAGAAAGCCGAAGACTTTTTTGCGCAGAGCTGCCGATTTTCCGTCAGAAGCTGAAACTGGGTCAAACGATGTCGGAATGACCTGAAATTTGGGATGAAGCCTGCTGAGCAATAAATAAGACCAACCATAGGCTTTTGTTTGAGTTTTAAAGCCGTTTGGGGCCCTATCACTAGTAGACTTGCTTTTGTCACGATGAAGATGTCGCGGTTTGATGTGCGGTCAACCGATGCCCGATTGACTTGAAATTTGACAGGGAACCTATTGGAGTCATTTTAAGATGATCTATAGGCTCTGTCTTGAAAACCATGGTCCCGGGGAGCTTCGCCGCCGAGAGGCCTGATTTGGCTTCCGAGCGTCAAAGTATGGTCAAATGTTGTCGAAATGACCTGAAATTTGACGTGTAGCCCTTTATAAGCATTTTGAAGCCGTCCATGTGCTCTATCTGATGAGTGATGGCCTCGGTGGTTCTCACTCCCGAGAGGCTTGATTTAGCTGTTCGAGGGTTGATGTAGGGTCAAACGTTGTCGGTTTGACTCGGAGCTTGACGTGGAGCCTTTTGGATGTATTTTGAGACCATCCATCGACTCTGATCGAAGATTTGGTGTCTCCGATGCTTTCGCCGCCGGGAGCTCCTTTTCAGCTGCCGGAGAAGCGAAGTTGGGCCAAATGATTTTGAAATGGCCCGAAACTTCTTGTGTACTCCTCTTTTGACTGTCTTGAAGGATCTTGCAGTTTTTGTTTGATTCTGACAAGATTTGATTTTTTGGAAGTAGTATTGCCTATTTATGACAGGTTGCGACTTCATATAGCTGACTGTAAAGATTTGCTTATAATTTGGATAATGGCAATAAATAGGACCCAAATTCAAACATTCATAAAAATCTCTTATGAGAGAGGTTTTAGGAGAGAGAGTAGCCAAAAGTGAGGTGGCACCTTAAAACAATGTGGTTTTTTGTGCATATTTCTTTAAAAGGAGAGACTTTTTAGGAATGAGGTGGCACCCCCCACAGCCCACCTCTCCCTTTGCTTTAACATATATAAAGCTAACTTTTCATGATAGGAAAGTGATATTGGTAGTTGTCATATGATATAAGTAGTAGAAATAAATTTGTCTTAAAGTGAAGTAGTACATGCAAATTTGACATATTATAAAAGTCATATGGGAAAACTTGTGATTTAAAAAAAAAGAAGAAGCAAAAGGTCTATAAATGCAGACATTCATGAAGCAAAAGGTCTATAAATGCAGACATTCATGCTTATTTGAAAATTTTACCTTTAAGTTACTTCTTGAAAAATCGGCAAAAGTCTTCAACAAATAGTCTAATGCCCCTAATTGATAGAAAAAAGTAAACTTGCCAAAGGTTGAAATTGTATATGCTATGCAAGAAGTGCTGGAATTGCCACAATTTTTTAATAGAAGGTCTTAAATACCTATGTTCGCAGTGTATGACTTAATGCGTGATACCTTTGCTTGGAAGATGATCAGTATCGCGAGCTCTATTAATGAAGAAAAGGAGCATGAACTTTTAGTAATTCAAAATTAAAGAAAAAAAAAACCAAAAGAAGGGGTATTTATTGAAAAATTTTAAAAAAATGTATTTTTACATTTGAGGCACATTTGTGTAATGCCGCATAAAAGCAAACACATTGCGGAAATAGTTTTCCCATGGAGGAGGGTCAGTATCGTTTCCATGAAAAGAAAAATTGAAAGTTTAACGTGGGTTTCCTTCCCTGAATTGATGTTGCATCAAACGTGAGGAGATGGAATAGCATAAAAAAGATAGAAGCCTTTCTATTCCACTTTTGCGAAAAAGGGCTACAAAAATGTGCCCTTGGGAAGCTATTTCCGTTTGAATATTCACAAGGCCATATTTGGAGGATCCTTCATATATTGGAAAACACCGAGAACATATGTGCGATCATTTTCCCATGGCAAGAGCATGGAAAGCGGAAATGTGTTTTTAGTGCTATAGTAAAATTTATGTTTAAAGATCATATAGCATTTTTATGGAAAAAATAAAAAAAATGAACTAACTTTTCCACGAATCCAAGGAAAATCCTTTTTAATAGGGTCAGACTTGGTTTTTCATGGAAACAAAAATGCTTGTCTGTAGATTCATGTTTTGCAATGCTGCACAAAGGTACCCTAGAAATATTAGTAAGACGAGTCTTTCCTAATTTGTTTCATTTTCCATGCTGTGTTGGCCTTTTTTATAGTTTTATGGACTCAATCAAATAGATGATATAATAAATTGATTAATTTCTTTATTTATCAATATATATTCATGCTTTCCTTAGATGAGATGAATTGTGATTTATTATATACTTGCACATAACCAATACGAATGACATGATGGTTTATGAGATGAACCGGAGTCCACAAATATATTAGATATAACACGTGTGTATGGTTGAGATCCACATACGGGAGACATGTGTGGTAAGTCTTATACTTAAATATCTTCATAACCAGTGATGAGACTGGACATCTCATACTGACAAGGTTGCAGTACTTTGGTTACTATGAGATAGTGTAATTTATCTCGATCATCAGAATGGAAAATTCTGGATCATAGTACTGGTATATTGGATGTATTGAAAGACCATGAGAATCACCTTATGAACACTGTCTTTAAACTTAAGGTATACTCTCATAATTCCCTATCAGTAAGCTCTCAATCCTGAGACATTAATGAACTCAAGTTTCTATCTATTCATTTGCTTTGAGTCACCAATGAGTGAGGCCAACTGTAGGTCAACACATCGGTGATTTGGGTACGTGGTAGTAGAGCTGTGGGAATATTCAATGGTCAAGATGGAATCTATCTCTAATATCCCCTTGTGCCAATTAATGAATTTATCATCGGTAAGTGTGCACCCATTCCGATTAAGAGTTAATTGGAAAGGTACCTATGATCATTATAATTAATTGAGGCTCATGGATAATAAGATATGGATCTAAGTTTGGAAGACATGTCCAACTGATCCATGGATATTGATAGAGGGGCCTACTCGTGGTAATGTGGAAGTTTAGGCTCTTCTATGTAATATTCCTAAGACTGGAGTTCAATTGTATTTATATAGTAGAGTTATTTACAATTAACTATAGACCCGGATTGCACATGAGATGTGAAGTCGCGAGTTCCAGTTGGAGCCGACTTTCTAAGGAATTCCTAGTGGTCCCCACGCTAGCCCAATTATTAGAAAGTTTCTAATTCTAGCTGAACTCTAAAAGGAAAGTTACTATTTCTATTTGAAGTGAGACTTCTAATAGTGGTAATAGTAAACTTACTAATTTTAGTAGAATTGAGATTTCTATTTTAATTAGAAAGTTACTAATCATATTTGAAGTGAGACTTCTAATTATGATTTAGTAAGTTACTAATTAATTAATGAAAGTGAAACTTCTATTTTAATTAGAAAAGATAAAGTTACTAATTCTTAATTGAAGTAAGACTTATATTTTGATTAGTAAAAGAAGAGGCTGCTTTTGTGCTATAAATAGAGAGAAAAAGGGTTGAAATTTTTTTATGCTAATTCCATATTGGGATTCACGCCCAAGCCTTGTAGAGTGCAAGTGTTGCACGTCCAGCCCACCCAAGTGCAAGCGTTGCATGGTTCTCTCCTCTTCCCTCTTCTAGTTCTCCTTTTAGTTCCTCCTTTGAGTTTCTAATAGTTTTCTCCTGGAGATCCCACCATCTTCTTAAGAAAAAGAGAATCTGATACTGGTCATAGCGTGGAAGATCAAGAGGTCTTGGAGATTCCTATTTAATACGTGAAAGTGTTTCATCATCAAAGAAAGACGCAACTTCTCCATTAGAGCACAACCGAGCTCCAAAGGTATAATCTACTTCCTTGCATGTTGTAGATCTATTTAATGTTTGTTTGTTGCTGTACTATCTTGTCGATAGAGTTATTTACTGATCATGATGGCTGAGATTGAGGACATGGAACCTGAATTGGGTTTTGTAGCCTTTTGGATAGTTGATCCCTGCATCAAGTGTGTCAAAAGTTTTTGAAACCTATCCTAAAGGCCCACCTATTTCCAACAACTTTTTCTCACTGATCATTGTAGTTTTTTCCTTCCTTTTGTGAAAAGCTCCATCCATGGTGGGCTCCTTCATAATTAGAGCTATAGATTACTCAATGTTTAGACCACATTACAATGAAGGTAACAAGACTAGTAATTTCTTCTCTGAGCATGAGTTGTTTCAAGCGGCATTGCATTCAAAAAAACAAGTGTTTCAATAACAGAAGCTAAAAAAATAATAATAAAGGTGCAGTAAGAAGAAGTAAAAGAAATACCCCAGGTTTGTAAACAAACAAAGTGGAGGTGAGTCTAGTCTAGCTTGAGCTTGGCATGAGTAACAAGCTACAAGCTACCTCAAGCTCTAGAAGAGGTGAGACTATCCCAGCTTGAGCTTGCCTTGAATTAAAGTTCAATCTTGGCTTGATAGTACTAAATCAACCTTGAGCTCAGGCCTGTAGAAATCAAGCCAACCAAGTAACGCTTGAGCTTGGAATGAATATTATGTTTTGAGTTTGAGTCAATCTCGACTTAAATGCTAAACAACATGCCAAAGTTCTCTTTGGCATCACTTACAAGAGCATCATTATAGCAGGGCCGGCTTGAGACAACTTGAGGCCTAAAGCGAAAATCTTAAATGAGATATTTTCTATTTTGTAATATTATTATAAATATTTTATTTAAAATCTAATTTTCTCACTTTTTGTGATGCAAAATTACTAATTAAGTTTTTATATTCAAGTTTTTACATTACCCTCTCTCATTGCTCTCTCTCATTAAATCATCTATTTTTTTTTAAAGTTTTGAGTACCTGGATTTGTATTTTCTAGTAGACATATTTATTATTTATAAATTATAACTAATAATATTTACAAATAAAATAAACACTAACTATAATAAACAAAGAGTATAAGGAATTTAAAAAAGTCTAAAAGCACAGAACAATAGAACCTGATTTAACAATTTATCAGTGTTGGTCACAAAGATTATAGAACCTGAAAAAAATATATATTTGTGTTAGTGAGCCGTGATTAACATATATTATCAAAACTATATTATAAAAATAAGTATCACATAAGAACAAAAAGAGAGGGGAAAAAATAATATATAAAATAGGGGATTTTACTGGAAAAATCCCAAAATTTAGGCATTTATCCTGCTGGGTCCCAGCCAAATTTTGGACACTAACGAAGTCCGTTAGTGCGTTTTTTATATTTTTTTTTGATATCTGGGGTGAGTGACGCTAGCGTCACTAAGCCCTGATTAAAGTGACGCTAGCGTCGTCCATCGCTATACCTATTTAACCCACCCGTCCCCATTTTCACCATTTGTAACTTCTGCTCCTTCTTCAGAACGACGACGGCGCTGCTCCATACTTCTTCCTTCTCTATCATCCATCATCCTTGATACATCCACGTGAAGGTATGTCCCTTTAGCCCCGTTTCCGCACAATATTTCCGGATCATTAAGTGTATTTCGAGTTCTTGATCCGCTGTGTATGGTATAATCCATCATCCTTTGTTTTTTCAAGCATAATGTTTGTTTGGAGTCTCCATTCTTCATTTGTTTTGTTCTTGTAAGCCATCATGTATTTCTGGTTATATCATTTTCTCTTTTTCACATTGTTTGCTCTCACGCATACTATTTGTTCGATGAAATGGGACAATGTAGGTTTCAACTTATGATTATCGCAAAAGAGATACTACCTTCTACCATTTTCATTAGTTAGGGAATTTACACCTCCTCTACGTTCATTGTGCAAAAAAAGAAAATAAAATGGTTTTGGAAGCAATACTAAGACTTGACTTCACCTTCAATAGAGAAGGTTATTTGTTCTATCCTAACATTGGTTTTTATTAATCAAGAAAGTAGAGGTTTTTTTATTTTTTAGATTCATTTTCATCAACGAGATTTGTAAATAAATAAGATAGTTATCTTAACCATTTTTACTAAACATGGAAGAGAAATGGTTTTAATAGGTAAATGAAGGCTTCCATGAATCATTTGCCCTCACTATATAGACCTAGATGAGATGAGATGGTGGTAGAAGATAAGTTTAGAATGTGGGACTTGATAAGTTTAGAATGTGGGACTTGACAAGATGGTGGTAGAAGATAAGAAACCAGTTAAGAACATTGTGGGACTTGATGATAACAATGATAAGCAAAAATGGCCATAACACTATCTATAATGACCCCTGTTTTAGAATTACTCTATTCATAGGTGGTTGGGGGAGGGAACCACAGTGTTGAAACTATTTCACCACAGACATGCTCATTAATATGATAGCATCATTGCCTATTGGTTTATACAGAGGAAATGCTCATGCATCCGGAGTGCATGGCTTACTATGCATACCAGCTGCTTGGCCCCAACCGGACCCTGCAGATCATGGGACAGTGGTGGATGGAAATCTCCAAATATGAAGTTTCAGGTCAACCCAATGTTTCTAACCCTTGATGGACTGTCTCTTTGTACAGTTCATTCTATAAAAAAAAAAAAAAAAAAGATACAAAGGGAAAGCCGAAGTGTAACAGGTTGCTACTAATTGTCGTCTTATTTTTCTAATGATCATACAATAACTCTTTAGTATATTTCCGTTTATGAATGTGGTTGATTTTATCCTCTCCTCGACTCATACCTGTATATGCTCACTGTTACATGCCTTTGAACTTAACAGATGGCGAAAGACGCGTCTTCTGATGATGAGGGGGAGTTGTTGTATGATCAAGATCAACATGTCTCAAAGGCAATATTAAATGGGGCTGAACCTGGATGTTACAGGTGCATCAATACCAACCCTGACAAGAAGATATGGGTATTGACTGAAAAACAAAAGGAGCATGTGAGGGATGCTGGTCTATCATATTTGTCAGAGATAGACTATATGAGGATAGACCATGCCCTAATATCCGGGTTAGTTGAAAGATGGAGGCCCGAGACTAATACGTTTCACCTACCAACGGGTGAGGCAACGATCACTTTGGAGGACGTTGCTTATATCTATGGACTCCCTATTGATGGTGAACCGGTAACGGGAAGAACCTTCAATAATGCATTCATCCCGGAAGTCTGTAAAGAGTTGCTAGGCCTTGCCCCACATCCGGGAAAAGACACGATAGGGCTAACAATAAAATTCAAATGGTTGGAGAAGAATTTCAAGCCCTCCAAGCATAGGAGTGATGTATGCAGGACCGGAGCATATTTATTTTTCCTCGTGTCTGGACAGATCTTTGCTAACTCTTCTGGTGCAAGGGGACCAGCGTGGCAGTTAGAGCTCTTTAGGGAGTTCAAGCCCTATGCATGGGGTCCAGCTTGCCTTGCAAGTTTGTACAGAATGCTTTCAAGGGCTACTAGGCTATTAAGAGGTGAAGAGGAGAGTGAAGAGGGAGGGAAAGTTGAGGAGAAAAAAGAAAGTGGTAAGCTTACACTGCTCAAGACCCTAACAGGCCCTCTACAGCTGATACAGGTTATTCTTTTTTAATCTGATCAACATACTTCTATGTTCATGACTCTCTTGCAATTTTACATGACTTTTTTGGTGTCTTTGTTGTTTCTTACTTGTAGATATGGGCATACTCTAGGATGGCTATTGGGAGGTGCCCTAAGCCTGATCCTAGTTGGCAGAATGATCTTCAATTTCCATTGTTTAAGACATGGGAGAAAAGACTCAAAGACAATAAGAAGTTAACAAACATGAAGGAAATACGCGTTCAAATCAACGGTCTGAAGGAAGATGGGGTACTCATTTACTATGAGTGTTACTTCGTCATTTGTCTCATAACCTTTAGTTTAATTATAGAGGTTGCTAATTAATGGTTTTATTCTCTGTGTAGTTCTTATGGCAACCATACAAGGAGATGCCAAAAAAACTGCTCCAAAGTGTGCCAAAAGGGGACAAGAAATTGTTTACGTCATGCACAGTCCTCATTCATTATTGGGTGTTCGAGAGGCATAATGCAAATCGTGTGACCAAGCAATTTGGCATGAAACAGTCAGTTCCCCCACCATTCGAGGTGCCATTCAAGCGGAACGAGCGCATAGAGCGATGTGTGATTGATTATAGTCAAAATCATCCAGATGTTTTCAACTTATGGGAGTCAAGGCATAATTCTGTACTCTCCGGGAAGAAGGACTCTAGCAAAACACATAGTGATGATTATCTTTTATGGTATGGCTTGAACACTATCATGGAGGTAGTATGTGGTGCCCATGGTGAAGGACGGGGCTCACCGATCAAAGAAACAGCAAGTCCTCAGAAAGTGGTAGAGGAGAAAGTCAGCAAGGGATCAGAGCATTTAAAGGATGATGCTACAAGAAAACATGTGAGCATCCAATCATTATATACGTATTTCAATTTAATTTAAAAACCGTTGCTGTTACAATTTAACAAATTGACATGTCTTCCTTGATGTTTGTATCAGGTGTTTCATTTTTTGGAGTATGTGGAGCGGTCATCCTTGCGTGCTGATCGCAAGAAGATTAAATTGGGAGATTTTACAACCCGATTGCGGAAGAAGATCAAAAGCTTTAGAGATGCATTCGCTACCGCTTTCGAAGGGTTTGGAACAGAATCTGCATCTACCTCTCAGTCGGATGATGATAAGGAGGTGGATGATGATAAGGAGGTAATTGTCCCATGTGCTTTCTTAATTCCACCAAGATTCTTCTTTGTTTACTTTTTTGGCGTTTTTTTGGTCAATGCAGGGTTCGTCATCATTATCAAAGAAAAGGGCAGTCCCAAAGGGTAGAGAGCGACAAAACTTGTCGCCGACTGCTAGGAGACTACAATATTCGGAAGGGAAAAGAATCGATATTGAGACAATACATGATGATGAGCCAATACATGATAATGAGCCAATACATGATGATGACCCTCCAGCAGCTAGTTTCGCATCGCCCGTCGTGCCACATTTAGACGATGTCTTGACTACTCCAGCTGGTGCAAGTCCCTCTCTGCAAATAGTGATGCACACACCGAAGTCTGATATCAACACATTGATCTGGCGTATAAAGAGATTGCATCGTGAGAGGAAGATCCCTCGTTATTTCGAGGATTATGACCATCAGCTGGTGCGGTCGGCATACGCTTTGACGGAGGAAGAGTTGACGCTACTGGAGGGGTTCCTTGGATTCTACAAAGAAAAGTAATATTAATTTGTGATCTTAACGCCATAAATAAACTCATATACCTTATTAGTCTTCAAGAGTACAATGAAAAGTAACCACGAATTTTGTATGTTCTTATGATATTTGCAGGCGGGATGAGCTTGATATATACTGCACAATGGTTTCCGCTGGATCCTTGAAAAAAGTGCTCGATGATGGCACTTGGCTAGACACAAACATCATGTATTGGTGGTTTGAGGTTCTAAAGGTCCGATATCCGGATGTTTATTTTTACGATCCAAGTATCTGTGTAAGTGCTTCTTGTTGGCGCTGTATTTTCAACCTTCTCTACTACAATGTCTCATTTTCCTCAGTGATCATATGTCTGCATTAATTATATTGTTCTTCGCGTCCACAGAGTTGGTGGCAGTCCAAAAACACAAAGGCATTGCAAGATAACTGTTGGGGTAAAGATGGGATGAGGGTTTGGGAAGCAAAGGAAAAGCGGTTGATGGTGTTCGTATTGTGGCATGAACATCATTTCAGTTTGCTCGTAGGATTTAATGAAGAAAGACGATGAGAGTATTACAATAGCTTGAAGTCTGACAGGACGACTGTTAATGTGGCTAAAGAATTCGTAAGCACAGTACAATAATTAATTTGTGTAGGCTGGTTGTTGAAGTGTGGTATATCATCTCACATTTTCTTTTATTAAATTCATCACTTATAATGGCTTTCTGTGCTGACTTCCCTGACATAGGTGACGCTAGCGTCACTAACTCTGTATTTTGTGTATGTCATACATGACAGAAACCATTTACTTTTTTTTTTACGCTACCGTCACTGGTATCAGTAAGAAACCATGTCATACTTGTAATGTTTTGACTTCAATATTCCAAAATAATTCTTACAGAAAGTGAAGGCCAAGAAAAGTATGTTCTTTACATATGAACATAAACAAACTCACAGGATTATGGTCCATCATCATGAAAACAAAACAAAAAAGTATGTTCTTTACAAGATGAACATAAATAGTGGCACAGGATTATGGTCCATCATCATGAACACAATTTCTCACAAAAAAACAATGAGAGTATTGTGTTGGCGACAGTTCACAGAAATAGTTGAGACTAAGTCTGTCGATGTTGAGCCGGGGGATTTCGACAACTCTGACGATTGTGGCCTTTCTCGTTGCAATTGGAGCATGTGAACACCCTTCGTTCCCTGTAACGATCCTCAGTTCGTATTCGATTCTTCTTTGGTCTCCCGGGCTGTTTACTTGCAAGAGGAGGGATAACTCTTTCGTTCGAAATATGCTCCCATTGTTTGCTATCACGAGTGGCGTGAATCACCTCATTGTACGTGGCATGTAGTGCACTTGTTAGATACCAATTGTCGCAAAATTCATATGGATTATATTTCCTCACTCGCATTGAAGCGATTGCATGTGAGCACGGTATCCCAAGTACTTCCCACTTGCGACACGTGCAAGTTCGACGATCTAGATGAATAATGTCCACATACTGTGCAGACTGAACTTGAAACTCAACGAGTCCGGCAACGCGTACGTGCAACCTTCGGGCTTCTTCTGTTTCATGTCCTAGCAACTTCTCAGCATATGGAGTCAAACGACTGTTAATGCAGCAGTTTTCAGCTTGTCTTTTTTGGAAGAACTCCATCAATCTAGCTCTTATCTCTTCCACTTGCTTGACAATTGGTAAAGCTCGAGTATCTTTCAGCATACTGTTGGTGCACTCAGCGGCATTACTTGTAAGCATGTCATATCGTCGACCTTCGACAAAGGCATTTGCCCAATGCTGCCGGCCAAATCCGTTTATATAATTATATGCATCTTGATTGACAGCCCTGATGTCTTCCATAAACGCCTCATATTCACATGCTCTGTATGCCTTTGCAGCACACCAGAATTTCATCACAATTGCCGGATCTTTGAAGGTTGACTTAATGTTTTCCGCAAGATGACGACAACAGTAAGAATGACGTGCACTTGGAATCACATTTGCCAACGCGGGAACAAGGCCCTTCTGCCGATCGGAGACAATTGTCAAATCTGTAGGTTCTCCCAATGATAAAGACAGATTGGCGAAAAACCACTCCCAGCTGTCGCGCCGTTCTGCCTCCGCAAACGCAAAAGCTATTGGGAACAGCTTGTGGTTTCCATCGAGGGTCACGGCAACCATTAGAACTCCTGGGTACTTGCCACGGAGATGTGATCCATCAACAGCAATCATTCGCCTAAGGGATGTTGTGAATGACCTGATGCATGGACCAAATGCCCAAAAAAATCTCCTGAACCTGTCGTCGTCTGACGTATCAATATTGGTGACAGTACCCGGGTTCATCAATTTCAACTCCTCACAATACAAAGGGAGGATCTTAAAAGAATCTTCATATGAGCCCCTAACAATGCGCAGTGCAATTTCCCTTGCCATGTGTGCCTTCCTATAAGAAATTGTGACACCAAACTCCATTTGATAGTCATTCATTATTTCCTTTGGCCTAATGTTGTGATTTAACCGCACTTTTTCCAAGATGTACTCTGCAATAAGTTCTGATGACGCTTGACGATGTGCAGTACCCATGGATGGCTTCGAACATTTATGGATTGGGTTGTAGGTCCTAACCTTGAAGCGTGGTCCACTCTCAATCATGGATGCGTGAATGCGCCATGGACAGTCAGTTTCCTTGCAACGTGCAGTGACTTTGAATTGTTGTGTCTTTAAGTGCTGGAGAGTGAAGTTGTTGTATATTGCAAATTTCGCTATAGTTCTCCTAAAATCATCACGGTTCGGAAATTCGCGCCCAAGCCACATCTCCCGAGATGAATTGTGTTCCAACTCTGTATCAAATTGTTCCGGGACCATGTCATCTTCGAATATAACTTTCCGATTATGGTAGCTTTGTTCTCCAACATTGTACATAGAAGGTCTTTGGCCTCTTGCCTTTGAAAACCCTGCAAGATTGGTTCCCGTGTTCCCAGATTCAACATTGACAAACTCTATTTCATCAGGCATGTTAACTTTCTCAACACGATCAATGAGTACAAAACTACTTTCTTTCGCAAATTCATTACCACCAATGTCTTCGACTGCTGAAAAATGAATGTCATTGTCTTCGCATAGATTGACAGTAGGAATTTCATGACTTTCCCTGGAAGGTACTTTGCGCTTATCATTGTGATTGCTCCCAGAAAAATCAATTTGTTTGCCTCGTAAAGAACGCATGTCCATCTCAAATGACCTGCTCAAGGTAAACACATGGAAATATTTACATTAGACTACTAGAAATAGTATTAAGCATTATATATAAAATACATAAAAAAAGATATTATGTACCTTCTAGGTTCTCTTATCTTATTGGAAGAACCATTCGAACTTCTATTGATGTATAGTAATATCCCATTTGTATTGTGTTGTGAAAGTGTTAACATGCACTTGATGTCGCTATCATCCTCTATGGCAGCCAATGAAAACACGTGCCCATTGTGATGAAGATAACGTATGCTTATGTTCTCACAGGTTTCTTCCCACTGTGTAGTTTGAAGAGCTATGTTCAACAATTCGGAGAATGTTATGTCACTTTGAATGGACCTCATCTTCTGATTTCCGCCTTCGTATACCGGGTGAATCATGTCAAATTTAAATTCTCCGTCATAATGAAAAATCACAATCAACTCACCAACCGACATCCTATTTCAGGACAGAAATAATTATTTAGGCATTATTTTTGTACAAACATGTACGGAAAATAGGGACAACCACCTCATTGACCAAAGAAGTGTGATATTTGCAAAGGGCCAAAGACGTAACACAGTGGAGGGGCATCTATGGCCTAGAACAGCTTACAATCCACAATTTTTGAAAGTGTCTAGGGTTACAAACAATATAAAAAACATATGCAAGATTACAAACAATACAAACACTCAGTTTCACACTCCAAAACACAACATACAAGTGTGTGTGATAGTCTCTAACTTCATTGATACCAAAAGTAAATGAAAAGGCATCACAAATGATCGTTATATTCAATTTTTCCCCATGTTACTATGCAAAGATAGACATAAATGCACAAACCTTCAATAATGTACATCAACAGCCACAGAAATGTTAAGAAAATGACGGATTACACTTGAATACAAAAAATCAAATAAAACTGTCACACATCAGTTGGAGCCAGAGTAGATTTATTGACTAACATTTGTTCATAAGAAGAATGTTCACTTTCAAAATACAACATTCACGTGCGTGACAATCTTTAACATCATGGACACCAAGAGTAAAAGGGAAAGCAACAAAAAAAAATACATTATCTTCATTTCTTTTCATGTTACCATGCAAAGATATACATAAATGTACAAACCTCTTTCATGAAGATCAACAGCCAAAAAAATGGAATCAAAGTGACGGATTACACTCGAAAATAGAAGCCCATAGACCAGTCATGCTTCATTTCTAGCCAAACAAGATTTTTTATGATCCATTGGGTAGAACAAGATTGAAACCAGGGGACGACGCGAGTATTTAAAGGTTGCGCAAAGTGACGATATCGTCACTCAATATTATATCAAGTGACGCTATCGTCGCTATGAATATCATATAAAAAAAAAGGAAATTGGCGGGAAGACCCAATTAGTGATGAGAATTGGGCCAGTACTATACCGGGTAAATGCCAATATTTTGGGACTTTTCCGGTAAAAACCCCTATAAAATACATACCTTTTGGCTTTCATTGAGAACAAAACAAGTTCCTTTTGGAGTCCAAGTTGCAGTGATAGTCTGATAGAAGGAGAATAGAGTCTGGAGAAAAAAAAAACCTTTTGAATTGAAGGGTTCAATAAGAACACAGAGGAGATTGTTCTCTTTGGATTGCAAGCAGATGCAAAAAAAAAAAAAAAAAAAAAAATCTATAAAGAGGAAGAGTTTTAGAACTCAAAATGAATTCATTAATTATTGTAATTGCAAGGTTTTCTTTTTTATGTTTTTAATGGCTACAACTTTTCTCATGTTTTTGGAATGTGAAAATGTATAAATCGTGTGAAGCCATGAAGGAGTAGTTCGTTGGATTTTTTTGGGATGTGGAACGGTCTACAACTTTTCTCATGTTCTGGAATGTGAAAAGTTTATTTTTTTTTGGAATGTGAATCGTTTAAAATGGGGCCTTATTTTTTGGGATTTGTCATGAGGCCTTTTGGAATGTCAACGTTTAAAATTGGACCTTTTTTGTGGGATTTGTTATGAGGCCTTTTGGAATGTCAACGGTTTAAAATGGGGCCTTATTTTTTGGGATTTGTTATGAGGCCTTCTTTTTTGGGAGAAACAAGTTAACTTTATTGGTTTTTTTTGGAAGTTGAGAACATTGGGGGCCTAAAATTTTGGGGGCCTAAAGCAAGGGCTTTTATTGCCTTATGCTTAAGCCGGCCCTGCATTATAGGACCACTGTTTGGCATTTATCAGAAACCGGGAGGAACGAAGGAATAATATGCCGCTGAGTCAATAAAAAAAAGTACTAATTAAAGTAGCTGTATATTTTATGACGAGAGAGTAGATTTTCATTTTTGACAAAGCTGTGAAAAATTTATGTTTGATGATTGTAAATCTCGAAAGATTTGGACCAATGAAAATCTTCATTTAGAGGATTTCCAAGTCACTTTTGTGGATTAATTATGCACCGAAATCAAAATTTTCTCAACAATATGCATCAATATGCATTGCTATCAATATAAAATCCCTAGTGAGTAAATAATCAATGCTTTAGGGCACTGAGAAAATAATCAGATTGGCAGATTTCTTATGGCTTCCTCACTTGTTACTAAACGTGCGATTTTTTTATGAGACCCATGAAAAGTCCATAAAATCGCTTTTAATATATATATATATATATATAATAGGTGGGGCATGTGGGCCCAAGCCGGACGCCCCATGGTCAGAACCATGTGCCCCCCACTGCCCCCGGAGTGGTGCACCAGGGAGGACTTGATCAGACCCAGATGTTACTTTGGGACACAGCATGGTTCATGGGGAGTATTTCTTCTTAGTTGCTACGTCTCCATCACAGTAGAAACCGAAAACCAGAGAGCAAGAGATAGGGAAGAAGGAGAAGAAGAGGAGGAAGAAGACAGTGCGGAGAAGAGAGTTGTGTGATTGCGAATACTGAAATTGTGGGAGTGGTAAAAGCAAAACCTGGCAAACACAGGGGGTTTGAGAGCTCGATCTTCATTGAAGCAGGCAATCTACGAAGACGAGGAGGAGGAGTGCAGGCCCTGGCGAAGGAGGTTGTCGATGGCTCTCACGTGGGGCTCCGTCCTTCGGATCGCCCTGCTCATCCTCCTCTTGGCTGCCATCGCAACCGCTTGCATTACTCTCCCCATCGAGCAGGTTTTGCATTTCCTGATCCCTTTTTGCTAATTTATGTCTTTGATAGACAATAATCTCTCCAATGTTCAGCTAATTTGATGTTGTGTTGTGGAATTTTGGCGTTTTGGATTCTTGGGTTTGTTTGCTTCTTCCTTTGTTTTCTGGGTTCTTATTGATGAATTGAAGTTTTCCCTCCCCGTGGAACAGGTTTTCTTTTTTAAATAGATAGGGATTTTGAGAATGTTTAGCTAATTTGATGTTGGGTTGTTGAATTTTGGCGTTTGGGGTTCCTGGGTTCTTTCTTTCTTCCTTACATTTTTGGGTTTTGACTGATAGTTGGATTTTACTTTTCCCATGGGACAGGTTAGAATTTTATCATTCTATTGACAGGTTAGAATTTTATCATTCTATTTTTCTAAATTCCGTTTTGATGGATAAGGATTTGGTGAACGTTTGACAAATTTGAAGTCGGGTTTTTGTAGTTAGGCCGTTTTCTCATTCCATTTGCTCATTTTCATTCTTCATAGATTGGAGTTTTTTGAGTGTTTAACTAATTTTATGTTGGGTTGTCGAATTTTGGCCTTTTGGCTTCATAGGTTTCGGATGAAGTTGAATTTTACTCTTCCCATGGAACTTTTAAACCTTTTCTTATTCCATTCTTTCTACATTCCTTTTCAATAGATAAGGATTTGGTGAATGTTTGACTAATTTGATGTTGGGTTGTTGTAGTTAGGCCATTTTTTCATTCCATTTTGCTAATTTTCATTTTTGATAGATAGAAATTATGCGAATGTTTAACTAAATTTAATGTTGGGGGGTTGAGTCTTGTTCTTTTGGTTTCATGGGTTTGTTTATTTCTTCCTTTCTTTTATGGGTCTTGATTGATGAGTTGAATTTTACTCTTCCTGTGGAGCTTGGTGAATTCTCTCATTCCATTTTTCTATATTCCTTTTCAATAGATAAGGATGCGGTGAATGTTTGACTAATTTGATGTTGTGTTGTAGCAGTTAGGCCTTATGGATTCATGAATTTCTTTCTTTCTTTTCTGGCTTTTGATTGATGAATTGAATTGGGCAGTGTCCAATTTGACATTACTCTCTTTCTCAATTCGACAACTTTTTTTTTTCCTTAATCAGCTTCACTAAATTTCTTTTTGTAGATAAAGATTTTGCAGCAGGTGACAATGTTTTTCTAAATTGATGCTGGACTGTTGAGTTTGTCCTTTTGGATTTTTATTTTTATTTTTTCAAAATTTGTTATGAGTTGAATTGGGCAGTTTCCAGTGTTTGTGTTATGTCTATTTTTCAATTAGAAAATCTTTTGTCGTCATTTTGAATTTGGAGATTGGATCAATTTGGGTTTAGAGTTTTAGGTTTTAGGGTATGGGTTTGTAAATGCTTGGAAGTATAAGATTTTTTTTTTTGGTGTCTGAATGTTTTCCAAGTAAGTATCGGTTATTTTGCTGTCTGTCTTGTTGGTGCAATTCGAGCCAGGTCCAAGTCCACTGGACCTAACCCATGAGCTATTGGGTCAATCAGATCCAATCCATTGGAATAGCCCACAAATCCAATGGGGAATAACCGGCTGTTGTGGGAAGTTATCTTATTTAGCAGTTTTCCAATTGCATTAGCATCTTAGAATTAGTAGGTTTCTTTAATATTAGGAATTCTATGATTAGTAATAGAAGCTTAATAGGATTGGAAAGACCCTTTGATATTCTTTATAAATATGTAAATCCCCTTTAGGGATCGATACATCTTATTATTGAATTGAAAATTGAGTTCTGGTTTAGTTTTGTTTGATTAGCTTTGTGCATGAGTTCTTGGCTGTTGAATCCATCTGGATTCGATCAAATCCCCATTGCGGGTTTGGTCTTCTCCTCTGGGCTGCATCAGATTGGTATCAGAGCAAAGATCCCATCTCGGATCGCCGTCACGATCGCCGATTCGAGATAACCCGTGCTCTCCCATCCCTTCCATCCACCTACCATCATCTCTTACCACTACCATCATCCATTCATGCGCGTCATCTCGAAATCCTACTTCCCCAACCCAAACCTAATCTGTCAAGTTCAGTCCAAACCTAGCCATTGCCGAAACCAACAGCCGACCCAACCAATCTCTGCACACCCATATCCTAATCCCGATTCTCCTGTCACACCAGAGACCCCATCCACCTCAGCCGGCCTCCATCTCAATCCACGGCCTCTACAAAACCCGAAGCCCAATTTACCCAAACCCATCTCCCATCTCAAATTCCCAAAACCCATTCTCAGCCCACCCCAACCTTCAAACGAACCCTCCTCACCCAAAACCCATCTTCTTCTCTTTCAGCCAATCATCATCAACGCCCCACCATCCATACATAAACCAGCAACTCCCATCTCACAAAACAGAAACCCATTCCCATCTGCCGATTAAAAAAAGAAAAAAAGAAAAGAAGTAATAGAAGAAAGAAGAAGAGAAGAGAAGGAGATTGAGTTCAAGAAAATACCTTGCACCTGACAAAGCTACTCCTCTCCACTGCTTCCATCGCTGCACTCCCTACAGGCTCCACTGCTCCACTGTTCCCTCCGCAAGCAGCGAACAACAGCAGCAACCAAATAGCTGCCAGCAGCCGCCTCCTCATCATCAAAGAAGCAGCAACTCTCTTCCTTCTTTCTCCAAGTCGAAGTGGTAAGAGTCCCAAGCATTATTTTCTTCCTGCACGCACTTCGAGACAGAGCAAAGAGAAAATAATTTTTTTCCTATCCCACGTGCCTCTCTCTGCAAGTTCTGAACAGCCTTTGCAACTGGTCCCAACTTGAGTTTAGGTCTGACCCGATCTTCAACCCGAATCCAGCCCACTTGCAGGAAAACTGAATTAGGCCTCCAGTTTGGGCCTGACCTGCACTACCGGCCTGATCTGAGTTTGCACCGGGCCCAGCCCGCCTACTAGCAAAAAAAAAAAAAAAAAAAAAAAAAAACTTTCAAGAATGTCTACTCGCAACAGTCAACCTTTCTGGAGAAAGCTTTCTGACAATCAACGAGATGCTAAGCTATCTGAATTGTCCCAACGAGTGCATGCATTGGAGACCGGACTTTCTGACAGGGTACTTGTTAGAGACAGGGTTTGCAGCCTTGTAAAAACCAGCAACTGATGCATCGTCCAGTACAGGTCTTCCACAAATTGTACCGTGCCACGCTGATGCCGACAGACATGAGTCTTATCATGATTTTATTGAGCGTCTTTTTTCTGAAAAGGACCATGAAGATGCGCTACCAACACCCAAATTTGATGATATTACCAAAGGCGTCAAAGTTGAAGTGGCTGATTTCTCTAGACGCCTGAACCCACAGGCTTTTATTGATTGGCTCAATTCTCTTGACGATTATTTCAACTGGTACCGCATGGATGATGCCCAGCGTGTGGCCTTTGTCAAAGTCAAGCTTAAGGGTTCAGCAAGGGCATCGTGGCATGGCGTTGATCATAACAATTTCGTCATGGGACCCCCGCTATCACTAGGTTGGACGACATGCGCGAAAAGCTTGAAGGCAAGTACTTACCCTCTAATTATTTGGATATACTTCAGCAAGAGTTTATTCTCTTCAGGCAGGGCACTTTATCATTAGATGAGTACACAGAGAAATTCAATGATTATGTTATTCGGAGCAAAAATCGAGAAGATGACCAAGAACTTGTCAACCGCTATTGTACTGGTTTGCGCCACGAAATTAAGCGTGAGGTCCTCATGCATGATTTTGATACAGTTGATGAGATCTATAACAAGGCAAAAAGAGTTGAACTGGAATTATGGTCACCAAATATGAGACGCTTTGGTGCTCCAACCGGAGAACCCATGCCTTGCAAAGCTCCAGAATTCCAGAATTATCGTGCTCCACCACAAGGTTCTCGCCCAGCTTCAGAATTTCAAACTAACCGTGCTCCACCACAAGGCCATCGCCCAGCTTCAAAATTTCCGAATAATCGTGCTCCTCCACAAGGTTATCGTCCACCACAGAGGCAACAACAACTCAACCTAATCAGCGCCTTTTTTGCACCAAACCAGCGGGTCGCCGTACCACAGGGACGTGGACCTCCAAGGCCGGATCGGCGGAATGACGGTTGTTGGCGTTGTGGTCAACCGGGTCACTTTGCCAATGATTTCCCACAGGTTCGAAATCTTTACTATTGTGAAGAGGAAGCCTATTATGATGATGAACACTATGATGAACACATTGAGATGGAGCCCCCCCAACCCCCCCCCCCCCCCCCCCCCCCACGCGCGATAATCAACCAGTGGAAGCACAACAAGACACTCAGCAAGAAGAACGGTCGGATCCTTTTCCTAGAGCCACCACCACTGCAGAAGAAGGCAGTCCTCTACTTATCATACGCCGACTTCTCAATACCAATGAACAGGAAGAAGAAGATTGGTGGTGAACTTCCATCTTCTGGACACGTGTGCGGTGTAAAGGTAAGCTGAGTAATTAAATCATTGATGGCGGAAGTGCTATGAATATTGTTGCGCAGGAAGTGATCGATAAATTGAAATTGCCAAAAAGCACCCAAACCTTACAAAGTTGCATGGGTAAACGATCATTCCATTCCTATGACCCGCCGATGTTTGATTAATTTCAAAATTGGCGTTTATGAAGATGAAATATGGTGCGACGTAATTCCTATGAACATTGCTCATATACTTCTTGGTCGGCCTTGGCTCTTCGATCGAGAGGTAATTACAGATCAAAAGAAGCACATGCATTCTTTCAAGTGGAAAGGACAAATGGTGGTCCTTCTTCCAATGGCACCAATGGCATTTTTTTTAGCGACTCCCACTACCCCATCCAATCCACATGTTCTCACTATGCGTAAATTTGAGGAAGAAACCAAAGAGCAAAATGTGATGTTTGCACTAGTCGCTAAGCAAATGTAGGAGCCTCCTAAGATTCGTATTCCCACTGAAGCTCAGGCCCTCCTTCATAATACTGTGATCTGACTCCTGAAGAGTTACCAAAAGAGCTACCTCCCATGCGAGATATACAACATGCTATAGACTTAGTTACTGGAGCATCCCTGATAAATCTGCCTGCTTATCGGATGAGCCCAAGTGAACATGCCGAGTTGAAGCGCCAAGTTGATGACTTATTGCAAAAGGGGTACATCAAGGAAAGCTTAAGTCCTTGTGCTGTTCCAGCCCTCCTTACACCAAAGAAGGATGGCAGCTGGCGTATGTGTGTGGACAGTTGCGCCATCAACAAAATTACGGTAAAGTATCGTTTTCCTATTCCTCGGATAGACGATATGTTGGATATAATGCATGGATCCATTATTTTTTCCAAACTTGATTTGCGCTGCGGCTATCACCAGATTCGCATCCGACCGGAGATTCGCATCCGACCGGATGATGAATGGAAAACAACATTGAAAACAAAAGTTGGTCTTTATGAGTGGTTAGTGATGCCCTTTGGCCTTTCTAATGCGCCAAGTACTTTCATGCGAGTGATGACTCAGCTATTGCGCCCTTTTCTTATTAAATTTGTTGTGGTTTATTTTGATGATATCTTGATATACAACAAATCTAAGAAAGAACATCTTGATAATTTGAGGTGTGTGTTCAGCACCCTGCGCCGTGACAAATTTTATATCAACCTCAAGAAGTGCTCTTTTATGACTGATTCTGTGCTTTTTTTGGGTTACTTCATTACTGCTCGAGGTGTCAAGGCGGACCCCGCCAAAGTGAATGCTGTTGTTGATTGGCCTACTCCAACAACCATATATGAAGCTCGAAGTTTCCATGGGCTTGTGACCTTCTACAGGCGTTTTATCAGAAATTTCAGTAGCATCATGGCTCCTATTACTGACTGTATGAAACATAGGACATTCAAATGGACCAGTGCTGCCGCCCGTGCATTTGCACAAATAAAACGGAAGATGACTGAAGCTCCAGTTTTACGCCTTCCAAATTTCAATCAGGTTTTTGAAGTTCATTGTGATGTATCTAATGTTGGTATTGGAGGCGTGCTTAGTCAGGAAGGTCATCCAGTCGCCTTCTACAGTGAGAAGTTGAATGAGTCCCAGATGTTAAAGAAGCTTGAACCAAGCCAGAATCACACAAGAAAGATTACAGAAGCATACAAGAGAGAGAGACAAGTTGCAAGAGAATTTTCTGTATGTTTGTATTGACGATGATAGCTATTTATAATACACTGTTGCCTAGATTAGGGAGACTGATTACATAATTACAGGGAATAATGAAGGAACTAAATCTAATCACATGATTACAGCAGTAACATAAGATTTGTATCTATCTAATGACAGCTCATTAGTATCTATCTAGAACATGGGTCGAGCTGACCCATTAGGTCGGTTTGACCTGATGACTTATTTCTTTACACCAGAAAACATATTCTCCCTATGATCTCGAACTATATGCTGTGGTACAGACTCTACGTCATTGGCAGCATTATTAATTGGAAGGGATGAAGCCCTCAAGCATTTACATTCCCAGCATAAATTGAGTGCACACCGTGCAAGGTGGAACTCCTATCTTCAGGAATTCACTTTTGTCATTCGCCACAAGGCCGGCAAAGAAAATTAAGTTGCAGATGCATTAAGCCGCCGCAAGCATTTATTGACTAACATATCTTATCACTGTTCCGGGCTTCGAAGAAATTCGTCAAGAATACCCTGCAGATAAAGATTTTGGCCACATCTACACCGCTCTTCTCAATGGCGATCCAACTCAACACTTGCACTTTAGTATTCATAATGGATATTTGTTTCGCGGCACAAAACTATGTTTACCAGCTACCTCCATCCGTGAACATCAACACCTGCACTTCAGTATTCATAATGGATATTTGTTTCGCGGCACAAAACTATGTTTACCAGCTACCTCCATCCGTGAACATATTGTACGGGAATTACTGTAGAAGATAACTAAGGCCCATGCTAACAGGCCCTAGGCCCAGCCTATCAGAGGCCCATTATAGCCCAACTCACGTAGGATTTAGTCAAATCCATGTTAAGCTGATTTCTCTCTTTTGTTTTCCTTGTATAGACTAGGATTAATTAGGAGATTATTTCTTTCCATTCTTTCATTAATTCTATTTTGTAACTAGTGCCTTGATTATTGTAATTAGTCCTTGATTAAGGATTCTATTCATTATTAATACAGAACAATCGATGATCCCAGAATCATTGAGTTTTTCGCCATTATTGTCTTCTTCATCTCATCACAGACTCTTACATGGTATCAGAGCCATAGTTGCATTCTCTCATTGATTCAGTCATTCTCCCTGACTTGGATCTTCTTCCTGGAGTGTCTGATCATCCCTGATAGTGTCTGATCATCCCTGATCAAGACGTGGCCCACTTCAGATCGTCTTCAACACCTCTCAAGATCACCTCCATCTTGGTCAACCAACATTGCTGGTATTTATGGACATTTTTCAGGAATTTTTCTCCCATCAGAGGTGAGTTTTCCAGCAACATTTGTGATACTTCTATTTCTTGCCTCTGATTTCATCAAGGCCGTCCAAATTTTTGGATTTTGATCCGATTTGAGTGAAACTTTGGCTTGGAGTTGCGAAAATAACTTGTCCTTCCATTCCATACCTCTGATCGGGCCACGATCAGCTATTCAGACCCCACAAGGAGATCGTGACACTGTCGACATTGACGTTTTGACCTTTTTTTGTCACTGTTCTCTGTATTCACTATGGCCCACCTGTGATGATCACAAAATCACCAACAGTCATTCCCACCTTGGTCGACTAGCATTTCTGGGAATCATGGTGATTTTTCTGGATTTTTTTCATCACCTTTAAGGTACTTTCATCCTCTTCTTCATCTGATGGTTTTTCTCAAAAAGGATTTCATCACCACCGTTCAGAATTGTGGATCCTTTTCCAAATCTCATCAGATTTGGCCTGAAGGAAGACATTTTGATCCACTTCACTGCGATCAAACCCGATCTGTGATTAGCCAGCCCGGTGGGGCCCACGCACAGATCCTGCCCTCACTTTCAAGGTCGTCTGGGTGCATTATTAGCCCTGTTTGTGCTGTCTGCTGCTGGTTTACTCATCAGATTCCTCATCTCATTTGCTGCTTGGCTGGTATTTCATTCTTACTACCATTATTGCTAATTGTGTGCATCTTTGGTTGTTTGCCTGTTGCTATTTAATATGGAGAAGTATGATATTATTCCTGTTAAATTCAATGGGAATAATTATATGGCATGATCGTTTCATCTGAAGAATTTTGTAGAAGGCCAAGGGTTGTTTGGTTATCTTGATGGTTCAGTACCTAAACCTACTACAACTACTGACACAAAAGCTTTAGCCACCTGGTCTAAAGAAAATGCTAAGGTCATCACTTGGATTCTTAATTCCATTAACCCTTCTCTTGCTATTGCTCTTCAAGCATATACTACTGTATCTGATATGTGGAGTCATCTCAAGAATATTTATCATCAAACCAATAAAGCTCGCAAATTTCAACTTGATAGTGAAATTGCAAAATTCAGTCAGGGTGATAAATCTGTGCAAGAGTACTACAATGGTTTTCTTACCTTATGGACTGAAAGGGATGCTATGATAATTCAGTCAGTGTCTGCTGGGTTTCTGTCCGAGGCTCTTAAATTACAAGAGGAAACCCACATCAGCCAGTTCCTAATGAATCTTAGACCTGACTTCGAATCTGTTCGGTCAGCTCTCATGAATAGAGAAGTCACTGCAGATCTGGACACTTGCTTTCAAGAAGTCCTTCGAGAAGAACTTCGCCTCACCTCTCAGCGTACCATTCTTGAAGAACCACAGGCCTCCCTAGCCTCTCTTCAGACTGAGTCTGCTCTTCTGGCAGCTCCCAATCAAAAGCCTATTCAATGCTATGAGTGTAAAGGCTTTGGTCATCTGGCCAAGAACTGTCGAAAGAAATTGGTCTGCCGATGTTGCAAACGCTCTGGTCATCTTATTGATGACTGTCGCAGCCTACAGAGGAAGAATGGACCTCAGTAGAAGCAAAATCCTTCCACCATGCCCAGACAAAATAATCCTGCTGCATTCCAAGTTCAAGCACCTATTCCTGACACGGGAAGCACTTCTTCCGGGACTGTATCCATGACTCTAGCACAGATTCAAGAACTGATTCAGAGCACGGTGACCTCCGCCTATGCTTCCATGGGTCTTAATGGTGGTCGGTATCACCCTCATTCTCATATAGCATCTCCTGCCTTCCATTATTCTGCATCTCTTTCTTCTTCTCTCACCTCTTCCACTTGGTATTTAGATTCAGGGGCCTCAAATCACATGACATCTGTAGAACATAGCTTTCTAGATTCCCACCCTTACCTTGGAAAAGAAAAAATTATCACTGCTAATGGTGATCAACTACTCATTTCTGGAGTTGGTACCATTACTTTATCTAGTGTCACTGGACAGTCTATTACCCTTTCCAATGTCTACTTTGTTCCAAAATTATCAGCAAATTTACTTTCTGTAGGACAACTTATTGATGAGGGCTATCTTGTTCATTTTTCTTCCTCTGGTTGTGTCATACAGGGGCGGCAAACTGGGAAGGTGATCGCGACGGGGAGTAAACATGGGCGCCTATTTTTGCTGGACATTGGACATCATTCTTTTTTTGCTACTTCTAATAATTTCAAAAACTTGTGGACGGTTTGGCATAAACGTCTTGGTCATGTGAACAATGCCTATTTACTTTCTTTATTTAAACTTGGTTGTTTGGACTCTACGGTTGATAATAAAATGATGTCTTCTTTATCTCAATCAAAATGTGAAGCTTGTTGTTTAAGTAAAAGTCATATTTTGCCATTTTCTATTCATAATTCTCGTGCATTAGCATCCTTTGACATCCTTCACACTGATGTTTGGGGTATTGCTCCTACCTTGAGTCGGGTAGGCTTTAAGTACTATGTGACATTTATTGATGATCATTCCCGTTATACTTGGATTTATTTCATGCGTTTCAAATCTGAGGTGTTTTCTATTTTTCAAAAATTCTATAAGATGGTCCACACCCAATTTAAGAAAGAGATCAAAATCCTTAGATCAGATTCCGGTGGAGAATACATGTCTCATGAATTCTCTGCTTTCCTTTCGGACAAAGGCATTTTTCATAAAAAATCTTGTCCGCACACTCCTCAACAGAATGGAATTGCGGAAAGAAAGAACAAACATATTCTTGAAACCGTTCGCACCTTTTTACTTTCATCCTTAGTTCCTCCAGAATTTTGGTGTGATGCTGCTCAGAATGCGGTATTTCTGATCAATCGTCTTCCTAGTGCTGTTCTAGGCAAGACTACTCCCTACGGAGTTCTCTTTGACCATCCTCCTTCATACTCCCACTTACGTGTGTTTGGTTGCTTGTGTTTTGTTCATCTTCCACCTACTGAACGAACTAAGCTATCTCCACAGGCTGCAAAATGCATCTTTCTTGGCTACAGTTCTGAACACAAAGGGTTCTTGTGTTATGACCGGTTTGAAAAACGCATGCGAATCTCTCGTAATGTGATCTTCATGGAACAAATTCCTTTCTTCTCATTACGTTTAGATCATCATCCTCTTGCTGTGTCCTATTTACCATAATTCCCGGACTCTGCTTCTCCATCACCCACTCTCAAGGTCTATGTTCGGCGTAACAAGGTTCCACCTATGGTGCCTCCCTCTCCTGATCATCTCCCAGTGCAGCCTACTGCTCCTACAGGTGACCACGCTTCTTCTGTTAATATCATCCCTCTACGACGATCTAATCGCCTTTCCATTGCCTCTAACCGCTATGGCTTTTCTGCTCTGTTTTCATCTTTGGATAGTGCTCCTATACCTACCTCATTTTCACAGGCCTCGAAGATTGCTTACTGGCAAGATGCTATGAATGAGGAATTGCTTGCTCTCGAAGCTAATCTGACATGGGACTTGGTACCGGCTCCTGAAGGAGCCTCTGTGATTGGCAGTAAATGGATCTACTCCATAAAAGTTCACTCCTATGGAAGTCTTGATCGCTACAAAGCCCGATTGGTTGCGCAGGGATATAAACAGGAGTATGGGATCGACTATGAGGAGACATTTGCACCAGTAGCTTAAATGACCACCGTTCGTACTCTCCTCTGTATAGCTCCAGCCCGTAACTGGCCTCTGTGGCAAATGGATGTCAAAAATGCATTTCTTCATGGGGATTTGCAGGAGACTGTTTACTTAAAGCCTCCTCCAGGATATGCCTGTCCTCCTAAGCATGTTTGTAAACTACGGAAATCTTTGTATGGACTTAAGCAGGCTCCCAGGGCTTGGTTCGATAAATTCCGGACTGCTATTCTTGAAGCTTGTTTTCGTCAGAGTCATTCGGATAGCTCACTATTTCTCCGATGGACATCGAAGGGCTACACCTTTCTTTTAGTCTATGTTGATGATATGATTATCAGTGGCAATGATAGTGACAGCATTATGGATCTCAAACATCATCTCACTCGCCACTTCAGAATGAAGGATCTTGGTCCTCTCACCTACTTTCTGGGGTTGGAGTTCTTGCGTAACAAATCTGGCATTCGAGTTCATCAGCGGAAATATGCTACAGATTTGATCACTTCGGCAAGACTTGATGATGCTCACACTTTTGATACACCTATGGAGTTGAACAGCAAGATCAGTAAGGATGATGGACAGCCCCTGGATGATCCCTCTGTTTTTCGGCGGATAGTTGGTAGTTTGCTCAAATTAACTATGACTCGGCCGGATATTTCTCATGCCGTTCATACGGTTAGTCAGTTTGTGAGCAATCCTCATAAACCACACCTTGCTGCTGCCTTGCGCATACTCCGCTATGTCAAAGGCACTCTTAACCATGGTCTCTTCTACTCTTCGAGCGCTTCTCTACACTTATCTGCTTATGCGGATGCTGACTGGGCTGGTTGTCCGGATTCTCGGCGATCTGCCACTGGTTGGTGTATGTTTCTTGGGGAATCATTGATTTCATGGAAGTGCAAGAAGCAAACCACCGTTTCGAAATCTTCTGCTGAGGCAGAATATCGGGCCATGTCATCCGCGAGTGCTGAAATCATCTGGCTCCGCGGTCTTCTCTGTGAATTTGGTGTCTCAGTTGGTAAATCTACAACTCTTCATGGGGATAACACAAGTGCTACCCGAATTGCAAACAATCCAGTCTTTCATGAAAGAACGAAGCATATTGAGATTGATTGCCACTTCATCCGTCAACATATTGTTACTGAAAAGATAACTCTGCCTCATGTCTCTACTCTTAACCAGTTGGCGGATATCTTCACAAAAGCTCTTCCCAAACCGCGTCATCATGATCTCACTAGCAAATTGATGTTTTCTGCCTTACCACATCAATTTGAGGGGGAGTGTAGAAGATAACTAAGGCCCATGCTAACAGGCCCTAGGCCCAGCCTATCAGAGGCCCATTATAGCCCAACTCACGTAGGATTTAGTCAAATCCATGTTAAGCTGATTTCTCTCTTTTGTTTTCCTTGTATAGACTAGGATTAATTAGGAGATTATTTCTTTCCATTCTTTCATTGATTCTATTTTGTAACTAGTGCCTTGATTATTGTAATTAGTCATTGATTAAGGATTCTATTCATCATTAATACAGAACAATCGATGATCCCAGAATCATTGAGTTTTTCGCCATTATTGTCTTCTTCATCTCATCACAGACTCTTACAATTACATGGTGGCGGATTTAGCAGACACTTAGGTCGTGACAAGACCCTCGATCTTGTTGGCGACATGTATTTTTGGCCCAAGATGAAATCATATATCATTAAAATTTGTGATTTATGCAGGGTTTGTCAGCTTGCAAAGGGTAACAAAAAGAATACAGGACTCTACCAGCCCCTTCCCATTCCACATGCTCCGTGGGCAGACATCAGCATGGACTTTGTTCTAGGTCTACCAAACACAGCACGGAAAGTTGATTCTATATTTGTTGTGGTAGATCGATTTTCTAAGATGGCTCATTTCATACCATGTTCTAAGTCTTTTGACGCATCCAAAGTTGCGCAGTTATTCTTCCGAGAAGTGGTACGCCTTCATGGACTTACTAAAACAATTGTGTCTGATCGAGAAACGAAGTTTATGAGCTACTTTTGGAAGACACTCTGGCTGGCCACTAGGACAAAGTTACAATTTTCCAGTGCCTATCATCCGCAAACTGACGGTCAAACATAAGTGGTAAATCGCAGTTTAGGCAAATTGTTGAGATGCTTGGTTCGAGAACACATTACATCTTGGGATCTGGTCTTACCCATGGCTGAATTTGCTTATAATAATTCAGTCAACAGATCTACTGGGATGTCACCATTCCAAGCCGTGACTGGCATGCGGCCGCACCTACCTGCTGATTTGGTCCCGTTGCCAGTAGAAGCGCGACCGAGTGGAGAAGCCGAAGATTTTATCCGACATATGCAGCATGTACATGATGAGGTTCGACGTAACATCGCCATTAGTAATGAAAACTACAAGCAGCATGTTGATGCACGTCGCTGTTTTGTTGAGTTTGCAGAAGGTGACATAGTCATGATCAGAATACGTCCCGAGCGCCTTCCTCCCAAAGCAAATAAGAAACTGCATCCTCGAAATGCGGGTCCTTTTAAGATCTTGATGAAGATAAGTTCCAATGCATATGTTCTTGAACTGCCCGCAGAGTTAGGCATCAGTTCCACATTTAATGTAGAAGACTTGACTCTCTACCGTGGCCATCACACCGATGAAGGAATTGAAGAACACATCTTATCTCTATCGCCTACTCCTTCACTGTCTGATCATATTGTGGATGTACTAGATGATCAACTCATGTCTACACGCCGTGGAGGTTTTTAGAAGTTTCTTGTTCAGTGGAAGAATCGCCCCATTTCAGACGCATCATGGATCACTGCTACTGATTTCCAGCGCCTCAACCCGGACTTATATGAACATTATCAAGCTATACACTCGCCAGAGTCGAGTTTTTCTAAGGCGGGGAGAATTGGTGCAATTCGAGCCAGGTCCAAGTCCACTGGACCTAACCCGTGAGCTATTGGGCCAATCAGATTCAATCCATTGGAATAGCCCACAAATCCAATGGGGAATAACCGGCTGTTGTGGGAAGTTATCTTATTTAGCAGTTTTCTAATTGCCTTAGGGCCCGTTTGGATGTATACATAATAATATTTACATATTTAAATATTACAAGAATAAAATAGTATATAATACAATAATACAAATTATATTAGTATAATATTTTTACCGTTTGGCAATTTTTGAAGAATATTACAGATTTTAAATTGAGTTGTTTGGAATGTGTTATGATTAAAGTAAATTACATTATAAGAATACTTTTTTATTAAATATTTTAATTTATATGTAATCTACCACGTCTGGATAAAAAAGTAACGTGGTAAAGTAAAGTTTAACTTTCATATTTTTACAATAAGTTACTTTTCTTTTATCACATAAAACCATGGTAAAGTATAGTAAAGTAAAGTCAATAAAAAAAACTACTTTTTAACTCTCTCCCAATTTGCTTTACCACATACTTCACCTGAATTTACTTTACCTCATATTTTACCATGATATTACATCAATCTTTATTTTACTTTACCACACCCGTAAACAAGTAATTTTTTATTTACCATATAAAACTACGATAAAATGTGATAAAGTAAAGTAAAAAAAAAGAAACTACTTCCTTCCCACTTTACTTCACCATGTACTTTATCTCACATTTACTTTACCACACCTTTACCGTCCTATGAGATTTAATTTTACTTAATTTACTTTTACCATATATGTAAACATACACATTATGACGGATTTGGTGAACTAAAATCTTTACTTTACTCTACCACTTTGTAATCGTCATTTTAAAAGATTTTTATCTTGCAGAAAGTTTTCTACAAGGGGTAGCTGTAGGAGAGAATATTGAGCTTTTTGAAAGAAAAGAGTCTTTTCTTCAAGTTTTTCTTGAGTTACCAAACGCACAAGATTTTTTTCTTTAAAAAACGGAAGATTATATTCTATAAAATATTATTTTCTTGTGTTTTCTTGTGCATCCAAACAGGCCCTTAGCATCTTAGAATTAGTAGGTTTCTTTAATATTAGGAATTCTATGATTAGTAATAGAAGCTTAATAGGATTGGAAAGACCCTTTGATATTCTCTATAAATATGTAAATCCCCTTTAGGGATCGATACATCTTATTATTGAATTGAAAATTGAGTTCTGGTTTAGTTTTGCTTTGATTAGCTTTGTGCGTGAGTTCTTGGCTGTTGAATCCATCTGGATTCGATCAAATCCCTGTTGCGGGTTTGGTCTTCTTCTCGGGGCTGCATCACTTGTTCTAAAATACTAATACTTAATGTAGAAAATGCTGATTGTTTCCTTATACAAGTAAAATATCAGAGACTTTTCATTTGTATTCTTGTGAATGACTTGTATACATAATCTGAACTCCTCCTGCAGATGTTGAAGGACTTCTTGGTTTGGATCAAACATAATCTTGGGCCCTGGGGTCCTCTTGTGCTGTAAGTGTCAAATACTATTTAATTTTGTTCTTGTGATTCAATAATTGCCCATATGAGTTTTTCTAGTACATTTCATGTGCCTATGTGGCATTTATTATCTGTCGAAATAGTGATCATGGCGCCTTTTCCTGGTATTGCAACCTATCTGTTCTGCTTGTGCTCCAGAGATGTGACTTCATGTGCTATGCCTTTTTAACTTTAATGTTGTCTTCCAAATGCTATATTGCCTTCATGTTGCTTCCATGTCATCATAGAAAATTTTGGGCTGCTCTGACTCCATACGCATATGTGCATCACACCATTTTTTTTTTTTGCATCACACCATTGATATGACCGGAATTCAAAATGCACCTTAATTGTGTCATCTGACTGCTGCATTCTTTCTTATTTGTTGTTATTAATTTCTTCAAATTTCTTTCATCTATGAATCTAAGCATGCCCTTGCGTTTGCTCATGAAGTACACAATTCTGCAACAGATTATCCCTTTCCTTTTCATTGTTCTACTGAGTTATGCAAAATTGAGTACCTCCTTTTTTCCCCATTTTGAAATATGATGAGAAGAAAGATTAATAGGGTCACAATGATTGTGTAAAACTAGAATTGAACGGTTACATAATATGTGGTTTTGTTTTGTTTTCTTTGTACTATATGTATATTTATCTTTAATAAATGATCCTTCCATTGTTGATAACAATCTGTGGTGCATCATAAATAAATTTTATAATGTTTGCAATATTCCTGCAATTTTCCTAATTGTCTTCATTGCAATTTGTGCAGGGCTGTTTCATACATCCCACTAACTGTTTTGGCAGTTCCTGCTTCAATACTTACTGTAAGCATGGATTTTCTTCTCCTGGTTCCATGAGTTGGTCTACTGGTTATAAATGTATTGGAAGTGCTTCTTTGTCTAGCTCATTGTCATGGAAGACCTGCCCTTTTTTCTTCAAAAAATTTATTTATTTCTACATGAAGTTAATTATTCTACTTTCTTATACTTTAGTGCATATGGTGATTAATTTTGAAGTTGTGCTTCTTCGACAATGCACCTGTATTTACTTCCCTAAAGTTGCTGCACAGTTATGCCAGAAAGTAATGCTATTACTGGCTTCACTAGAAAAGCTGAGCTTAGTTGTCAAAAGTGCCCTCCATTTTTTTGGGCCTATGTGGATACGTGTCAGTCATGGGGTGGGGAGCATAGGTAAAATTTTATGTAGATCAGGGGTTGGCCAAATATCACTTTGATCAAATGATCCTGATCTCTGATTTAAGGCCTTAAAGATTAATGTGTCTATTGTTTTATCCAAAGTCCCTCTCAGTTCTAAGAGGTTTGTTAAACCTGATGTTACCAAGTAGCTTCTTGGCTGTGATATATTTAACAAAGTCATTGATACCAATCAGACCTCAGAACAGTTGGGAGGTGTTCCCTGTTGCAACCATGAGGTTGTGAGGTTCATGTCATTAAAAAAGAAAAGAAAAGAAGAGAGAGGCAGCAATTGATATGAGTAGGTCTATTGTTAAAACGTCTTAGTAGTGAGGCTTTATAGTAGTGAAGGCATGGGTTAGAACTCAGCCAAGTCCGAGTCGATTCGGGCAACTAGGCTTGGACCCGGTCCCAACCTAGTCAAGTTGGGTTCCAATCCTCCATTTTAAAAGCGATTCAATTGTGTAGCCTAGCAAAGTGACTTGGCCAATTGCAAGATTTATTGGGCCCAGGGGCAGCTTGGTCCGACTCGGCCGACTCAACTCTACTCGAGGGGGTTGAGTTGCCCACCTAGTTTGAGTTATTAAACCTTGATCGAGGGTTTAACAAAATTGTTTATGTCATGATTTACGTCCTTTTGTTATGTTTAGAGTCTTTCAACCGCTTTGTACCAATCATAGTTTACCTGGTTCATAGCTTGTTTGATTTGTATTTGAGTTAAAACTTAACCATTTGCAGTGCAAAAGTAACCCCAAATAATTAATCCGATGGGTGTAGGTTCAATCCGTTAATATATATAAATATATATATTTATTTCTGTAACTTTTGATATGCTAATACGGATATATGATTTGCTGCAGTTTCACATTGATTCACATGGTTCATAGTGCCAAAGCAAGCAAGGGAAGAAGAGAGAAATAACTTTGTGAATTCGATGATCCCTTTGAGGGTCTCGATATTTCAATATATAGACATAATGTTTACATATATGTTTACATTGATTGAGTCAATTAACTAAATTAAAGTAATCCTAATCTAATTAACATCTAATCATATCTCCTAATAAGGCACATAATTAATTACATATCATTACAAACGAGATTTGATTTGACCCACAAGTTGGGCTTTATTTGTCATGGGCTGAGACCCAGTGACCTATGCCCATTGGCCTAGTTGACACCCCTCCTCAAATTGATGCGGGTGAATCCACGAGCATCAATTTGCCAACTAAGAATTGGTGTCGTGGCCGAGGAAGTCCCTTGGTAAATATGTCTGCAATTTGAAGCCCGGTAGGAACATGAGGAAGAGTAATTTCTTCACGCACAAATTCATTACGAATGTAATGACAAGCCACTTCAATATGCTTTGTGCGTTCATGGAAGACATGATTTTCAGTAATTCGTATGGCACTGGTATTGTCCGCATAGAGAGGTTTAGGGCTAGATTGTGAAAATCCAAGCTCAGAAAGAAGACCCCGAAGCCAGACAATTTCAGAGGTGGCAGCCAACATAGCACGATATTCTGCTTCTGTCGATGATTTGGAGACTTTAGCTTGTTTCTTACACTTCCATGAGATCAATGAGTCCCCTAAGAACATGCACCAACCCGTGGTAGACCGTCGACTATCAGGACAACCGGCCCAATTAGAATCTGAGTAAGCGATGAGAGAAGTTGAATTGCCCACAGGAAAGAAAAGGCCACAAGATGGTGTATGAAGAACATAGGGAAGAATGCGCCGAATAGCAACGAGGTGAAGATGTCGTGGTTGTGTCATGAACTGACTAACCAGATTCACCGCGTATGAGATATCGGGCCGAGTGATAGTCAAGTAGATCAAGCTGCTGATTAAACGGCAATACATTGTGGCATCAGGAAGAAGATCACCCGTATCGTGTGCGAGTTGAAGATTGGCCTCAACAGGTGTATCTACAGGAGTAGAGTTTTGAAGGCTAGCCGTCTCAATCAGATCCATAGCATATTTGTGTTGATCGAGGATGAGACCTTTTTCTGACTGATGAACCTCAAGGCCTAAAAAATATGTGAGTGGCCCTAAGTCTTTCATATGAAAAGATTCATGTAAGGATGCCTGTAGATGGGTGATCATGCCAGAATCTGTCCCAGATATGATGATATCATCCACGTACACGAAGAGGACAGTAATCCCATTTGAGGAACGATGAGGGAACATAGAAGGATCAGAGGCACTTTGAGAGAACTGTAGATGAAGGAGAGTATCCCTAAATTTCTCAAACCATGCGCGCGGAGCTTGCTTAAGACCATATAGAGAGCATTTTAAGCGCGCACAGTCTCCTGCCGAGACACCCGTAATGCCTTGGTGAAGTCGCATATAGACTTATTCCTTGAGATCACCATGAAGGAAGGCATTCTTGACATCAAATTGGTAAAGAGGCCATGAGTGAGAAGCAGCAATGGCAAGAACAGTACGGATTGTTGTCATTTTTGCAACTGGAGCGAATGTTTCTTCATAGTCGATGCCATATTCCTGTCGGTTGCCCAGTGCGACTAACCTTGCTTTATAGCGATCCAACGAGCCATCAGACTTAAGTTTGACTGAAAAAACCCATTTGCAGCCAATAGGTTTTGCAGAGGAGGGACATGGAACAATATCCCAAGTATGATTCTCCTGCAGTGCAGCTAATTCTTCGTGCATAGCCTTTTTCCAACAGTCATGCTTCACCGCCTGTGAGTAAGAAGGTGGAATAGCAATAGAGGAGAGAGTAGCAAGCAAGGATGTGTGAGTGAACCCATATTTTTCTGGAGGCTTGGAGAGACGAGTAGATCGTCGAAGTTGAAGTGGAGATGAAGCATCAGGTAATGAAGCGGGGGCAAGATCAGGTGCCGGTAGGGGTGTTCATGGGTCGAAACCCGCGGGTTTCGGGTCAAACCCGACCCGACAACTTTTAATGGGGGTGAAAACCCACCCGAACCCGACCCGTTTGGGTCACAGGTTGGTCGGGTCACGGGTCAGTTGGGTCATGGGTCAGCGGGTCACGGGTCGGGTTTGGTTTTTTTTTTTTTTTTTTTCTCATGTAGAAGACCAAATTGTTGATGAAAACAATTTTCAGATAATTGTTAGAGAACTAAAAGTGACTAGATTTTAAAAGTAAAAAGTTTCCCATGTAACAAATTTGGGTCCGGTTCGGAGATATAATTCAGCCACATTTAGTATTTAGGCCCGACATTGATTTAGTGATTGAAAGCCCGAAGTCTGGCCCAGCTGAATAAATAGTGCTGTATAATTAGTGGTAGTTTGTCTAAACAGTTGTTACCCATACAACTAAACAAAAAAAGGCCCATCCAGCCCAAACCTGGTTGACTAAAGGGCAGGCTTGAGTCTAACATTATGGCTCATGTTAGATGTAGGCCAGATAGTGTTTCTAAGGTTGGGCCAGGCATGGATATGCCGCAAGTGGGCCCGTGAATGCTCCTAAATACAGGTGCCAATCGTTCAGGCTGCATTGTACTGTGCTTTTGGCCCTTTTGCACATAATCAAAGCCCAGTCCAGATATCAAACAGATCCAATCTATGGATCCAGCCTGGACTGAGTACTAAAACCCACAAGGCACAAAGCTGGTCCAAAATAGGCCCAGCCCAAGTCACCCCTACCATGAAGTTTGGGTGAAGCCATAAGATGGCGACCCAGCAGGACTATTCCCCAAGGTGGAGCATACTAAACCCAGGTAAGACGTGGGGAGCAAACCCATGCCTTAAATGCCACTCCAACTCCCAGGTGGTTAAATAAAAAGCCACCGTTGTTGATGATGATCCAATCCAATGGTAGTCATCACTTCGATTAGAATCAAATTTAGGCCCATAAAAAGATCATATGCAGCGAGCTGTTAAATTTGAAATGACAGTTTTAATGAAAAATACATTACAGGTTCTATAGTCAATATCATGCCAAACTTTTCTTCATTGCCAATATCACCCAAAAAGAAAAAAAAGTACAACACTAGTTAAAAAAGCACAGACAACAACGTTAAATCTTTGCAAGAGATGAAATTATCTCTTCCTTTTTTTTTTATTTGATTCTCACAGCAACCAAGCAGGGGATCAACTAATACAATGTCTTACCATTAGGGAGATGGTGTAACTGTAGACTCCAATTGATAATCCTCTAAACTGGGATCCTGGCAATGTTTCAGTTACTGCAGACTGCAACTTGTAGTCCTCCAACATCCAACCCTTTTCCCTCAAAAGAGACTTACCAGTAGGACGATGTGCAGGCAGATAATTTTCGATTGTATTAACCCAGTAATACACTGTTAGACTTGAACTCTAGCTACCATTTGTGTGTGCAAAAAAAAAAAAAAAAAGGGGTTCACGGGTCACCTAGTAACCCGACCCGTTAACCCGTACCGAGGTCACGGGTCGGGTTGGGTCGGGTCGAGCACTGAAAATCTAGGTGGAGTGACCCACCCATTGACCCACGGGTTGGGTCGGGTCACGGTTAATTTTGTACACCTCTAGGTGCTAGTGAGGGATCCGGAGGAGGAGGCAGTAGTGGAACATCCTTATTATGACGAAGTTCATAAACAATGAGTGGAGAAGAGAGTGTGTCAGAAAAACTTGGTAGATGAGAAAAAGAAGGTAAATCCGAGGAATGGGTAGAGAAAAAACGTTGATTTTCAAAAAATGTGACATTTCGAGAAATGCGAAGGCGGTTGACAGCAGGATCGTAGCATATATACCCCTTTTGGTGAGAAGCGTAGCCAAGGAAGGCACATTGGGCGGATTGAGCAGTTAATTTGGTACGTTCAGTAAGAGGAAGATGAACAAAACAAACACATCCAAAAATGCGAATGTGGGTATAGTAGGAATTTTATGAAAGAGACAAAAGTATGGTGTTTGATTGTTGAGGCGATGGGATGGTAAGCAATTGATTAAGTGAACCGCAGTGGCTAAAGCTTCGGTCCAAAATCTTGCGGGAACTGATGATTCTAGGAGAAGAGAACGAACAGTATCGAGGAGATGTCTGTTTTTTCGTTCTGCAACTCCGTTCTGTTGAGGAGTGTAAGGGCACGATCGCTGCGATAAAATCCCTTGTTTTTGCAAATAAGTTTGAAACTGATGGGACATATATTTCCCTCCGGAATCAGATCGGAGAACTTTTATGCAGTAGAAAACTGATTTTCAACGTACGCCATAAAATTTTGAAAAGCATCAAAGACTTCAGATTTAGAGTGCAAAAAATAAACCCATGTGAATCGACTATGATCATCAATAAATGTGAAAAAAATATTTGAAATGTGTATGAGAGATTACAGGAGTAATCCCCCATACGTCACTATGTATAATGTCAAAGCAATTGGAAGCCATAGTAGATGTGGATGAAAAGGGAAGAACTTTGCTTTTTCCAAGTTTGCAAACAGAACACTCATCAGAAATATGACTAAAAGATGTTTTATTTTTATTAATATCACCAGTGTTCAATATCAAAGATAACAATTTTGAATGAGGATGGTCTAATCTATTATGCCAGAGCCTCCAAACATTTTGAGAAGAAAGACAAGAAAAAGCAGAAATCTGTTTATTCTGATAGAAAGGCAGAACACGAGGAAACATGCGTCCACACTTAGGCCCCTTCACGATCCTGCACAACACAACCAGACTGAGAAAAAGAAACATTACAATTATCATCAATCAGTTGGCCAACAGACATAAGATTTGTAGATAGATGAGGAGATAAAAAGACATTGGTGAGAGGTAATGAATGATATCACCAGTAGCTGTAATAGGAAGCTTTTGACCATCAGCAGTATGGACTTGCAAATTGCCATTGTATGGTTGCAGGTTAGAGAGATGAGTGGTGGAGGAGGTCATGTGATTGGAAGCTCCAGAATCAATAAACCATATAGAGGAAGAGGATTGGTGGTTACCTGAAATGCCAAGTGCAGAGAAGGCATTTATGATCATTTGTTGAATGAGTTCAGGGGTGATCTGAGGAGCAGTAGTTGAGGCAGGAGGTGACGAAGGCATGACCGGTGCTGAAAGACTATCACTGGAAATAGTAGCATCTGCAGTGTTAGCATGATATGCTCGTGGAGTGCGATTTTGTGGTCGCCTTTTGCAATCATTAATGACATGACCATTTGATTTGCAGACTGCAGTAATTACAAAACTTGGTCTTACACTGTGAAGCATAGTGTCCATAATTCTTACAGCCAAAGCATTGGATTTTGCTGAGATCTCTTGCAGGGGGTTGTCCTTTAGCAGCAGTAGTAGTATGATGAACGATCCCTCCCGGACCGTGAGAGACACCAGGGGTGTAATGGGCAGTGGCAGCATATGCGACATCAGGAGAGTTCCCTGAGGATTGTTGCTTCAGAACATGCTGAGTGAGCTGACTTTGTTCCTCTCGCAAGAGTTCATTAAGACACTCAGCCAGGGATGGAGATGGAACTCTGCTCATCAGATTGGAACGAATGATCTCATATTCAGATCTCAATTTCATGAGGAACTAATCTCTATGAGAAGTTGCCTGTAATTTCTGAATCTCAGAAAGGGCTGCCTCAGATATATTGAGGTATTTGATTTCATCATATTCCGCCCATAAATTGAGAAATCCTGTATAATAGTCTTGCATGGAAGAGGTACCTTGGGAATACTGAGCAATCTCCAGTTCAAGTTGGTATTGACGGGCAGAGTTCCCTTGGTGATACACTTGTTTCAGATATTCCCACATCTCCTTGGAAGTCTTGTACGGTTTGAGGTTCAGGATATATTGTGGTTCAACAGAACCAAGAATCCAGGTTTTTATCTTGGCATCCTTAGTATTCCAAGAGAGTATTTTCTTTTCATCTTTTTTAGGTCTCGGATCCCATCCTGAAACAAGTCCCCACATTTCCTTTCCTTCAAGATAGACTTGAAATTGATAGGACCAGGAAGTATAATTCTTTCCATTAAATTTGATCAATTTAATTTCATGTTTGTCCATTTCAGAAAGCTACCAAAGAAGATAAACAACCCTCAGATCAGAATTTATCCAACAGCAAATAGCACAAAAAAGTGTCTGTTTTGTTAAAAACAGCACACAACAGCAGTAGAAGATAGCAGATGAGGTAATAGAGATGTTCTAGCAGCGGCAGAGCACACACAGTGCAAAGAATTTATCCAAAATTTCCCTTTCTAGCAGTACAGCTCGTAAAAAAAATGCAATTTCTCAAAAAAAAATTGACCCAGGCGAGCTTGTTTTGGCAGATAGTATGAAGAATAGCAGATAGCAGATCACAAACCAATCAGATCACAAACAATATGATGGATCAGATCACAACCCATCAGATCGAATGTCCAGAATTGTTCCCAGAAGACAGAGAATGAACAATGCACAAATATAGTCCAAACATAACCCAGACGACCCTGTCGTTAGTGTGTAGTTCTGCACGTGGGGCCCACCAGCTGATCTGTATACAGATCTAAGGATGGAGATGGGTGAGCAGCAGAATTCTGCAACTACTGGAAGTGGTTTCAGGCAAAACGAATCCAAATCCAAGATTTTGGACGGCTATGATGAAAAGAAATGGACAAAACAAATTTTCCACAAATAATGGTAGATGGCCTACCTCTGATGATCTATAAATCTCTAGAAAATCTTCATAAACATGTATATATCCAGTCGACCAAGATGGGCTGATTCCGCTGAATTGTTGATGATGATCTCAGGTGGGCCACGTCTGATCTGAGACGATCAGGGATGATCAAAGATGATCAGGCTGGAGATATGATCTCTGAATGGCTTCCAGATCTTGGAAGATGATTAGGAGAATCCACAATACCTTGGATCTTGAAGAATAAAATTAGCTGAAGCACTAATTTTTTACGACAGAAAAACTCTGTATAGAGTTTAGTTTCCTTAGTGCTCTGATACCATGTCAAAGCAAGCAAGGGAATAAGAGAGAAATAATTTTGTGAATTCGATGATCCCTTTGAGGGTCTCGATATTTCAATATATAGAGATAATTTTTACATATATGTTTACAGTGATTGAGTCAATTAACTAAATTAAAGTAATCCTAATCTAATTAACATCTAATCATATCTCCTAATAAGGCACATAATTAATTACATATCATTACACGAGATTTGATTTGACCCACAAGTTGGGCTTTATTTGTCATGGGCTGAGACCCACTGACCTAGGCCCATTGGCCTAGTTGACACATAGTTCCAATGTGGCACTCTTGTATATTATTTATATTATTGAAAATTTTATATGCTTTAAAAGGTATATCAAAACTTGACATTTTACAAAGAATATGAGGATGAGTGATATTGAAAAACCATCCATGAAAGAAAGTCTAGCATGAATAAATCAACTTCAAACATTTAACAGTCAATTTAATATAAATAAAGCACAAATCTATTAATAATTTTGTTTTTTTTTTATCAGTAATGAAGGATTTCAGCTGAGGGATTTAAAAAAGATCATTAAGGGCGAGACCTATAAATCCATCACCATTTATGACCCACCTAAAATCCAAGGGCCCATTTGGAAACTCTAATCTAATTAATAAGAGCTAATTAGATTAAGGTCTAAAATAGAAGCTCTAATTTTAACTTCTAATTTACAATTAGTGTATTGGTAAAACTATTAAAAAGGTCTTATTTCATGACATAATTGGGGAATTGTGGTAATTAACTCCTACCTTTTATAAATTACAATGTAGAACCCGCCATTTGCATCATTTTGAAAATTTTAAGAGGTTATTTTATCCGAAACACTTATAAATTTTGCATTGTCCACACCCATCCACTTTAGTTAGAAAGCTCTAAAAAATAAGTAGCCGCCCCGCGCGCCCCCCTTTATTTTTTTAGAGGCAAAAGCTCTAATTTGTAAATAAGCTCTAAAATTAGTAAATACAATTAGAGGTTTACCAAACGCTCTAATGCATAATGAAGCTCTTAATCGCAAAATAAGACCTTGTTTTTAGACTTACAAATGCCTCCTAAGTCCCTAAAATCATCCCTTCTATGTAGTGGCATTCCGCTGGTTTTTACTACGATTGGAATTGAGCCCACTTTCAGATTAATCACGTGTAAAACATGTGAGTCATGCTGTGAGACCCATATACTATTTTATAATTTTTGGAAATATCAGGGTGGTTATAAATTCTAGAGTCCCGAGAGACTTTTTTGTATTTTTTTGAAAGACTCATTAATATTAAGATAATTGTGTGGTCGCTTGCGCTGATCAGCACAAGCATTTCCTCCAACCCTCTTCTCCCTTCTTTTTTCTCTTTCATCCCCTTTTTAATAGTAATTGAATTTTATTAAAAACACCATACAACATGATAGAACTATACTAAATAGCTATAAACCAAAAACAGAGAAACCAAGAACAAGCTAACGACCACATGGCTAGAAGACAGCACATCCAAAATGTTCTATAATTAAACTGTTATGACTAAACTCCCCCCTTTGTAGAGCATCCACAACTGAGTTAGCACTGTGCTTAACATGATGCAGAGATGTGCCAAGTCTCCTTGCTAAAGGAAGAACCACTTCCACAAACATCTTCTGATTCACAAGATGGATTACAACTCCCGCTGGCCCACCTAAACGCACTGAGAGTCCCCCTCAACCTGAATCTAGCGAAGGCCTAGATGATATGCCTCTTGAAGTCCAATGCTAAACAGTGCTTGAGAAAGATATGATAGAAGAACCTCCAACATCCCAAATTACACCTCACACTTAAGCTAAACCCAGACTACCAATAGCACTGCGATCAAAATTAAGTTTGAGATAACCTACTGGCGGAGGTGACCATCTAGGATGTGATTGAGGCCTATTTAGGAGAGAAGAATCCACCTCTTCCCAATTTCTGATATGTTAGCTCATGAAATTTCTTTGAACAACGGGAGAATGGAGACCCATAATGCGACTTAGTTCTTTACTTTGTCTTCCAACTCCCGAACTATAGAGTATCCTTCATCTTATGATTCTTTCTTTCCAAATAACCCATATTATGGCCAATAAAGAGATCACCTATATGATTCTGCCTCTAACTGAACCAACAGCCTTCGTTTCTCAAAAAGCTGGCACAAACTTCTAGGGAAGACCCAACTGCACCCAAAGCTCCTCAATAAACATTCCCAAAGCATTTGAGCTGTAGGACAAATGGTGGTATTTGCATTCATCAATGGAAATGCGCAGAAGATTTACTTTCAATGGCTTGACGTTTTCATTCCTAGATTACCGAGAGTTAATGTCAAAATTCGTAAAGATCAAGGCAGCCCCCTACCTGATCCCACTCTATTTCATCAACTTGTTGGGAGTCCACTCTACCCAACCATAATACATTTGGATATCTCATGCTATAGAAAATGTAGCCAATTTGTGCGTAATCCCCATAAATCACATCTCACAGTAGTCCAGCTCCAGCATGATCCCCTGATATATTTGTGGCACTCTTGACCATGGAATCTTTTGCTTTCGGCTTCTTCATTACAACTTAGGGCTTAATGCCGATGTGGACTAGGCTAGATGTAAGGACCCGTTGGCAAAAATAATATTTAATTGATTTTAAAAATTAAATAATAAAATTAATTCAATTAGGGGAATGCAATCGACATTTGAGAATTAGGGCACAATTCGATGTTGGCACAATTTAGATTTAATTAGGGTGAAATTGAATAATTTTGAATTTAGTTATTTTATTTATTGGATCTTGGTGGGAACCTATTGGAATCCATTTGAATGATGGTTGAACTCAGTTTAAAGATATGGGTTAGACTCTGAGTGGGGAGGGACCCATCTTTATTGAAAGGGTACCCCTGTGGTAGGGACCACAGGTAACCAATGGGTAAGACCCCACGAGATTAAGAGGAACACTTTGCTTAGGAATAGGATTCCAATCAATGAATTGGATTCAATTTTTGAAGTCTTTTTGACCACTAGGATTAAGAGTCCTCTCCAAATCCTACTAGGGCCCACCTAAATCGAAATAAAAGAGGATCGTGTGACCCTATACCTTCCTCTCATTGTGCGTACACAAGAGGAGTTCTGCACCTATATTTTTCTTTCCCACTCGACATCTCCCTCTATCTTGCTCTCTCTCACTCACTTCCCTCTTTCCATTCATCTCTCCACTCAATAAGAAGCCCTAAAAAGAAGAAAAATAGAAGGAAGGGGAGGAAGAAGACCACCGAAGATTGGCTTGATTTAGGCAAAAAGACCCTTAACAAAAAAAAGAAGAAGATATCTCTTGGTTTACGCAAGGCAAGTAGACAATCTGAAATTTACAAAGCATCCATGATTCTCTTCTTGTCTCCATGGCATTCAATTCCTATCATTTATTGAACTATATTCTATGATGGGATTTTTGGGATGAGTTTTGTATATACCTCTTGGGATGACATAATCTGAATACTTTGAAGTAGATTTGATGTAGAGGATCTATTTTGGCACTTCCCACCTTGATAATCTAATTTGTACAAAATCTAAAATCTATTGTTGGTATCTTGTTCAATTGGATTAGTCAATACATGTTACCCAGTAGGTGTATGATGGTCATGGGTGGGTCTAACCCATATCTTTCAACTGAGTTCAACTATCATTCAAATGGGTCCCACCAAGATCCGATAAATAAAATAACTAAATCCAAAATTATTTCAATTTCCCCCTAATTAAATGTAATTCATGCACTAATTGAGCCCTAATTCCCAAATGTTAATTGCATTCCCCTAATTGAATTAATTTCATTATTTAATTTTCAAAATCAATTAAATACTATTTAAATATTCTTTCTGGGGACGGGTCCTTACACTAGGTGTCCTGATACTTAAGATCAACACCGGATGGTCCATGTTCCTCAGCACATCTCTTATTTCTTGGAAATGCAGAAGGCAACAACCGTTTCCAAATCTTCGGTTAAAGCTGAATATTGATCTGTCTTCTGCAAGTATTAGAGTGGCTACGATGTCTCCTTCGTAATGAGCCTTCCGTATTGGTACCACTCCACTTTATTTAACCAGCACAAGCGGTATCAATATTGCCACAAATCAAGTTTTTCACCTGTAGACCAAACATATTGAGGTTGATTGCCATTTCATTTGCTAGCATGCCTAATCCAGTGCCATATATCTTCCGCACGTATCCTCCCAGCATCAGCTGGCTGATCTCTTCACCAAAGCTCGTCCAAGAGTTTCACGACTTTCTTACCTTCAAATTGATGCTTCACCAAACCCCGCATCAATTTTAGGGGAAGTGTAGAGATGGGGACCACATATATAATAAGTCACGTGTAAAATAGTAGTCCCACACTCCCACGTTTATACTAAGCCATAATTGTAATTGTCACATAGCTATAAATAGATAGGAGATATAGAAGATACTAGAGTGTAATCCTTTTTAAAATCATTGTAATATTCACTGACCCTATTTAGACCTTAACTGTAGCCTTGACTGGATTTTCCAGTGTTAAATATACACCAGTCAACCCAAAGAACGGATACGACAGTTTTCTGCTCAATATTCTGTTTCTCTATTTTCTCTGTTGATAATCTAGTCATGGATTCTTCGAAATGAGTAGTATTCCAGTGCCAGTCACGTCTCACACGTGAATTTTTTTTTAATTCCTCAGAGAATCTTTCATTACTAATTTAAACTTTGTTTTTGTAGCCACTTTAATATTTATACGCATATTTTTCTTTCTAATGTAATTGAAATATGGGAGTGTTTCATTACTATATTGTTAAGTGTAAGCTTTGCATTTTTTTTCCTTTGCTGCCGTTTCTTTTTTCTTATTATTCTTGTTTAAAAATGAAAAGTTATTTAAAAAGTATGTCCAATCCACAATTCCTGTATTTTGGGTTTTTGATATCAGATATCTCAAATGGGGATCAAAACCCGACACGTACTCATTCAACTTAGAAGCTAAGTGAAACACTTTAGTATTTTTAGGTGTTTTTTTATTATTTAAAATCTCTATATTTTGTTTCCTCTTCAGTCAATTTCATATTTACAATCTAGCAAAGGCCTCTTTGTGTTTTCACTTTGCAATGGATATGAAAGGAAATTACGGAAGAAACTATGACATAACAGACCAAAAAAGCAAAGATGACTCTCGTCCTGGATAATATTATTGAAAGAAAACTGGTCCAACTTCGCTCATCATCATCATTAAAGCCTTATCCCAACTATGTTGGGGTGGGTCTGACATCACCAACACATGAATTTCCTCTATCCATAAAGCCATTTTCAAGGGAAAGGGCAAGATCCCTAGCCTACTGTATAACACGGAATCCTCTTAAACAACAGCACGTTTGTTTTAATACAGTTGAAAAAAAAAACACATTTGGTACATAAGTAACAACCACATAAGCTCCCTACTATGCACAATCATTGCCATTAATTCATGTGCATTGCAAGAGTCATCCAGCAACAGTCGTGAAAAATTCTGAATAGAATTGCCAATGTGAACTTGATCGAGTCTGCCCTCTAGCTTTTGTCTCAATTCTCCCTTCAAAAGTTAGTTTAATGAACCCACCATCTTGGTGAAATCCAGATAACTTCTCTGACTGCCACTTTTTTCTTCTATATATATATAACTTTCTTTTTGGAAATTTTTTTTCTTTAGTTGGAGTTTTCAAATTATAGAAAATGATTTTGATTCATCATTTTAATGTTAGACATTTGAGAGATGTGGGCTTATTTTCATTGTTTATTTGCTAAGCAAAAATGCATTATCATTTTGTCATTTTCTCCAGCTTGGAGGTGGTTACCTTTTTGGGCTGCCTATAGGCTTTGTTGCTGATTCCATTGGAGCAACCATTGGTGCAACAGCTGCTTTCCTTCTTGGTAGAACTGTAAGTCTCTAAAGTCTAAACCCTGTGGATGTTTATTTACAGTAATTAATATGTCTGTTATTAAGTTATGTAGCCTGGAACACTTCTTCTATCTCAGTAGAAGCTATGGTGCCTGGATCCTTCAATTCCATTCTGAGTATGTGTTGGATACATGACGGGTATGGGTATGTGTATGGGTTACGTATTGTGAATTGGCCTTAGATCTATGCAAGTATCTTATTAGAAGTTGTTTATAGTTGTAAAATATTGAGTACATAGGGATATCCCAGTTGGTTGGGTATCCCTTTCTTACCCCACTCCCCAGGGTTCGATCCCTACGTTCTCTCCCTGCCGGTGCAAGCATTCTCTCCTTGCATGTGCAAGCATTCTCTCCTTGCATGTGCAGGTAGCTTTCTCCCATGGCTGGGGTTCACTCCCATGTTTATCGGGTCTCTTATATGTCCAGACCCTTGGCTGGTACCCACCCTCCCAAAAAACAAAAACAAAAAAACAAAAAAACAAAAAAAAAAAAAGGGAAAGAAAGAAAAAAAAAAAGTAAACTTTTTCCAAGAAGTATTAAAATTATATTTATAAATTTTTTGGCAAAAGTATTTAATTGTATACACCTCATGTCCCAACGTTTGGGTGAGTCTGATTCACAGATATGTATGTGTGTGCCTGGTACCCATTCTCTAATTGAAGCTATGTTGACCAAGATTAAAAAAAAAAACTTGGACTCAAGACCCAACTTGGTCAGGGTCGAGTTTGAGTTGGGCCAAGTCCCAATTTAATATAAAAATAGTTAGCTGAGTCAGGCAGGACGTGGCTGAGTCCCATAATTCGAGTCTGAGTCCCATAGGATCCGACTCGTAGGGCCGAGTCCCGAGTCTGAGTCGACTCAAACTTGGCCGATTTTTTAATCCATGATGTTGGCTCAATTGAGCGAATGTTTTGGTATGTATATTTTCTATTGTATTACTATCTTTCAGAGTAGGATTTTGTCCTTGTTCCATTGTTTGAAATCTTGCAAAACCTGACTCGAACTCAATGTCAGGCATAGTATGATCGTTTTGAAGCCTTAGTCCATGATGATGATGATGATGATAAGAATAGTAATAATGATTTGTCTCACGTTTTTTTGGATAAAAAATAAGTGCTGCTTTGGTGAAAGAAAGAGTCATGCTTCTGGCTGGATAAAGAGGGCTTTCAATAGCATGAAGGAAGAGATTTGGATGGAATGCCGTGCCTTGTCCAAGGATAATAAGTTATCCCTAACTAACTTCCAATCAAAGATATTTTACAAGTATGCCTTACACACACGGGATCCTTAGTCCTTACTATACAAGTGGGGGCTAGTTGTCATTTCCATTTCCTTTCGGCAATGCGTCCAAAACGAAACCACCCTTCTAAAATTTTAGGTTGGATTTCAAACATTTTTGGTGGCAATCTGGAATTTATGTTTGAAATTCTAGATTTCGGGCGAAATGTTCGGAATCCCTAATTTTGACTGAAATTTTCTTATTTTCCCAGAAATTTTAATTCAGGGTTCATGGTTCAAAATCTCAGGCAAAGAAAAAAAAAACAAGAAGAAGAAAAGGAGGAGGAGGAGGAACCTAAGGTCGTGAAGTTGAAGGTACCAGTCACTGTCGGTCGTCGTCGTTGCTGCTGGTCATCATGACAGGTGAGCCAAAGCTGCCACCCTCCTTGCTGCTCCTCCTCTCTCCTTCTTCTCCCTTCCTTTTCCTTTTCCCCTTCTCTCTCTCATGTGATAACATAAAAGAGGTCTCTGTTTTGGGTCGTGACACTCTTGCATTCGTATCATTCAACTTTCAAATCATGTGTAATGATTGTCATTGACATTCAATGGATATAAAGCGCAACAAAGGAGGAAAAGATGGTGAATGTCGTGTCCCATTAAGGGCCGATTGTATCTCATTATATTGGGGCTGATTGCCCTATTTAAAGTAGCTAATCATGCCTTAATTAAGGTAATACAATCTAGATCCAAAATCCTAGCTAATACATAAGGTACATACACTTGTGTTTTAACTAATGGTAAAATACATTAATTAGTCCTAAATGGGCCTGCATGATTGGGCCTTGATCGACCCCCCAACCAACACCCCCCCCCCCCCCCCCCCCCCCACCCACCTTAAATTGATGCTGGGAGTCATACAGAAGCAATTTGGAAACCAAAAACTGATGTTGAGGCCGAGGAAGTCCTTTGGTGAAGATATCAGCAAACTGAAGCTCGGCAGGGACATGAGGTAAAGTAATGACATCACGCTTATATTCATCCCGAATAAAGTGACATCCACTTCAATATGTTTGGTGCGTTCATGGAAGACAGGATTTTCAGTGATTCTGATAGCCCCAGTATTATCTGCATGCAATGAAGTAGGGGATGATTGAGCAAATCCGAGTTCCGAAAGACGTCCCCGTAGCCATAAGATTTTAGAACAGGCAGAAAACATTGCCCTATATTCAGCCTCTGTGGAAGATCTTGAAACACGCTCCTGTTTTTGTATTTTCAAGAAATGAGATAATTTCCGAGGTACATGCACCAACCAGTAGTAGACCGACGTGTATCCTGACAGCCCGCCCAGTCCGCATCTGCATAAGCGGTCAGATGAAGGTGTCTAGGAGATGTCATGAATTGGCTCACAAAATTGACAGCATATGATATATCAGGTCGAGTGATGGGGAGATAGTCAAGACTTCCCACTAGGCGCCTATAGGTATGTGGATTAGGAAGAAGATTGCCATCATCTTTGCTCAACTTTAAATTGACCTTACAGGCGTATCAACGGGCAAAGAGTCATGGAGATCAACAAGCTCGATAACATCTGATGTGTATTTGTGTTGATTAAGAAACAGGCCTTTGGGTGATTGATGTACTTCTAAGCCCAAAAAATAATGCAAGGGGCCCAAATCCTTCATATGGAAAGAATCTCTGAGAGAAGTTTGGAGAGATTTGATCATACCATCATCAATGCCGGTGATAATAATATCGTCAACACACACAAGGAGAACAGTAACACTAGTAGATGTATTTTGCAGGAAAAGAGATGGATTGTAAGGGTTTTGAGTAAAATCACTCATGCATAAGCGAGCCCTAAAAGTTTCGAACCATGCCCGAGGAGCTTGCTTTAGACCATAAAGAGATTTCCGTAGGCGACATACAAATTTCTTAGATGGAGAGGTGACGCCTTGTGGTATCTGCATATAGACATCTTCTTTCAGATCCCCATGGAGAAAGGCATTTTTGACATCCATTTGGTATAATGGCCAAGATTTAGTAGCAGCAAGGGCGAGAAGTAACCGAACTGTGATTATTTTTGCCACGGGTGCAAACGTCTCCTCGTAGTCAATGCCATATTCTTTTCGGTTTCCGAGTGCCACAAGTCTAGCTTTGTGTCTATCCAAGGAGCCATCAGATTTAAGTTTGATCGAGTAGATTCATTTGCAACCGATGGGTTTAATTGCTGAAGGACACTCCACAATATCCCATGTGTGATTCTGATCCAACACATCCAATTCCTCCTTGATGGCCTGGTTCCAACAATCATGTTGCACAACCTGCAAATAAGAACTTAGGTTAGAGATAGAAGATAGGGTTGTCATCAAGGAAGTATGTGTAAATCTATACCGCTCAGGCGGTCTAGAAGTTCTGGAGGAGCGACGCAAGGTATTAGTAGGTGTGGAACCATTTGCCGGCGGAGGATCAGGAGGACGGTCATTTGTAATGGTAGGTTTTTCTTGTCGGTGATACACAAAATCAGGATTAAACCTAGTAACAATTGTTTTATATGAAAAACCAAGTAAGATAGCTGGGGAAGATGGACGAGGACAATCCAAGTGAGTTTAGAAAAAGTACTGTTCACGAAAATAACATTGGAGAAACCCTGATGCGACAATCGATGGGATCATAACAAACGAAACCTTTTTGATTAGTGGCATAACCCAAAAATGCACACCTTAGAGATTGCCCGGTTAATTGCGTTCGTTTTGTGGGAGATAGATTAACAAAGCAAACGCAATCAAAGGTATGTAGATGATCAAACGTAGGATGATGACCAAACGTTTTAAAATGCGGTGTTAATTGAGCAATGGTAGGTGATGAAGACGTTTATGAGATGTATTGCGGTGGTGAGAGCTTTAGTAAAAAAACGAGGAGGAATTGATGAGTCAATCAGAAGTGTTCTAGTTACATCAAGGAGATTCCTGTTTTTCCGTTCGGCGACTCCATTTTGTTGTGGAGTATACGGACAAGTACAATGAGAAATGATTCCTTTAGTTTTTAGGAAAGATTGAAAATCATTGGAAACATACTCCCTCCTAAATCTGAGCGCAAAGTTTTAATGCAGTTGGAAAATAGGTTTCAACATAGCTAATAAAAAATTTAAATGCGTTAAGACCATCAGACTTCGACTGCAATAAATAAACCTAAGTAAATCTGCTGTAGTCATCAATGAATGTAACAAAGTACTTGAAATGACCATGGAAAATGTTAGGAGCAATGCCCCAAACATCACTGTGAATTAAGTTAAAACATTCAGTGCTCCGTGTTGTGGACTGAGGAAAAGGTAAAGTTTTACTTTTTCCTAATTTACAAGCATCGCATTCAAAAGAAACATAATCAATAGGTTTATTTTAATAATCCAGATTTAAATAAAGTAGACATCGTAGAAGCATTCGGATGACCAAGAATTATTCTGAAGAAAAAAAAAAAACTGATGTAAAGATTTATTCTCAATAAATGTAGACACTGGTAGGGAAAAAAGTCGTCCACACTTAGGCCCCCTCGTGATCACTTCTCCCGACTCCTGGTCATGCACAACACAACCAGAAGAAGAAAAATGAGACATTGTAATTATTCTCAACAAGTTGACCTACAGAAACCAAATTGGTAGCAAGATGAGGAGACACTAAAACATTGGTTAATGGTGAGGGGCCAGGGGATTCACCAATAGAGGTGATGGGAAGATGGTCTCCATTGGCAGCTTGAATTGTAAGATTACCAGTGTAAGGAACAACAGTTTGTAATTTTGTGGGTGAAGAGGTCATATGGTTACTTGCACCAAAATCTAAGTACCACATATTAGAAAGAGACGAATCAATACCTAAGATTCATAGATGCCAAGGCATTGATAATCATTTGATTTACCATATCTGGAGTGAGAGGAGCTGGGGACACAGATTGTGATGAGGAACCAGGCTTTGAGGAAGAATCATACTGCAGAGAACCACTGAAGTTAGAGAGGGTGCATATTGTGGAGTGGTCACTGTGTAAGCACTAGGAGGTGATTGCACTGTGTAAGTATCAGGGGCTGACTGCGCATAGTTGCGTGAAGCTGAATTGCGAGCCTTCTTCCAACATTCTTCAATAACGTGACTAATGGCCTTACAATTGTCACGACCCAAATTCTGGGGCCCTGTCAGATCTCTGGATCGTGATAACTTGGCAATATTTACCATACATTCATCAAATAATTCTCATAAGCATTTGGCATTTAAATCAAATAATAATTTCAATTAATCAATGAGTTATAAATACTCATACTTTAATATGTTCTGTCTGCATCAATAATGTACTAAAACATTAAATAAATTTCCTAAGCAAGGGCTATCTCCTTATCCACTAATTTATCTTTTCTCGTTCTCTCTTGTCAGCCACGCATGTTGAAATCTACGTGCTGAACATCGTTCTGCTCTGTTCCACCCGCAGCATGATTACCTGAAGGGGGTAACACAACATCAGTACTACTGGTGAATGAATATTCCTAATTACACATGTCACATATAATATAACATCACATAATTCAGCAAGTTTAAATCAATAATCAAATATTATTAAAAATCCTTTCACATACAAATCCGTGCCCATGCACATCACCACGCCTCAAAGGCCTTATCGTATACATGTATACTGGTCACAATGACCCTGTCTCATCAGACACGTCCACTACGGACCAGCCATCATAATGGCCACTCACGTCCATTAAGGACCAGCCGCTATAATGGCCATCATGGCCCGAAGCTATCTATCATCCGGACACAAGTCCAACATTCCAAATATGAAACCCAATGCACCATATCTCTTAATCATATAGTAATTAAAATTCATTATTAATAATTTACACAACAGTAGTGTGGTCCCAACCGATACACACTTCACTGGTTGCTACCCCACTTCTCATCATAATTGGTATAGAGTGATATAGTGGGCCCACACTATGTGTAATACAACTTTACATCATAATCATCAATCACAGTCTATTTAGTTAATCATAGTTAATTAAATATAAATCACAAAACTTAAATTCACTTAATTAAAAAAGTTAAATTTTTATTTTTACACAGTTTCCAAGTCTATTTCCATAAATAGACTTCCTTTTTATCTTACTGCACAGAACACATAGAGGAGCAATTCACGTCTGAACCCCTTGACAAAATCCAGTGGGTCCCACTTGGCTAAATCAAGATCAGACCTCTAGGTCATGGTCGCCCAAGACTGATATATCATACCAATGAATCTGATTCATCATTGGACCATTAACTGGGGCCCACAAACTCAAAACAGATTCTTCAATTCTCCACAACAAGTCACGCATGAGATTTCTTGAGTTTACCGGACAGTGGGTCCCACTGTTCCAAACCCCAGATGTTCAACTACACCATGGTCGACCAGGGGTTCTTTAACAGATGTGTGGTCTTGATCATTGATCAGATCAATAGATGGGTCCCACAACTACAAACGACCAATGCTCTGTTTTCTTGGTCATTCATGATTTTTAATCTACAGTGACATAGATGGTGGCCCAAACGGGGTCCATCTCACATGGTTCCAAGTCCATCTTGGTCGACCATGAATCTACTACAAGATCTATGGATCAGATTTATCATCCAGTGGGACATGGGGTCCCACAAACCCCAACTGCTATTCTTAGCATTCCCGTTATGCTTCTGCTCTTTCAAGTTTCAGGCCTATACAATGGGTATTATGGATTAGAACTCCATACTGACAAAGTACTAACATAACCCAACAATTTAGCAATTCAGTGATTGACTTACTCAAGTTCGATGACTTCTAGTTGACCCTATACACTTCCATTACACAGCACTTGAACCATTCTCAATACCAAACATCCAAATCATCAATAAATAGTATTAAGGAAGATTCACTCACCTTTGATAAACAATCGTCGTCTTTGAATGCGAATTTGACATCAGCAGCCTTCCTCTCCTTCTCCTAAATTGCAATCCACAATACTTTGCTCTCAGACTTTTCTCCAATGAATAGAATATATCAGTAAGGTCGTTGGTTCTCCGTATTTATAAAAGGAAGATGGAATTCTTATTCCTCTCAAACTTCCTATTTAGAGTTGTCATACAACTCTATTCCATTCCAAACTCTCTCACGTGGGATGTCTTACCAAGTTACAAAAAGCATGGACTTCTACTTCCATTATAACTTGGGCCAAACTATAACTAAGATATTACCTGGGCCAGACTAATCCTAGGCCCAAGTAATTCAGGATATTACATACTTCCCTCCTTGGGAAATTTGGTCCTCCAAATTAAAAACATACCCGTGACAAAAAGATGTGGATACTTCCTCCGAACGTCGGACTCGAGTTCCCATGTAGCCTCCTTTGGATCATGATGTGTCCATAGCACCTTAACTAGTCTGACTGTTCTTCGCCGTAACACCATGTCCTTGGTGTCAAAGATTGCAACAGGTCTCTCCTCATATAATAAATTGGGTTGTAGATCCATTGACACAAGATCTAGTACATGAGATGGGTTTGGTTCATATTTCTTCAGCATTGACACATGAAACACTTTGTGAACACCAGCTAGCTGTGATGGTAGTTCCAGTTCATAAGCATTCCCATCGCTCACACGTCCTGTAATCTTGAATGGTCCAATGTATCTCGGGCTGAGCTTTCCCTTCTTGCCAAATCGCATCACTCCCTTCGTTGGAGAGACTTTTAGGAATACTGAGTCACCTACCATAAATTCCAATTCTCTTCGGCATTTGTCAGCATAACTCTTTTGGCGACTCTGAGCAGTCTTTAATCTATCCCGAATTTTCTTAATATTCTCTGTAGAAGTTTGCACCCATTCAGGGCCTAAAATTCGTCGATCGCCCACTTCCTCCCAACAAATTGGAGAACGACAACTCCTGCCATACAGGGCCTCAAAAGGAGCCATCTGGATACTCAAATGATAGCTATTGTTATAAGCAAACTCTGCCAGTGGTAACTGCTCATCCCAACTGTCTCTGAAATCTATGGCACAAGCTCTAAGCATGTCCTCCAGCGTTTGATTTGTTCTTTCTGTCTGCCCGTCTTTCTGGGGGTGATATGCAGTGCTAAAATGCAGTTTGGTACCCATAGCCTTTTGCAAGCTTTTCTAAAATTGTGAAACAAACCTAGCATCTCTATCTGATACGATTGATGTTGGAACGCCATGTAATCGCACAATTTCCCGAATGTAGGTTTTGGCCAGTTGTTCCATCGTAGTTTTTCTTTTCAGTGGTAAAAAGTGCGCCGATTTGGTCAACCGATCCACGATTACCCAAATTATTTCATTATTCTTTGAGGTTCTAGGAAATCCTGAAATAAAATCCATAGTGATATGCTCCCATTTCCATTCGGGTATTGGCAACGGCTGCAGTAATCCCCCTGGCTTCCTATGATCCGCCTTCACCTGTTGACAAGTAAAACAACGGCCGACAAATTCAGTGACATCATTTTTCATGCCGACCCACCAAAATCGGATTTTTAAATTCTGATACATCTTAGTACTCCCTGGATGAATAGTATATCTCAGTAAGGTCGTTGGTTCTCCGTATTTATAAAAGGAAGATGGAATTCTTATTCCTCTCAAACTTCCTATTTAGAGTTGTCATACAACTCTATTCCATTCCAAACTCTCTCACGTGGGATGTCTTACCAAGTTACAAAAAGCATGGACTTCTACTTCCATTATAACTTAGGCCAAACTATAACTAAGATATTACCTGGGCTAGACTAATCCTAGGCCCAAGTAATTCAGGATATTACAACAATATTTGTAGGTTTTTGCCTTGCATTGATTTGCATAATGACCATATTTTTTTCAATTGTAGCATTGAATTTTACTGATGTCGTGAAGAGGTGGTCTGGTTTTAGCAACATAGGCAAGTGGAGCCTCAGTAGAGCTCTGTTGGTCAAGAGCAGTTTTGGTGATCAGACGTTCTTCCCGTAGAAGTTCCTGAAGGCAGTCATTGGGAAGAGAAGCCCGGCTCATCAAGTTTGATCTAACTGTCTCAAACTCAGGACGGAGTTTCATCTGAGTTTCATGAGAAACTGATCTCGATGGCTATTTTGTTGTAAGGAAAGTAATTCAGGTAGAAGTGCTTCAGACACAGTGGCAAACTTAATCTCCTCATATTCAGACCACAGTCTTCGAAAGCCATTGTAAAACTCCTGAATTGACAGGGTGCCTTGAGTAAATTGAAAAATGTCAAGCTCCAATTGAAATTGGCGAGCATCATTGCCTTTTTGATAAATCTTTTTAAAATAGTCCCACATTTCACGGGCAGTTTTGCAAGGTTTCAAGTTGACGATAAAATGTGGTTCAACAGAGCCCAGTAACCAGGTTTTGATTTTAGCATCTTTAGTCTTCCAAGCTAAAATCTTCCTGTCATCTTCCTCAGGTTTAGGTTCAGATCCATCAATGTATGCCCATTGTTCTTTGCCTTCTAAGTAAATTTGAAATTGGAAGGCCCATGAGGTATAATATTTGCCATCGAAGCGAACCTGGGTAATTTCAGATTTTTCCATTACTAACAGATTAGTAAGAGTTGCAAACAATAGACTTGTGAAGATGCTGCCAACTAAAAACAGTGTGCTGGTCAACTATTGTAGAGAAAACCAAGGTGTAAAATAGTAGAAATATGGCACCAGCACTTTTCCAGACCAATCTTATATTGATCAGACAACATTCAGTACTCAGGAACACTATCAGAAGGTTCAGATCTGTGAAGAACTGCTGCAGACAGCAACCAGTAGCCAAATCTGTGATGAAATCACAGATTTAAAAAAAAAAACAGGCTGGGCGACCCTAATTGTCAGCCTTAGTTCTGATCAAGGGTCCCACTGTTTGATCAGTGGATTGATCAGATGAACCTGGAGGATAGGTAGTATATTCCTGCTACCAAGTAGCCAAGGCTCAACCAATTTGGATGAGAATCCAAGATTTTGGACGGTTGAGATGAAATTGAGTGTGTAGAAAAGGATATCTCAAAGACGAGCAGAAATCCTACCTCGATGCAGCAAAAAATTTGTGAAAATTCTTTAGAATACCCAGAATAATCAGTCGACCAATGAGTGCATGTCTGCCGAGGATGTCTTGATCATCGCAAGTGGGCCACAGTGAATCTGGGCTGATCGGCGACTGTTTCTTTGTCCCGGTCGATGAAAAAAATAACTTCAGAGATACAGATCAGAATCTGTATCTAGCAATCTTCCTTTCTTTGTCCAAACAATGAAGATTTTGAGCCAGTCGATGAAGATCTTGAGCCTAGCTCTGATACCATGTCATTGACATTCAATGGATATAAAACGCAGCAAAGGAAGAAAAAGATGGTGAATGTCATGTCCCATTAAAGGTCGACTGTATCTCATTATATAGGGGCCGATTGCCCTATTTTCAGTAGCTAATCATGCCTTAATTAAGGTAATGCAATCTAGATCCAAAATACCAGCTAATACATAAGGTATGTACACGTGTTTTGACTAATGGTAACATACATTAATTAGTCCTAAATGGGCCTGCACGATTGGGCCTTGATTTACAATGATGAGAGCTATTTTTTTTCAGTTTGAGTTGATTGAAGTGTCACAAATCCTTTACGGTCGTCAGACATGGTGTCTTTCTTATTGATATTATTCCACTCTATGATACAAGTGCTATATAGATTGCTACCAATCCAGTTTCACTGTATTCGTCAGCATGTCTTGTCTGGAGCCATTCATCTTCACTGCGTATCTTCTCACCAGCAGCTGGCTGACCTCTTCGCAAAAGCTATGATGAAAAAGTGTTACGACTTTCCCACTGCCAAATTGTTGCTTTGTCCAGACTCCGCATCAGTTTGAGGAGGAGTGTAGAGATAGGGTTCACAACCCCCATATCACATGTATGCTAAGAGATAAGGATCCTGCTTGTAAACTATCAATTGCACTGATAATTAGTGATATTAGCTTGTCATGTCCTAAACTTCTGCTAGTGTGAAGCTTCTGCCAATAAGTTTTAGTGCCAGTCCCATGCCCGGATAAAGGAGGCGGGTTGCGTTAGGTAGGTTGACAGCCAACGTGAAATTTTGTCACAACCCAAACATGAATTTTGAGGAGAAAGAAAATTTATGTAGCTGACCCTAACATAGTTGGAACAAGTCTTTGACGACGACGAATGTTGATGATGAGGAGCTTATCATATCCACTGTCAGTCAGATTGATTAGCCCCCAATTCGGGCTTAATTGTAGCAATGACTGGATATTCCAGCCTTATAAATTAATCAGTCAAACCACAGCATGGGTAGACCATTATTTCCAGTTCCTCCTCTTTTTCTTCTACTCTATATCTTCTGTTCTATTGATTCTGTTAGTTCATCTGTTAAAGCAGTTCGGAGTCATTTTTTCCCAGCCTTTTGGAGTGAAGTGGGTCATGCCTAATTTGGTGAAGGCTGTCTATGAACAATGGCAGTACGGTTTTCTTGGTTGTTGAACAGTTCTATTATGGAATTGCTTGTTGGTAGCTGGTTTTTGGTCTTTATGGGTGGATAGAAAGGGGAGAACATTTCAGAATGTTGCTGTCTATCTGGTAGATATTGCTTGTCGAGCACAGTCCTCGATCATCTTTTGCATTTTATGTCAGAATGATTTAGTTAATTCTTACCATCCCAAAATCTAAAGCATGGAGAATAAAGAAAAGAGGAGAGAAGGAACCATTTTGTACACAAGAATCTATTTATCCTTTTTGTTTATATGAAGAATATGACAATACTTTATTAGTGAGTTGAGTTTGTTCCATGAATAGAGTTTTGACAGGGAGAATCAGCTCATTGCCTAATCGAGTACTTTGTCGGGTCAAACCAAAAACATATTGGTATGAGTTTTTCCTTTTATTTCATGATTATTCGCTATGGCAACTACTTTGTGGGACTTGAATACAAACATCTTGCAAGTTTTATGCTGGGCGCACTCCTCTCCAGAAATTAAAAGCATCTCCTGTGTATTATTTGTTTTGACAATTTACAGTATATGCAATAAAATCCTGCTTATGCATTTTCCATACTCTAATGGTGGTAAAGGCAGTCAACTTATTATGATGTGTTTGAGCTTCTCCCTAAATGTTGACCATTGGGGGAGAAGCCTGTTTGTTTGTGTGGAATTTAATACATAGGAATTCATGTTCAAATGGGCTCCAGCAAAGGATTATTAAAAAGGTGAGGGGTGATGGATATAAGGTGGAGATGTCTATGGGACCTTGACTTTCCTAGGATTTGAATTACTAGGGTCATGGCTGGGTATTTTTTTTTTAATAATCTCCCCTTTATTCATTTTCCATTAAAGGAGAGATTATTTGATAGAAAATATCGGATATTCACCTTTGTTACTTCAATTTTAACCACTTTTAGAAATACAAGTCTTAGAATTCCTAGGAATTCAATTACATGAACAAATGGGCCTTAAAGCATTCCTGAAGAAAGTCAACTTATGAATCAAAAACTAAAAATGGTAAAATGCATGCAATATCATTGAACAATTGTAGAACCTCTGTTGAAGGAAATTGAAGTTCTTATTCTTGATGTTGTGACATAGATTGGGAGGCCATATGTTATTTCCAAGTTAAAGGATTATCCACAATTCCAAGCAGTTGCTCTTGCAATTCAGAGATCTGGCTTTAAGGTAGCCCTCCTTTTCTTTTTATTTATAAGTAAGGTTTTGCACAATTTTTCATTTATTTGGAATTATTAACACTTGACATGTCTAATTCCAGAAGTAAATTTTTTTTTCTCATTTTCCACAGTTAGTGCTACTACTTCGGCTGGTTCCCTTACTTCCATTTAACATGTTGAATTACCTTCTGTCTGTGACTCCTGTTCGAATAGGTGAATACATGTTGGCTTCTTGGCTGGGAATGATGGTATGTTGTTTTCATAGATTGGTTGTTTAGATTTATAAAGACTCATGCAAGTGTGGTCTTATTAGAAAATGTGGATGGATTCATTTATTCTAGTGGTTGCAAAGATCTATTGAACAGGAAATGTCATGCTCACTGAAATTTAAGTGAAACCATTTTTTTTTTTGCAATATATTGATTATTTTTTGATAAGTAAACATATTGATTGATAGTAATCAACTTAAAAAAAAAGTGTCATTATTTCATGCTGTTGAAATGTCCCAATCACCATCAAACATATAGTGCTTGCACATTTTCAAAATAAGGCACCTAATTTTCTTGTGTTGGATCTATGGAAAAACTAGGGGACATCTGGATGTGGTGTATCATGGGAAAACATTAAAATAGGAAGAGGATAAAAGATAAAGACGGATACTCTATATTGGAGAGAATGAGTGGGAAAATTTGTTATGCAAGAACAAGCAGTTTGATGCAATTTCATAGAGCTGGTATGAAGCTATTCTATTCCCGTATAAAGTTAAATAAGAAATTTGAATAAAAATATCAAATGAATTTGAAGTAAATGCAGACCAAAGAATAATGAACCTGTTGTCTCCATGAATGTCGCGAATTGAATCAGTATTGTAGAAACAAGAAAACTGTCCACTACAACTAGAACTCAACCTAGCAATGCATGAAATTATATGGGTTCTTCCTATAGTTCTGTCCCAGAAAATGGATTTAAAATAATGCCTGTTACATAATGGTTTCACCCTGGGCATAATGGGTAGGTGCCTCACTATTGCAACCTTGAGGTTGCGTGTTAAGAATCCCGTTACCAAGCAAATAACGACGACAACAAGGATGATAATTATATGGTTTCGCTCACTATTTACTGGTTTCGGTGGTGACTTACAATTTTTTCATAATAATTTATACTAAAATGTCATCCACTATATATTCATCCTGTTATATTGGTTTCTAAGGGTTTTTCCCTCTGCTTAAAGAACCCTAAAAACTATAATGATGAAAGTTTAGAATAGGAATGTGGAATGAGTACAACCACTGTGTTATGTTTGGCTGTATGTGAACGAGATTATCATTAGTACCATTTGTATCAGCTTGTAACACTTACAATCAGGATTTGTTCACCAGAGTCGAGTTTATAAACCATGTCAAAAATAGGCAGAAAGGTTTTGATTTGCATATTGTATGGAGAACATTTGAAACACCAAGTATCGTTCATGGCAACATTGAACAAGGACATTCCATTTCTAAGTTTTCCAACAGCCAATCAGTAGTCATTTGTGTTGGACTTACATTAACCACTTGCACTTATATTGGGGAAAACACTGTTGGGAGGATGGGTTTGCCGATTGGAGCAACTCCATTTCACTTCATAGTTTTCCTCTGGGGATATCTTCTTAGGAGCATGCAACCATTTTGTCTCAGGCTGGGATTGTTTTGTGGACTGCTTTGTCCATAGGGAAGACTAAGATATAGGTCTTTAGCTTCAAGACAGAATGAGAAGCATTAGGGTTTTGTAAAACGGTTCTTAGTAGGGTTGGAGGCAACAAAAAGGTTAAGGTTGCAAACGGCTCTATATGGGCCTATGAAACTATGCAGCAAGCAACAAAATTACAATATTAGGTAGGAGTAGGAGTCTTAGCCTTTGTTTGGCTTCATGCAAGGGGGCGTTTTCTAGTTAACCGGTGGGATAAAACCATTCTGAACGCGTTTGGTAACCAATATCATCGTTTCAATTAGATATTTTCGCTGGACCAATTTCGAGAAACGTGACCTGTGGGATAAAGAAAGTTGAAAATGATAAAATTTTGTTTTTTTTTCTTTGTGGGAAGAGACTCAGCTGGCACATTACCGAACACCAACAAATACTCTTATCTCTCTCACTTGCAAAAATCTCCCCTCAATCTGTCTCTATGTTCCCTTACCAAATGATCTTCCACCCTCCCTCTTCGTTTCCCCCATTGCCGCGGCCGGATCCCTGGCCCAGCCCCTCTCTCTGCACCATGGTTTAAAAATCAGCTGAGTCCGAGTCGACTTGGACTCGGCATCATACCGAGTCGGGTTGCATGGACTCAGACTCGAATCATGTGGCAGACTCGGCAAGTTGAGACTCGGTCGAGTCCTAATGCGACTCGGTTGAGTCCCTCATGGCCGAGTCCCATGCGAGGACTCGGCCATCCAACTGAAGTTGGGACTCGGCCGAGTCCCATGCGACTCGGCAAGTTGACTCAGACTCGGCCATGAGTGAGTCGGGTCCCGAGTCCGGGTTTTTAAACCTTGCTTTGCACACAGCTTCTTGATGAGGGGAGGGAATAGGTGGGTGCACGATTGATTTGTAGGTGAGGTGGGTAATGGGTTGGGTTGATCTGTAGGTTTTCTCCATGATGAGTTCTTCAGGTGGGATGCAAATGATGAAAAAACAGGTGAACTGTGGATGTGTTGGGTTGATTTGAAGGAAGGGTGCTTTTTTTTATTTGGTACCCCAGCCAAGGGGGTTGGGACCCAAGAGAGAGCCCGCATACACACAGGAAGTTAGCCCACTCAAGTGGGAAGGAGGCCCGCACAAGAGGGAAGAAAGCCCACACAAGTGGAAAAGGAGCTCGCACAAGCGGGAAGAGGTGACGTACCCGAGGTTCAAACCCCGACAGCCAGGTAAAACTGACTCTCCTTACCATTTGGGTAAGGAGCCGTTCTTGAAGGTGGGGTGCTTGATGGGGTTAACTTGCAGGGTGGGTGCTTGATGGATATGATTGATTTGCAAGTGAAAACAGGTGCCTATCTTAAGTTGTATTGAGTATCTGAAAAAGGATGAAATTATTGACAAAGAGCTCCAACAATTTCTCAACAATTTTTCTGTATCTAGATGGAGGATGGTAGATGGCTGAAGAGAGCAATGGTGATGCCGGCTCTTTCCCTTTCCACCTCTGCAAAGATCCTTTCTCTCATCTCCCTTGTTTTTTATATGATGCAAAATGAATCTTTTTATTGAATAAATGATGAAAACCTAATTTCACTGTCTGTCTTCGACTTTTAACAAAACTAAAATGATCTTAAGAATTTCAGCTTGTGTTCCTTTTAATGGTGAGTTGATGATGATGACCATGATCTCTAGTGGAAGGCTTTCATTTTATACAAGAGCCTCATGAAGCATTATATAAAGTTCTGATTTTATACATGGTGGGTTTTACTGTTACCAAAAAAGTTCCGCGGAATACATTCTAAGAGAAACAGACTTCTTGTAATATTGGCAAACAAGTTCTATCCGGTCAAATTTCAGCACAACCCAATCCCAGCATAGAATTGGGAACAACAAAGAAACGATGCCCGACAGGCCCTTAGTTTCCTCCTCTTGGTGGGTAATGATGGCCGAAGACCTCTGCTTCCAAGCAGGAAGGTAGCAAAAGATTGGGATGGAGATTTGGGTGGAATAGGTTGGCCCTGTTGCATGGTTTGATACTTTCATGATGCTCTATAGTTTACTTCTTAGTAATGGTTGATGAAATCTTGTTGCAGATGAAGAGAAATGGGAGTGGATTTTGGAATTGATATTAGAAGAATTAACAGAACTATAAGTGGAAGGTTGATGCAGCCCAAAAAGGGTTACAGGCTTCAGATAAAGGGCCAGATCCAGCCGAGGTCCATTAGGCTCAAGCCCTAAGCCCATTGCTGGCCGAACAGGCCCAGCTGGTATAGTTGGAAGCCTATGCTCCTAATGAAGCAATAAATCAATGCGTCATTTAAAATCTTTGCGAGGATTATTAAGCATCTTCTTTAATTTAGTTTCTTAAGGAAAGAAATTCCATGTGTATAAAGGAAATTTCTCTCTTTCGATGTCAGAGTCCTCCTCCAGGACATAACATGTATTCTGAAAATCATTAATCAATTCAGTTTTGTCTTCTCTTTGGGTAAAACCCTAGAATTACTTGTGTTTGCTTGGAGGTGCCTGTGCTTGGGCAGATCCTTCCACTAATCCAGCTGTTACAATCTTTAAAAGAAAAAAAAAAAAAAAAAAGTCTGGCCAAAATGTAAATTTAATCATTTTTTCTTCTATTTCAATGGTATATTTATACAAATTGTATCCTCACTACTTTTTTATTTTAATAGATATAAATAACTGCTACATGTTTACTTTTAGATTTTAATGGGCATTACAAGTATACAGGCATCATGGGTGTCCTTTATGAGGCCAGCCAGCCATGGTTGCAGTTATTTTTGACATGGTTTCTAAGATTTGGCATATTATTCTATTCCTTTTTTTTTTTGGTTAGATAGTCTAAGTGGATGATACTAGTGGATATCACTGTCTTGACATGGCATGGAACTAAACTGCAAGGACACAAATCAGTGATGATTGCTTCTGTTCTCTGTTCTTTTATGATTTGAGCACCGAAGAAAGATAATTTTCTGGGATAAGGCGTTTGTTGAGTGGTGAACTTGTAATTTCTGAAAAATATGGGCTAACTTGTAATTATCGAAAAAATGAGTTTTTTTTTTTTTTTTTAATTTTCAGAAATACGCTAAACTATACATCTACATGATTGTCCTTTTTGAGAAAGAAACTCTAGAAGTTATCTTTTTAGATGTATTAACATGGACTCAGAACTTCCAAGATGGTAAAAGACTACCATACAAAGGATCACATGGTTTACATTTGGAGTAAAATAAAAAATTTAAGTTGTTTTTTGTTCAGCCGAACTTTGGGTCCATTTGGCTAATATCAACACAATTGTTTGAAACCTGTACCTCTATTCTGCAGTTTAAATGGGGATTCTTTCCTGTTCAGTAGTTCGATTGGTGTCTGCTGCTGGAGTTTGATTTTGTTTTTCCTTACTCCTGCTTTATAAGTGACTTAATCCAATCACATGTTTGATGGAACTAATTGTCTTTTATTCCAGCCAATAACATTCGCATTTGTATACGTTGGAACAACTCTGAAGGATCTTTCTGATGTTACTCATGGATGGAGTGAGGTCTCAACAACTCGCTGGGTGAGCCATCTTCCCTAATGCTCCTTCGAATATGTTCAGGCACCTTACAATATGGTCTGTTCACTCTAGCGAAACACATTTTTAATAACAAGGTCACTTAGTTGCTTGTCGCAGCTAAAGTTGTTTAATTGCTGATTCCAAGTTGTTGTACTGCCTTACACCAGTAATGTGAAGTAAAGGGTCAATTCAATATACAAGAAAAGTTTTAGGGGGTCAAATAAAAAAGTACTAAATTTCAAAAAGCACATCTTCTATTTACAAAAAGGGTCAAAAAGTTAGTCTCATGTCATGCCACTAAATGTCATAAAGCCCTCATCTTTTTACCAAAAATGTAAAAAAAACTACTCTCTCATGCCACTAAATGAAAAGTAGCACCTTTTGATTTGACACCCTATTCTTTATTCTCTCTTGATTTGACCGTTCTCTTCACTTCATTATACAAGTAAATTACCAAGCAAGTGCATGTTTGGTAACCAGAGCCTTAGTTCCCTTGGAACCAAGCTACCTCAAAGAGAATTTCTGAGGGGAGTTCCACGCTTGGCAGATCACTAGGGAATCCTACCTTCTATACTATTTGCTATCCACCAGTCATACATTTTTCTTCACAAATTTCTCATAATGCATGAAGCCATGAAGAATCAAGACCTGAACTTTCACTAAGTAGACAATTCTAACTTTCTGGAGATGATGATCGGTTCGGATCATGCAAATGTGGCCCACAAGAATAAAAATTTCATTTTTTAGGTACTGCACTTTTCCTCAAATATTATGTTTGACCTTTCTGTTTGGCCTTTTGGAGATGATGAACGGATTGGATTGTGACCCAAAGGAATCAAAAAATTGAAAAAAAAAAAAAGGGACTGTTAAAAAAAAACCCATATCAACGGTCTTTATTTTTTTTTATCCAATATGAATCAAGCTGCCAAATGCTACCCCATAACTGTGTTAAGCCTTTTGAAGAGAATGAATGGTTCGGATTTCGCAAAAGAGGCCCCTAGAAGTCTAGAAATTGTCATCCAACTGTCTATAAATCTATGTTGAATCAACTGATGATGTTTGACTTTGCAGCCATTTTTGGCCTTTTTGAGATGATGAACGGTTCAAATCTTCATTGTGTGGGACCCACAAAAATAAAAAAAAAATGGAAGAAACCAGTACCCCATACACTACCACCTGGAGAACTTTAGCTCCGCAGTTCTGGCGTCATGTAGATTTGCAAAGTCAGGCAGAAAATCAGAACCAAGGAATCAAGGATTCCTCTATGTGGTTTTCCTTGCTTTACCAAATGTGGATTTTCCTGGGGAGCAAGAAAAATCGTGAGGAATCCTCGCTGAGGATGGTTACCAAATGTGACCTAAAGGGTTATGCTTGGAAAGGCAAATGTTGAATTCCCACCTTACATAAGTTTGTTTTGGTTGAGGAAAATCAGCTGAATTCGTGAGAAATAGAGTGGAGTCTTACGAATTAGCTGAAAGCTAGGAAAGATGGAATTAACTTGGTAGATGAGTTTTTTGGCAATGCAGTTGATGATATCTACTCATTTCATCGAGTCATATAGAGTCATGTTCATCCTTAGTCCAAATCGTAGGATCCAAGCCAAACTAACTTCAGATTTATGAAGAAAGCTGAACTTCTTTGCAAGCAATGAGTCCCTTTTTCTTTTCCTGAGTTAGCTAACATGCCAAACGTAAAGCTAAGAAATTTACAAATTCCTGCTCCCATCAAATGGATGAGCAGGTAGACATGTCATTCCAACAGATGCAAAGTGATAAAACCATTTACTAGCAAACAGCCCCTGCACGTTCAGGCATTTTTTAGGATATGAATAATCTCATAATACATCTTAAATTCTTTTCTCAAATGGGATTTTTTAGTAGAAACTGGGATGGTCCTCTTCAGTCCCAATTTTAACTCCTTGGAAAACACAATTTATCTTATCAGTCTTCAGGAAACATAAATTAAGAGCTTCTAACATACTTCTATTTACTGTCTCTCTCTTGCACGAGCAAAGCTTTCAGGGAGATGAAGTGAGCAATTAGATGTACTTATTCACTGCATCTCTTATGCACAAGCTTCAGCATAGCCAATCGTTCTAACCTTGGACTCATTTATATCATGGATGCAGGTAATTATGATATTGGGTCTTGTGATCTCTGGTAATCTCTCTCTCTCTCTCTCTCTCTCTCTCTCTCTCTCTCTCTCCTCTCCCTCTCTCTCTCTCTCTCCTCCTCCTCTCTCCCCTCCTCTCTCCCTCTCCTCCTCTCTCATCTCCTCCTCCCTCCTCTCCTCTCTCTCCTCTCTCTCTCTCCTCTCTCTCTCCTCTCTCTCCTCTCATCTCCTCTCCCTCTTTCTCTCTCTCTCTCTCTCTCTCATAAACACTAACACAAACACAAACACAACACAAACTTGATTTCGAGACCCACTCCTGTAGTGGAAGGTCCAACCATTGTGCTAATTGCAGTGTTGAAGATACACATCTCTTTTGATTGAATAATAACCAATTATGTCATCATCATTATTACCATTGACATCGAACCCATTTCACATTTATTCGAGGTCTGCTTATAACTGATTAGTAGTGACTCGAAGAAGGCGACGACGATTTATCCTAAATTGACTCTTCAACAACTTAGGTTTGAACTCTGAATACTTTTCAAAAAACTTAGGTTAGTGTTCCACTAGAGAACTATGAATAAACTAAGGATTGTGATACTAGAGGATTTTTTTTCAGTTCTTCAATATTGACATCATGGACTATTAAATGAAAATCTTTCCTATGAAAAAAATATAAGAAGAAGCATTAGCAGACTAGAAGGATACGCATACCAACATATGCTATAAACGAAGAGAAAGATCGTGTAATGCTAAGCCCTTTAATTTGTAAAATTTGCTCAGACTTTTTTTGTTTGTACATGTGAAATTATTTGATTGAATATAGGTTACTGAAGAATATTTAGGTAATTATAGTTATAGGTGATCTGAGTAGGGTTGATTGAGTTCCAATGATCCATAGGGAGCGTAAGTGTAGCAAAAATACTTATTGACTGATGAGGAGATACATCGAAATGCTGACTTTTTTTTTTTTTGTATACAGTGGTTCTGATGGTGTGTGTAACTAAAGTCGCAAAGGCAGCATTGGACAAGGCATTAGCTGAGAATATGGAGTTGATGGTATCTTAGCCTCACCTCAGCTACCAATAGTATCTGAACCTCCCTCGGATCTCCACCACCAGCCTCTCATAGTCAAGATCGACCCCGTGTGGATAATCACAAGAAGTAAATCCCTCCTTCCATGTAAATTCTGTCAACCCTTGTTGGTTATAAGAGCTCTTGTGGTGGTGCGTAAAAGACAAAAGTAAAAAAAAAAGTGCTATGCACCCAGTATATCTAGGAACTGGAGGGTTTGCTTTCCATCGTCATGTTCATACCATTGTATACACACAATGTTAATTTTACAATGTAATTGGGTCATATTGCTTACTTGAGGTGAAGATGAATTTTGTGAAGTGCAATTTTTTGTTATATTTTGTGTAGATCATATTACATCTTAGGATTTATTGTGGAGACTGTTGTGGGCATATGGTGTTTTTTACTGAAATCATGCTTCCAATATCAATTAATGATTTGGCATCCAAGTTTGGTCTGTGTTTGTCTCCTGGAGATTTTTGTAAGTGCAAAATCTTTTTCTCTTGATTGTTAGGACTATCAAGTAGTCTTCTTCAAAATCTTAAACAATGAGGTGAAACAGCAGCAAGAATTGCAGGTAGCCACTAGTGGAGAAATCTTTCTCGTGATTGTTAGGATTATTAGGAAGTCTTCCTGAAAGTACTGAGAATTGCAAGTCGCCAAACAGTACCTTAACAGCACTAGTTATATAGGTTCAAGTATCAGTGCACATTGCATTGATACTTTGTATCAGTTTCTGAGAAAATTCATGATACTGTCACAACAAAAAAAAAAAAAAAAAAAAAAAAAAAAAAAAAAAAAAAAAAAAACATGATAAGTTTTCATGTGGGTGATATTTGACTAGGAACCAACCTTGAGTTTTCATGGGGCCTTCTTGGATGTAATCATGAGGTAGAGTGGGATTTTAGGTCTTTCATACTACTACACAAGTCTGTATTTGTTGTTTCCTGATTGACCAACATTCTAGTCCATAGTCATCGCTATCTCATACAATTTTCCCTTTAATCTTGTTTATATGCATGAATCACAATGCACTCTAGTAGTAAAAGTGTCCTTTCAACCATCCAACTCTTAACCTATGTTTGACATCATCCTCAATCTCTTCATCCTTACTAATTATATAGCTACCGCATAGGAAAGAATCCTACATCGACTGATATAGGCCAATACAGACTATTTTTTCTTAAAAAAAAAAAAGAAAAAAAAAAAACAATTTAGAACTGAAGTTGACTCACCTGATATGCTGATACTTATCATTTTTGGGTCCAATATCAATATCTGAAACAATGAATCTTGCAGAAATGGAATGAACGCATATGGTCCTTAGGGTTTGTAGTGCAGCAGGCAACGGTGGGCCGATTCCTTGACTTTGAAACAAATAAAGGTGAGTTAATCAATTAGCAGCATAAGTGGAGCAGGCAATACCTCTCCATCTATTCTCTCTATCATCATGAAGTAGTAGTTGCTTTTTTGGGATGGAGAGTAGTAGTTACTGAACAACACCAATGAAATGCATTATACGTCACTTTCCAGTTCAAACTGTCACTTGAGAGACAGGCTATATTGGCTTCTAGTTGTCACTCCCTATTACATACAACTTTATTTTGTTGTGGGTATGGGTGCTTTGAGCTGTGAAGAACCTCTAAGATAGGTATTCATGATCACAGTTTATTGACTTAATCCTAGTTAGTCAATTCGCAAATTAGTCCTTCTATAATGCATTTAAAAAAAATGTCTTGTATGTTGTATCTTTAATTTATTATATAACCTCGAGGAATATTTGATAAAAGTCGTATTTAATACATAAATTAAAAAAAAAAAAAAAACAGAAGAAGAACATTCGTATTTATTAAAGCAAATCTTTATATTAGAATTCTCTCCAACAGAAGACTTTGAGACAGATATAAATATAATGCCAAATTTTTAGTCCCCCAACTTTTTAAAATAAATTGTACTACACCAAGTGGCATCTGTATCCAACTATTTTGGCATTTTGTTTCTTAGCTAGAAGATCATTTTGGCATTTTGTTTCTTAGCTAGAAGATCACTAGCGTATCGATCTAGATCCCTTCCCAGTAGCTATTGGGCATGGTTTAGAAACTCAGAAACATGACTCAGCCAGATAACTCTTGAAGAAACTCAGAAACATGGCTCAGCCAGATAACTCTTGAACATTTAGATGGTTGAACATATAGATCTAGAAGAATTTTTACCTCCGTAACGTTTTGCATTACTTTATTTGTGCAATTTTTCACTCCAACCCTTTCATATCATCCAACTTCCACTACTTATGGATGCATCTTCATTTTTCATATTCTCAAAAGTCATAAGTTTGATTCTAATTTCTACCCCTCAAATCAGTCATGTGGATGAGTATTGGCAGTTGGATATTGGGAGAGAGTCTAGATGAAAAGGAATCGAGATCCTCCGAGGGATTCGGCCCACGGTGAGCGTGGGTGGACCAATCATGGTCCGTCCATACTCGATGAAAAGGTATGGATTATGAGGTGAGAATTCTACTATGATACAGATTGTTTCCATTAGACATAAAGCATTGGCGGACCCTAGTATTGGGTTTTCGGGGCCTGTTGCCTGCCGGACTTAGAAAAAGCACAAAAGGCGAGCAATAAACAGTGAAATAAGCCTATGCCCCGTAAAAAAAATGAAGAAATTAGCCCAAAAAATATCCTTGGCCCACTCAAATGACAAAAATAATATAAAATAACAAACGAAAATTATCAGGTGAGAACTGTTCAAACCGTGAGAACTATGGGTGGGGCCAACCTATCACCCAATCCAAACCTTGCAATAGACGGACCCCCTTGATAGTCACACGATCTAAGGTTTGGCACCAATGTGAATGAATTGGACCGTTGGATCGATTATATACCCATATGAATGAACTGGGCTTGTTGGTCATGGATGAAAGGGTTAGGAGCATGGGATTGGTGCTAAACTTGATATTCATGGTGGTCCCATATAGATATTTCAATCTCCACCAGTCCCATCCCAAAATAAAACCCCCAATGTGCCCTGCAAAAAAGTTCTCACTGTGACTTTGTGAGAACAGTTCTCACTGGATCAAATCCCATAACATTATAGATGTCATCATCCGCCCCACTCAAATGAAAATCCTTAGTCGATCACATGAGGCACGGTTTATAAACTTGGGAATCTCTGCTCGGATGGTCGCATTTCCAGGTAAATTCAACGAGTCTGGCCGAGTGCTATCATATCGTGGGTTCCATATCCGTCATTCTGGTCCAGCCCAAGATACATTCAACTCAGCTCAAATTCGTGGGACAAAAAAAAAAAAAAAAAGAAGAAGAAGAAGAAAGAAAAAACTCATGCTCAAATCCCCTTTCAACATTGGTTGTCCTTGTTGAAGAGTTACTTCATAAATATTTTAAAAAAAAATTACAAGGCTTTCAAAGTTAAGTTAAAGTTTGAGAATCTTTCTAACATTTTTTTTTATTTTTTATTTTTTATTTTTATGAGCAATGCTCTTGTGAGTATTGTGCTCACCATATTATAGTGAGAGCTTCCAGCAGGCCCAATTTATGATCCATCCAAATCATCCACACACATGATCCCTCTAAATTACACTGGATTTATTGGGTTTGCACCCATCCAAATGGATTGGACTATTAGATTGAATGTCGGATTTTTTTTATTTAATATAAAGTCATTAAACTTATGGGTCATGGATCAAGAGGTTAGAGGCATCAGATTGAATTCAAAATCATATGTAGGGTGATCCCACTTGAATCTTTCGATCCCCCCCACCGTCCCATGATCTTTGGGACCCAAGGTGGGCCCTAGTAGGTGGTGCTCAGGGTACTCCTAGGAGCAAAGCCCTTTTTTGTTATTGTTACATAACATGGATCCAAACTATTAGTTCAATTCTCTTCTCCCACTGTGCATTATTTATGGCGGGATTGGGCACATATGACAAATGTGGATAAATTTTATATGTCCAATCTAACTGGAAAATAAAACTCGGGTTAGACTGAAGTTTTATTGGGAGAAACTTGGAATCTAATGGAAAATCAAGATTATGAAATGATGGCCACTGTTGTAGATAGAAAATGAATTATATATGATAAATCAATTTTAATTAGAGTTTTACTCATGTTATTTAATCCAACAGTTGATATCACTTTCGTTCAAGATGAGGTCAAGCCTTTCATTTGTAAATAGGTAGTGCAGAACTTGAACAATTCAGATATTTAGAATTAGGTGGGCTCCCAAGGACTCAAAAAACGTTTAAAATAGAACAACATATAAAAGACTTATCATAATCATCGTCTTAGGCACAGTGCCATAAAAGACTTATCATAATCATCGTCTTAGGCACAGTGCCATCAATCTGTACTCCACTTAATGAGTTCTATTAATTGAGTTGAAACATAGCCATCAATCTGTAGTCCACTTAATGAGTTCTACTAATTGAGTTGAAAAAAAAGCCATTGTCCTCAATCTCTCTCTCTCTTCTCTCTCTCTCTCTCTCTCTCTCTCTCTCTCTCTCTCATGGATGTTGATATCTTGCACACTGGTGCGCCTTAACACCCTCCCCCACCACCCAAAAATGTCATCAATACCACATGTTAAAATGATTTGAAATATAAAAAGGGGAATTTTAAAAAACGGCCCATTTTAAAAATGTCCATTTTTCTGCCGCACATTAGCCCGTCCCCCAAAATGGTCACGATTCCAAGTTTGACACTCATCAATGAATTGAAATTATGATAAAATAATGCCTCTAAACCATTAAATTTTAGGGCCCGGGTGAAAAGGTTAGGATGATCTTATGGACTTAAGATTTTGCATATAGGCAAGCCTCATGTGGATCTTTCCACCAATTGGCTTCCATGATCATTGCTTTCCCATGGGCCCAACTAGGAGGGGCGTTTTGTTCTAAAAAATGCCCGGCGCTGTGTATCGCTTTCCTATAAAAAAAAGTACAATCTAAAACCACGAAACTTGCGGGCCACAGCTAAAGGGGTTTGAATGGTTGAATGACCTTGAGATTTTATACATGGGCCAGTTCCATCTGGACCTTTCAATCCCTTACCTGATCCACAATTGGTGGGGCACCAGATGAGCCCAATGGGTTTTCTCTCTCGGTCTCCCGCATAGGAAGAGTGCTCTATGTTAATATCAATTTGCTTACCATGTTCATGATATGTCTAAAATATACATAATAAGAGTTTGGCTTAAAACTTTAAACTGGATTCAGCTCATTATATGTTGTGGACCCTATACATGAACCCAGCTTAGGACATCGGACCCAAATGCATATCCAGGTCTATCTATACAATACTGAAAACCATATAGTCGTT